>JAWWMP010000116.1:78691068-78743377 GCA_035047865.1 Dendrocincla tyrannina | reverse complement strand
ATAATAATAATAATAATAATAATAATAATAATAATAATAATAATAATAATAATAATAATAATAATAATAATAATATCAAATTCTTTCATAAATTCACTGTTAGTTTTGCTTCATCAGAGCACTGAGTGCATTGGAAAAATACTTAAATGTCAAAAAGTTTCAAAAAATGTGGATTATTTTAATTTCTACACAAACTAAGTTTCTGTGGACCACTTGCAAGGTTACTATGCAGTTCCAAGACTCACTGGCTAGTGAGAAATCTGTAAGAACAATATGTTTCCAACTTACAAAAACGCAAAAGAATGATTTCATTAAATTCAAGTACCAAAACACCTCTCACTGAGTATTAATTAATAACAACATTTAAAAAATAAAACACAAACTTCAAATTGGCTGAAACTATATTTTTTATAAATTTCTAGCTAGCTTACTCAAAGGCACTAACTAAAGCGGCAAAGAGAAACCAACCACCTCTGTTTCTGCTTACTTGAAGTTATTAAGGGAACTATAATTTGAGGACATGATTACTTTGGTGTTGGTTTACACAACTAAATTATGCATTCCTTCCCACAGAAATAATCTTTTAATTTGGAGTGTGTGGAAAAGCATAAAATTATTATTGTGCACTATTGGGCTTCTAATTCTCTCCACTCTGGTCCACATGAAGTTTTAGAAAAGAATATTAAAGCACTATTACAATTTGCTAAATGGAGAAGAAAATATAAATTCAAAATTTACCATTTCAGAAATACATTCTGATATTCCTTTTCATTCACTACTTCACCAGAATTATAAAATGCAAGGGAGTCCATCTCATCAAGCTGCAACTCAGTTTCAGATTAGAGCATGTTCTCAGTTTGGAGTTCCACACTGTTCTTACTAAGACAGCTCCTCCAAAGTGTCAATTAGATATCAAAGATAAACAGATTTTAAACCCAGAGCAAGCCTCAAGAGACAACTACATTCCTTTGTACACCCAGTTATTCTATTTTCATTCTCAGTTATGCTGTTTTCATTTTCATTAGGTCAATTACATGTATTTGAGTAACACCTTAGAAAGGAATCTTAACTAGATAGGAATCTTGACTAGAAAGAAAATGCAATTTGGGGAAGGGAAAGACCTCCTTCCCATACAAATTTTCTTGAGAATTAAACTACTGGGAGGTTGTCTGTGAACGGCAGAATACATAGGCATTGAATATTGCATGAAGTTTGGAATGACAGGAAAATGAGCAGAAAAGGAATATTTGACACACCAGCAAGTATTTTTGACACTAAAAAATAGCCATGTTTTTTCAGTTTATGAACTTAAAATGCAAATATCACGGTTCATCTCTCAAAAAAAATGTTGTTCAAAGTTCCAC
The DNA here is from genome assembly GCA_035047865.1 of Dendrocincla tyrannina. Lineage (NCBI taxonomy): Eukaryota > Metazoa > Chordata > Aves > Passeriformes > Dendrocolaptidae > Dendrocincla > Dendrocincla tyrannina. The sequence goes on along the minus strand of JAWWMP010000116.1, from coordinate 78,742,013 downwards.
ATGTTAAAATTTCTAATTAACTTGAACAGAACAGTCTTTTTTAATCGGCGCCATGATAAGTGGCACACCTGCTTGACTGGGATGACTGCCAGGGACCAGATAAAGTGCAATGCATCTCAATGACATTTTATAAAAGATGGGTAAATGATGCATGTGAACCAGTTCTTCTGGCATTCAATTCCTTGGAGCCTCATGGCATCTATTTTCACTTGTGACCCCCTTTGTTCACTTCTTGTAATTTCCTGCTTCTTGGTGAACATTGCAATAAGCCATATACTACAGTATATTATTTAAAACTTTTAAACAAAATTAAAAATTACTGCTACATCTAATAACAGTCTTCTGCATGGATTGAGTAGAGATGTATGACGAGTAACAGGATTTCTCCTTGCTCTTTAACCACTGAGATGAGGAGCAGCAGTGTGTCACCAAAGCAGCACTAAAAACCCGCTGAAGCTGATTTTGCTAAAACACTGAACCAGTCAGCAGTTCTTGAGTGGATAATTGAAAATTCACACTTCGGAGATCTCTCTGTACTTATACCAATAAAGAAATCATGTGGCTTCTCCAACAGGAAGGGGAGAAAAATTAGGTAGATACAGGTTCCACATAATGCTGGAAAGGTTTTCATTAATGTTTCTGTATTTCTGAGGCAAGACCATGATTCTGATGAGCTTTCACACATTACTTTATTCATGAAATAAATAAGTCCAGCAGGTACTACTGTGCCTTTCCCTTACCGTTACAAAGAAAAAGAAATCTCATGGAAATGCCACACACTGTGAGAGTTATGTAGATTTCAAAACATAATAATGAGTCTTCAAAGTCATACTGAATTTTTACAAGATAATTTGGCTAAGGTCCTTGCACACACAAATTATTGATTTCCTGTGTCACAATATGCAAATATTGGTATCCATTTTGTCCATATTTCTGATTCAAAACTGACACTGCTTGTTAGCTTCTTGAAATACTTTAGGGTACAAAAAAAAAATTCCCTGTGAATGTTATAATACAAGACAAGTGTATGTCCATTTCCCATGCTTTTTCCATTTCAGAACTGCTATCTGCTTCATTCATCTTCAAGTCAAGCAAGAGCAACTCTGCCTGCACCAGTCCCCATGCAGTTTCCCAGAGCCATCTTCAAATTACTGACCATCTTGACCTGTTCACTCTATAGGGAAAGCTGTGAAAGAGAACATATTAGCTCGAAAGTATTAGTTACAAATAAACTACAAATCAAATTTCCAGTTAGCCAGAACGTAAAACACTTTGAGACATGAGCCTGCTGTCACTCCTAACTTCACAGAGCCAGCATCTTCACTGGCCTAGGTTTTAGCACAGCTTAAAGGACAATCCCTTCCTCTGAGGAGGACAGACCTCACCATCAGCTACAAAGTAATTCTTACACCCTGACAACTATTATAAACATGAGCTCACTGACATCTGCAGATACTACATATTCTTTACACTTACACACTCTTCAGAAAAAGATTCACAAGATCATCTTTTCTAAAAGCCAACAACTATTGCCTCTTTCCTTGCACTTCTCTGAAAGAGATGGACTCTTTGGCTTTTAAAATAGGACATCACTCCTGTTTTATTTTTACATGAGTTTGTTTCATCTTGTTTATTTTTACATGAATTTGTTTCATCTTGTTTGCCATTTTCTGTATTTTTTTATTTTTACATGACAACCACCTCAACAGCCCTGTCTCATATCAGTATACACTGTTCCACGAGCTCTTAATTATCCGAGTTCAATATAAAAATTATTTACTTTAAAACTGGTTGCTGGTATTTAAGACATCTCAGAAAATGTTTTACACAGAAGTGGGAGGTACAAAGGTTTTCAAATATACAGTGGTTTAACAACAGTCAATAAAAGACACCTGAATTTAATGCACCTGCTACTGAGAGAAGTATTTTTAACATATTTCTGCTAATTCACAGGACAAAATTTATCTCTACTGGTTCACACAGAAGTCTGTGAAGAAAGGATCTAGGAAGTACAAATCCAGCTGAAGATATGTATTTCTATTGGGCAGCTCCCCTGGATTTAAGTTTGGGGAAAAAAAACAAACCACCAAACAACTAACCACAGAAAAACTAAACCCCTGTTGAAAAAAAATATTTTTCTTAAAAATCAGAATTGAAATCTGGATCTGCCTTGTTGTAGCAGAATAAAAACACTTTGAAATTAACCTACAGCATAGATCTTCATAAATCCTGGTTTTTAGTTGCATTAGAAATCTACAGAATGATTTCTATTTTAAGATCAGTTAAGGTAAAATAATGCAAAAATAGTCTGGCTCAGATTCATCCCAAATATCATGCTTCACCCCAAAAAATCAAACTGTATCAGGCAGTGATGGAGCCATCATCCAAAATACAAACATTTTAAACTCCAGCTTTCAAACACTACATTTTGAAAAGGAGGCCTCCTGGGAAAGAATTAAGCATGCTCTTGATGTGATATAAGTTTCTATTCAGATGATAAAGGGGTTGCTGTGTAGTGCTTGAAAATATTATCAAATGCAGCTTAATGTCAGGTGAGGGAAGCTGGTCCACTAAGCTATGGCTCTGCTCTCTGCTCCTCCCTTCTCGCCAGAATCTTTCCAGTTTCCCCTGTCCTAAGCATCATGTCTTTTTTGGTTTGTTTTGTTTCTAAAAGCAGAAAAGGTATCAAGAACTGAAGAGCTGCTTTTAGTCTCAGAACAAAAAATAACATGTGAGTAGCTATGTAACCAGGGGAGAAAGTTTCATACATATTATTTAAAAATAAGACTCAAAATCACAAACTTTCCACAAATAAAATTGGGTAGGTCACATATAAAGAGAAGTAGAGCCCAAAATAAAGTGTTAAGAGAAGTTTTGATTTTGGTTCATTGGCCGGCTTTACTACAAATACATGGTAAAACTTTCAAAATAGACTTTAGTGACTCTGGGGAATTTATCTTCCTTTGGAATTAAAGAGAGCACACACCTCCTGAAAAACAGAGAGGGAAAAAAACCCCCCACAAAAAAACTTCAAACTAAAACAACCAAACAAAAACCCCCACTTCAAACTGATTCCACACAGACTTTTATCTTTTTCATGCTCAGGATACCAATCACCTCAGCCAGCAGTGCATTGCAAGTAAAACAGCTGACCTAAACAAACCTAGTGTAAATTAACAGTTTGGGGGCAGATGGGAAAGGACCTCTGGCAGTTCCACTACTTCCTTCCCTCCCTGCTCCAAACCTGATACAGCCTGGATCACCAGTTCAGACTAACTTTCAGACAGCTATGAGGATGCAACCCTCTCCCTCTCATGCATATTTAAGTTCCTCTTCAAGTGATATGCTCAAGTGCCAACTGATTTTTTTGGAAAGTTATGCAATCTCAAATTACAGCATGCTGTGATGGAGAACCACAATCTTCATTAAGCTGTCCAATGAAGTACTTGATATGTAATTAAAAAATTAGTGCCTATTTCTCAGCAATTCTTCTCATCTTTCAACTTTTCTTCCTTGTTCCTCTAATGAGACGCTGACCGCAACATCTCTTAGAGTTTTTTTAGTAAAAGAAACAAGTTTCACATTTCAAACATTTCACAAGGAAGCAGACGTGACTCTTCAAATACTTCAATATGTCTCCTCAAAAGTCACAGATAGCATTTTTTAATCAACTGAAACCATCCCATCTAAGCTAGACAGAATATTCCAGAAGGACCATAGCAGCAAGAAATAATGCACTCCCTGTTCTCCTCCACGGGAGTCTCCTTTCAAGGAGATCTCTGGATACATGACCACTTGCCAAAGTATTTCACAATCCAGTGCTTGTGAAACTACTCCAATGCTTGTGAAAGTGGCTGCTTCCAAGTAACTGTGAAGGTCCTGAAATCTTGGCCCATGGTCTCAGGAGCATGACTTAACACACAATCATACAAGTAAAGATTTTTGCTTCAACATTAACATTTACTTCCCTCACAAAACCATAAGTAATCTGTCTCTCATTTATACAATTTCATGTTTTCCTCCAAATTACATATCAAAATACTGAAGAGTAGATTTTTAATAATTTAACATGACTCAGTTTGCTTTGCATTAGTCTCATTTCCTAACCAAAATATGATATGTTACCTTACTTCAAATAAATGAGGTAAAAATCTTTACAGCAGGGTAAAGTCCAATTCTATAATGCATCCTCCATTATTCATTGTATTTGGCTGTATTTATCTTAAAAGATTTTGCATTTTTGATTGCTGGGAAACCAACAACAAAAGGCAAGAAAAGAAATGCATCATGATAGCAGAGAACAGTCAGAAAACCACAGCTTATACTAAATGTTCTTAAGTCAATATGATAAAAAAAAATAAAAAGACGAAGTTACAAAAATATTTTCTGACCCACACTAAAATATGCTTTAAGGAAAAGTAGGATCAAAAACTGTAGAAAATAAATTAAAAACTGAGCTCCCTAAGAAGTAATCACTAAAAGAAGAGTCCTATGCTAATTAGGATCCAAAACATTTTGAAGAATAACTGCTACATTTTCTATAAACCAGTGGAATTATCTACTTTGCCCTTACTGTATGAGGAACACCAAGTATAAACTTCTCACTTGCTCATTACTTAAAAAGAAATTTCATTCTCTTGGGCTGTAAAATCAGGGCTGCAAAATTGGATGAAAGTTCTTTAGAAAAATTTATGCTCAAATCCTAGCTTTCACACAGCCATCCACTGAGATGCTAATTCAAGATAAAAACATAGAAAAGCTGCAAACATTATTTTGGCTGTATGAATACGTATATTCTAAAAGCACTTGATGTTAACCAATAACTCAGTACTGAACAAGACGTAAAATTGAAAGGTTCACCTGTTTAACAAAATCCCCACTATTTTAAACTGTGTAATCTGTGGCAGCAGCTAAATCATACTGTGGTGAAAAATATACCAAATGACTGTGTAAAGACACGGTAATTTTTTTAGCTAACAAAATCTAAAAATACATACTTTTTATAAAATACTATTTTATGGAAAGCCTTTCAGTTTGTGAATTTACTAGAAGTTCTGAAATCAATCCTACTGAAAGACTGAAAATAACCTCTTTGCCAAGTTAATCATACAGAACATTTTGGCTTAAAAGACATTAAAAACACCTAATTACTGCAATGGATTTGTTCCCTGTAAGAATGAAAGCAGATAATGGCAGCAATGTGAGACTGATGTTCACTAATATGGTCAAGAGACTAATTATTATCCATGAATCATTTGTAGCATTCAAAACTTGATTAATGTCAGGTCAAGTTTAACATGTGATAGGTTTTATTAGTAATTCTTGGCTATCCCACAGCTTGTCAGCGTACGTGAGTGCCATCTGTTAGGTGCAGGAATAGCCAACAGCCACAACAAAAACACAGTGGCTGCAACTGGTCACTGAAATACGTTTTAAGAATTCCACAAGGGAACTGCCCTAATAGTTTTAAACACATTAAACCAGAACCCAGTACAAAAGATCCGACAAAGATAAGAAATTTGTAGCCCAGGAAAGCGAGCACTCAAGGTGGGTTTCTCTCATTTTAAAAGCTTGACCAAAGGCATGTTAAGTAATACTGAGTTTAGCTTCCCAGATTGACCAGTTTCCAGTAACAAAAATTCTTTTGTGAGAGGAATATGTGTAGCTTCTCTCTGCGCTCCTCCATCAATCTTTAGCAAATGGTCCTGTTCTGAATACACTGCTTTGTCCTTTAGAGCATCACTCATAGCAGTCAAATGCATATTGCTCATGTAGCAAAACACTGTTAGAAGACACTGAACTTGAAATTCATATTCCACAAAAAAATGTTTACTGACAGTTTTTCATTTGTTCTAATTACAAATAATGGCAAGAAGAAATCCTTTCACAGTCGTTTCACTTTCTAGTATTTCCTAGCACTTTGCAGGTGGCCAGCTTTACTGGGGGTCACCTCTCCCATGGACAGCCCTTTGCAGCAGGACAGGAATTCACCTGGGCACTTCCACCGAACCTCCACAAGCTCTGCATTAGGAACAGCATGAGCAGCAAGGCTGAAATAACATGAAGTGGCAATAGACAGGTGCATGCACAGAGAGGAAGGAAGGTGACCTAATTGTACCTGGGTTTGCTCCGGCAACTACGTACTCTCCTCTGGTCTATAACTCGTTAGAAACTCAGTGGGAGCACTGAAACAAACATTTATTTACCTCATAGCTACAAGAGCCCTGTCAGATGTATTATAAACATGTTCTCACTTGATGGCCCTCTTGCATTCTAAGTGAAGGAAGTTGAAAGGCTGTGGATTAAGTGGCCACTGGCATCTGTGGTCTGTACTGCACCTCCAAGTGTTCTGTTACCTGGTGAGTGTGACACACAGGGCTCCCAGACACCTTGATGTCTTGATGTGAAAGTCAAATATTCTGAAGACTTGATGCTAGGAGACCATAGACCAAAAATATCACAGTAATTCAAAGAACCAGAACCACTATAGAGTGTCTCCCTCAACCATTTGACCATATAATTTCACAGCTGGTGACTGACAAGGACCCAAATTACTAGTGACTGGTCATTACCATTCTAACTAATGACACCATTCTTCATTATCTTCTAGAAGAGCAATTCTGCAGAGAAGTCTTTACTGGAGTCTATACATTCTTTCCAGAACAGAAAGGCAATAGAAATTTCAGTTTATACACATGTGACAATGAATGAACACCCTCAAGCAAGAAAGCCAAAGAGATTCATCCCTCCTGTCTGCAGCTTGCTTTGTGACATGATTGACACACCTCTGAAAAAAAAAAAGTTATTCCACACATCGGACTTTCAAAGCTTTCCCACTCTCCACCAGAACTGCTGCCAGTTTCGCAAGGGAGTGTTATAGTCGGCTTTCTTCATCTAGAATTTAAGTCATATATATCATCTTCTGAAAGCCGCTTCTTAAATCTTTTCTACTACCCCTCTAAAAGATTCAAAGAAAAGCCACTTCCAGATATATGACTAGCTAGAAGTCACTGTAGTCTGTGATGGGATGCAACCGCCAATGTTAGGGTCTAAAGAGCCATGCTAGCTTGCTTTCATTACCCAGCCACATGGGAAAAAATGCCATTGTGAACAACAGTAAAATACATCAGGAGGGTAGCAGGGAATCAAGTTTGATGTTTTGTATTTTTTATATATTTTTGGGTTTGCAGCTAATTCATTAATTGCATTCTTTAAAGATGCTAATAACACTAGCTATATGCCATGTCTCTTAATTATTTGGATAGAGACATTTCAGAAAAATGTATAGCACACGGCACTAAGAGCCCCACTACAAGCTATCATCCATGTGCTGGTTCTGAGTGAATAACTCCAAAGGTCACGTACCTAATATATTCAAAACAATACCCAGGAATAACACAAGCACTATGTGTGTTAATGCTTAATTTGACAGCACATCTGCATTCCTGAATTCAAAATAAGCATGAGGCATTTCTCACTGTCAATCTCTTCTCAAAACCACAATTGAGAAACTGACATCAATTAACTACAATGTTTTCAAATGCTTCTTTCACATAAGAGAAATAGGCTGCTTCAAAAAACTTTAATTGACTTTTGTGATAGCTTCAAAACCAGAGAAACACGGACTCTCCGTTGCTGTGTGCGAATGTCCCAGCCAAAGAGCAATACTTCTTATTTATTTTATCTGATGAAGAAACAGAGGAATGTATTTCATAGCTTGGCCATTTCATTTACTGTGGTTTTCACAGTTCTCTATTTCAACCTGCAAGGTACCTTCATTTTTTTATTATTATTTTAGGGATTGGGATTTTGCCCACATCACTTTCCCAATGCTCTCCTACCTGGCAACACACCCATCTGAGATTACAGTCCAGCTGGAGCTGGAGAAGGTTTGATAGGTTCCACTACCAGATTCTTTGATGCAGTTAGAAATTATCTGCAATCTATGACATTCCGGAATGGATGAAAGATACTCAGTAAAGTCTATTACATGCTGTGTTACAACTGAGCAAGGTTCTAACACCGATATTTACAAGCTCCCTAATACTCTGGGTTAAACCAAATACTACACTGAATAGCTCTTCTGATGTAAAGGAAAAAAATGACACTGAGTTGAGTGCAATGGGGCCAGATACATTTTAATTTGTTCTAGGGTTTATCTGTTATCCAGCCCCTGTGTAAACTGTTACAGATAATCTGGTCTCTGGTTGTCAGGAACATGAACAGGTCTGTTTTAATTAAATCAGATAAGTAAGGATTTTGTTTTATGAAGCATTTCTATTAAAACTTATCAAAAGACAAAACTGTATATACAATAATTCAATTAGACACAAAATGAATATTCAAGAATACAGTCTTCATACATTTACTGTTACAATGCTTGATTCAAACTGGGCTTAATATATAGCACTGGACACTGATGAAATGATTTTAACACAAAAATTAAGGTTTAACATTATATTCTGGATGTTTAATAGCATCTGCTTATTCTGCTATACAATGGCATTTGAGTGCTTTATTTGCTGCAAAGTTGAAATTAAAACTGCAATGCCATAACAGTAAAATGCTGAGATTTTATTATTTCTTGATTTTAAAGATCAATTCTGTACAGGAAGGGGTTTTTTTTCTGAATTTGGCATATCACAAGACAAGAAAGAGCTAGCAGCGATGTCCAATAATCTTGCATCATAATAAATTGCTTTAAATTTCACCCCCATCTTTACAATTTTCTTTGTGCCTTTATTCATTTTATCCAAATTAAGCTCATGTCTCTTGAACGTCATTCCAGCACGAGAAGGCTGATGGCTTCCCTGCGGAGCTGCATTGCCAGGAGGCAGTTTGGAAAGTGACAGGCTGTGAAGTGGCACAACCGACAATATTAAACAGTTGCCCCTCAATTAAGGAGCGGAGTGACCCACTTAGTCACCACAGCTGAGTCCTCTAACTAATTCAGAAGGTATCAAATACACCAATTCAACTGCCCATACTGGGATACCAATCGGCAATTAGGTCCTAACAGATTTGCATTTCCCTGGTTTGGTAATACACCAGAAAACTAAAAGTAGAAATCACTGTTAAAGACATTTTCCTAGTTAGAGAGGTATATAGTATTTCCATTGTAAAAAATACTGGAGAAATCATTTAAAAAAATGTTCAAATGTTCAAATCTAAAGTTAAAATGCTAAAAGCTAAACTGAACACGTACTGTTCAGATGTTTAAACCTGCAATGTCCACCAAGTATAACACTTCATCCATATGCCTTTGTTTTTCCACTAGTTTATTGTTTTCTTTCCCACACTACAGTTTGGCAAGTTGTAATTTAATTATATATTCCACACCTGAATTATTCTATATTAATTTAATTTGCACCATTAGCAATATCTAACATGGGTCACAATGTATGAAAATAATCCTTCCTGCAAATACTGAAGACTGTTTGCTTTAACTTCGGTAGATCACTTTCTGAAAAATGTAAAACGTAACTAACATGTGAAAAATTTCTTAAACCAAAAGCAGAAAACTTATTTTTTTTTCCTAACCAGAATTATACTGTGCTGAAATATTATATTTGACTTTCAACACCACAAAAAGTAATAATAATCAAAAGCAAGGAGCCTAATCCTCTTTTGTTTACTGTAGGAAATGAACACAGATTCCTGTTCGTCAATGGGTCTCCTTAAGTGACTCCACCAAAGCTGAAAAGTTTGCCATAGCTGAGTCAATGTTTTCCCCAGCACGAGAGAAAATCTTTTGGTGTAAACCAAATCTAAGCACATAGTTGCAGCCCTCATGCCCCACTGGAAGCAAAGGAACACTCAGGGGCAGCTGGACACCCCACCAGCCCTGGCCTAAAAAGTCTCTGCTACCCTCATCCTCCCATTGACATGACAAATGATATCTACCAAACAGTATCCTCATCACTGCAGTGCTGCAGCTGGTTGCATGAAATAGCTTCAGTTCAAGAACTGAATTTCAAGTGGTAGTAACATACATTCAGCTCAAGAACCACAGTTTGGTCATCTATCTCATGGTACAATTTACAAAGCTTCCACTTGGGCCGCACTTACTTTTACAATTCATATGTTAAAATAATTTTGAACAATCAAGTTGAAGTTCTACATGCTGGGATACAAGACAGCTATCAAGCGAAGATTCGAATTCCAGTATAAGCATAAGGTAATATTTTTACAGCTTCTTATTCACTATGTGTTTATTAGGTTCCTCAGGTCAACGATTATTTGCATTTACAGGAAGAAAAGCATTCCAAAATGAAGATTTAAGTGAAGACAGCCACCAGCACAAAAGTCTCCATTAAGGCAATAAGGCAATTTTGGAATAAGGCAATACTGCTTTTACACCATTTAACTTTCCATTCTTGGGGAGACGGAACTGAAGAAAGTGAGGAAGAAATAAAAGAAATAAAAGCAAACATAAACAACATGATAGAGGTGAGATGGGTCCGAAGATAATTAAAAGGTGATGAGATGATAAATAGGCCAAAAACCTGGAACAGAACAGATGGAATAAGGACTATAGTGTATGCCAGACACCAAAGAGTGATTGCCAACTCTAGGTCAGGAAATGCAGAATTGAAAGGTGAGCCAATTAAGCTACTCCTTAAGGCACAGAAAATCAAAACAAAAATAAAAACAAAAACAGAGGAAACAAGTCTTTTTGGCATTAAAAACCCTCCAGATGGAAACGTTCCCTCTCCACTGAGATGTGGAATTCAAAATCTCCAATAAATAGATAATTTGACACTTCTGCTTCTGCCATTGGTGCCAGTGAATTCTTCTGTCCCATAACTGCAAAGCTTCTCCACATTGTTGTCTGTAGGAAACTTGGAGATATAAGACAGGGTTTTGTGGCCATTTCCAGTTGGTTTTAGGTTAGTAGCTCTCTCCACATACATGGATGAGCCATGTCTGCATATTCTGCCTTTTATTAGGGTTCGCCTTTTTCAGGGCATGCAAATACCAGCTTACAGCTGCCTTAGCTGCCTGCGGAATACTTCACATCAGTAACAGCACGGCGTGTACTCCTTAGTTTAGACAAACTCCTCAACCATCAGAGGTTCACAGTCACTGAAATTTCCAAAGCAAACCACCTCAACAGGAGTTATACATTTGTTGGTTCTGACTTCTAAACATTCCAACTCTCTTAACTACAACAAAAGCCTATTCAGAAAGTAGAACTAAAAATACAAATGTCAAATAAACTAGGAGAACAAAATAAGTCATCTGTCAGTTCACAGATTTGACTGAAAACTTTTATGAAGATCCTAGATCATTTAATCTTCTTGCAGAGATTACTCACCTTCTTTCTAATCCCTCTAGGACAAGCTGTCATTTTAAAACGAGATAATAGTCTAAGAACTGACAAGTCATTGACACACAGAGTGCTAACATTTGAAAAGGGTTGTTCATTTGACCTGTATCATTGTTTAACCTTTAGCCCTATTGTTCCATTCAGAGTGATGGGCACAATTCTCCACGGGACCACGGACTGCACAGAACTTTTTTCCTACTTCTGCTAGACAGCATTTTCATTAGATAATGGGCTTCAGTGATGACATCCACACTGAGACTGTCCACAAAAAAAAGTCTTGCAAAAGAACTGTGGGTTGATTAAAGTAATGAAAGCCAATAATTTAATAATTTCCTTGTTGAAAATCCTAAAATATTTATATAAATAAAAGGTTAAGGCACTAAGGTTAAGAGTATGTGGCATTTAAAGCCATAATCACACTGGTCTTTAATACTTTAGCAACAAGGAAACCTAAAATTCAGTTTCTTCCACTGACTGCTGCTATCCTTACACAATGGGTGCTAAAGTTGGCAGATTTGACCATGTCATCTCCTTGAATGCCGATGCAAACCGATAAATAAAAAGAAACCAAGATATACAACAAAAGGGACCAATTATGCAAGTGTAATGACAAACACTGAAAATTCATTTTTTCCAAACATGTTTTTCTAAAATAACATGGAAGTTACATTAAAAGGCAAAATAGCTCATAAAATACACATGTTCCCAGCTAACATTTTAAACAGATTATAGAGGAAAATAAATGTAGTGATACTGCTTTCTCTGTCAACATCGAAGTTCAACAACGCAACATTTTTAGGCATTCTGAGAATAAACAACCTGTCCCCCACTGACTGTCCCTTTCTTTTCTTCCTATTACCATCAAAACCCAGTCTTACAAAAAATAAACTCCATTAAAACATCTTAAAAATAATGTTCAAGGTAACACCATAAAGATACAGCCCTTATTTCCAAAATCTAGTGCCAACAACAAAAGTCAAGGCACAACTATGAATGCTGCCATACTTTGTAATTGCACCTTAAAAGTACATTTCATTTCACAGTAAATTGATTTTCTTATTAGAAATAAAAATCAGTCAGTATACTCTAACTCTGGTATTAAAGTCCCAAATCCATAACTCTAAGAACAATTTCATTATTGGACATATATAACACAAAGTTTACTGCTGTTTCAAGTAATTACTTTCACTTTCTCACTGAAAATAACTAGACCTATGTGGACAACATTAATTTTTCCTAATACAATTAAGAGTTTCAGCCACTTATGCTGATATTAAAGATTGCACTCAGACTCCTGGACTTCTAAGCAATCTTCCTACAGTCCACACAAGCTAATACACATTTACTGATACATTATTGTTAATAAAAAGAATGGAATGGAATGTGTTAGGTCATAGAAAGGAATGATGGAGGGAGGCTGTGAAGAGAGAAGTCTGCAATATTTATTTTTGTGAGGTTCAGACTGCACTCTGGGAATGTATTTAAAATATTGAAGCTTCTCAAAACAAAAATGTGAAGAACATTTGATTCTCTTCTAGACCCTAAGCAAACCCCAGCTAAACTTCAAAGAAACCCAAAACTCTAAAACATACTCCTAACATTTTGATGTAACGCATTCTGACCAGCGGTATTGGGTTTCCACTTTTTCAGTCTTGAATATGCTAGTGTAATCAGAGATCCACCTTATCTGTGGCCAAAGACTGCTATCTCCATTGATCTTTGAGAACAAGGAGCCTCGCCTCGGGGGTGACCTGAGAAGCTAAACCGTCTCTCAATGGAATACACTGGGAAGAAGGTAGAGAAGAAACTCACACTGAAAAAAACCTCACAGCTTTTCTGAGACCACTCAAGGGTGTAAATCTTTAGGGATCTTGTCAAGTTTTAACCCCAGCCAGCAATTAAGCACCACAAAGCCGTCCATTCTAGTCAAGAAAGGAAGGAACCTGTTAGATCCTTTCTAAAGATTAAAGGATCCCACTGTTCTTGGAAAACAAAAGAAAAATCAAGAAAAATGAGTCATTAAACATAAGGAAAAGATCTACCTAAGCAGGCCCCCCTTGTCAGTCCTTTAGCATCCATTCAGTGACCCCCAGCTCTGGACAGGGATTGATGGATATGCTGAGTCAATCTGAATATAAGCAAACCTAGAGGACAGAAGGAATTCCTCGTCTTCCTGCAGACCTGGCTGTGCTGTACATAGAGTTGGTAAACCCTGTCAAGACATTCGTCATCTATGCAAAAGAGTCAGCTTGCTCTTCCAGCTATACTAATGAGGTATTCATCACTACATTTGTTGCTATAGTTGCAGAGACGACTGAATAAAAATAGGATAAAGATCCTTTGGGCAAAGAACACTATTTTTAAATAGTCCTCTTTCAAAATAGGGTAATGCTTCCCAACAATAGTCTATTCTGACCACAGATAATGAAAAATTCATGACGTTACCATGAATATGAAGATGCAATCCCTTTTTGATTAGCCTAAGGAAGTGTTACAGGAACCACACTTACCAAGTTCTCACAAGTAATGAAATTAAAAAGGTATTTTGAGCTAAATTAGAGTAACAATTTTTATGAACACTATTCTTTTGAGCAGATATATATTTGAAATCTATTTTGAATCAATAATTATTTCTCTTAAATATTTACCAGTATTGCCTTAGATAACTTCACATCAAAATGGGTACTATTACCTAAAACTCCTTACAGTTATCATAGGGCATACAAAGAGTTCCCAAGTATTAACATAAAACTTCTTACTAATTGAAAAGAATTATGAAATTTTAGCCTCATAAAGAGCTTTCTGTTATAACAGTAGTAGTGAAAATAACATGTCTCACTAGGTAAGAGTGATTTAAATTAGGACAAAAAACCCTATAATGTATACTGTACAGAAAGAAAAAGGTGAAACCCATGGCTATTTCAAAACCCAGAGTCTGCCATGATTGCCACTTAAAAAACCTACCCCAAACCAACTGGAACAAAACACCAAATAAAAACCAAAAACACCAAGGAAGCCACACCAAAAATGAATTCCCCAATAAAGTGTACAGATACTCTTATCTCAAAGATGTTTTTAAGGTGATGATAACATATTAGGATGAAAATTTGTTGATTGAACTGCATTTGAAACATAATAATTTGAAATGCAGATTGCAATGTCCTTGAAGTTTTACATGTCACTGCAGACTTATTGTTATCTTCAAATACTGTTTTTAAAAAGCTTGAGAGAAGTAACAAAACAAAAAAACCCAGCTGTGCTTCACACTTTCAGATGGCCTGCTCTCTCAAACTGTGTTAAGTCACCACTGCATCTGCTCAAAGTATGTATTCATCACTCATTAAAAAAAGCAGCAAAACTCTGAGACAGAAAGGAAACCACAGCGAATGAAGATGTGCCATTAACTTTTACTCACTGCAATTGGTAGAAAAGTTAACTGGCAAAAAGAAGCCTAGCTTACAAAAATCATTTTCCAAAACATCATTTTATAAAACCCAGCATACTTCCAATTTGACCTAATCCATATACAGAGTAGATAAAGCAAAAATGTTTGAAATTATTAAAATAAGATAAAAATAACAACAGCTATTCGCTCCGTACTGCCAATAACTCTACCCCTCCTGATCTCTGTGTATCTCCAACTGCTACATACAGGAATATTTTTTACAATAATCAAGTAAATTGGACAGATAACTTACTTCGTTCTACAATTCACAAGTTAATCAAACCTGGTGGCAAAGGACAAAATGAAAAAATATTGTAGAAACATTGTATCAAAACAACTATAAGCTTACTATGAAAAACAATTCTAGCCATGTATAACTTTTTTTCTCCTCACCAACATATTTGATGCTTTACCGCTGGGTAATAAGACAGTCAAATCTCTTAAAGTGCTTAAGCTCAGAGCTTTGAGAAGGACAGAGAAAGACCAGTAAAAAAGATCATTTCATTTCTGACTTTAAAAAATGCCTCAGTCCAAACTGTTAAAATGCCATACAGTGGAATGCACATGGACAGTTCAGAAAACTCCTTTAGACAGAAAAACAGAGAATAATTTTCATTTCCTAGGTTTTGGCCATGTGGAGGATCATCTCACTAGTCATGTGCTGGCAATTAGATTTAACTAGTACGACGTTTGTTTACAGATGTGTTTTATCCAGATGTTTCTCTAAGAATACTTCCAACCACATTCTTTCTGCCATTTTTAAATGAGGTTAAATAACCTGAACTTCAGAACTCTTCAAGAAACTATATATTTATGTAAGAAACCATTTTTAAGACGTGTTCCTTTTGTTCTAGTTTCCTTTAATTTCAAGTTCAAACTTATGTGTCCCAGACAAAAAGCCTTCCTCTCCACCCCATGAAAAATTTACTTTACATTCACAATGTTGATCTGAAACAGATAACCCAAAATGCAACAACGCAGAGAAGCGATCAAAATATTTATAGTGCTTTATCCACACAAACCTCTCATAGAATTGTTCATGACTTAAACTTTGCAAAGACTGCAACTCTGTCAGTTTTGTTTCTTTATTAAAGTTCAGCTTATGCTTTATTTCTTTATTTACTTTTCAGTCACTCTTGGTTATCCAAAATACCACTACTGCTCCTCTTGGAGCAAGATTCATTACCTGCAACAGGATCAAGGAAATGACAAAAGCAAATGGAAATCTACAATTTGCTGTTCACTGTGCTGTGATGATGCGACATGGGACTATTATAACAGCAGTGCTGAGAAAAACAGGTTCTTCTAGAAGAAAGTATTATCCAGGAGCCATTTAATTCACAGAAGAGAATAAAAGTGTTTTACAGAATGCTAGAACAAGTCGATACCGAAGAAAAAAGAGCATAATGAAGGACAGGAACTTTTATATATATATATATATTTGCAATTACTGCAGAAGACCTAGGGCAGTATTTTAATAAGTAACATGAGTAGATGTTAACTAGAATGGGCTCTTAATAACCACTGCTGAACATAAAGCACAAGTTCAAGCACAACTCATGATTCTCATCCTATGGCCAAATGGGGACTGGAAATAAAAAGAACATTATATTCTTACCTAAGAAGGAGGACAGTGTGAACAACACAGCTCTCAGATATTCCCTTGAGCACAGAGGCATTTCAAACCTAAAGCTATTAACTTCCACATCATCGTTCAACATTATGCA
The DNA here is from genome assembly GCA_035047865.1 of Dendrocincla tyrannina. Taxonomy (NCBI): domain Eukaryota; kingdom Metazoa; phylum Chordata; class Aves; order Passeriformes; family Dendrocolaptidae; genus Dendrocincla; species Dendrocincla tyrannina. The sequence goes on along the minus strand of JAWWMP010000116.1, from coordinate 78,725,512 downwards.
ACCAAAGAATCGGGTTTTCCCAAAGTACACATTTTAAGTATGCGAAAATAGTAGTCCAGAAGGAATAGGTAGCCTAAAACCACTTTTCAGAGTATCCCAAACGGCCAGTTGCCCCCAACCATTGCTGAACACTTGGTTAGCAGAGGAACTTGCCAGAAGTTGAGGGAAAACCTATGCCTATCACTGCTTTGCTGCCTCCAGTGCCACAACATAGAAAACTGAAATCAAACTTACCTTCCTTGAAGTGTAGATGTCAAAAAATGGTTTGTTTCGAACACTGAACGGTTCCTGAGCTTTGTCAATTAGACCACTTTTCATCTTTTCATGCCGCGGAAATATAATCTCTTTCTCTATACATGATAGCCGAACGTTAAAATCGCAGTCTCCAACAGGCTGTCCCTGCCAAGTTACAAAATCACCATTAAACAAAACAGCAAATTATTTGAACAGTCTAAGTTTTCCTTAGGCAACATTTAGAATCCTAGAGATACATAAAGATATTATCAAAGCATTCCGTATTTCCCAAATACTTGGTTTTCAAGCATTTGTCTCAGGCTGTAAAAGGTTTAATCAGATCAAAATTCATAGAAAGCTAGAAGGCTGTAGTATGCATTCAAGGATACATGAATTAAATATATAAATAGCTTTAATGTTAAGTAAAATTATTTAAATATTCCCTAATTATAGCTTTTATATAGCAGCTGCATACTTTTACACAGTTCTCCTCTGAAGTAATTTTGCTTATTTTGTTCACAAAACTTTTAATGACAATGCAACAGTGAGATTTACGCACTTAAGTGAACTCTTTGCTTCAAATGTACTATATTGATGCCTTGAAAGAAACATTAATTACATAAATGTTCACTTTTCTGACATAGAAAAATATAGCTGCAGTTGGAAAATGTACCAATAAACAATGGCTACAAAAATCTGCAAGATACGTGATGGCTCAGTCACAAAATGGTAGTAAAAGCCTTTTGCTAAGCCTCAGTAGCATACTGTGACCTTTCAAGATGTGAAATAAAACAGCAGCTTTACATTCGCTTTATATATTTGGTGCATTGCACCAGATCAGCACGAGCATTCAAAATTCTCATTTGTTGGATTAATAATGGCTTGCAATGGAATTTATTATATTTTGAGCATTAGATAGTGAGGAAAATACACTGTGGATATCACTAGAACAAAATAAGTAACTCTCAACTTATAAATTCTAAAGTTCATTCCAATCAGACATGCCATTTTCACAGCAATAAGGCACAAAAGTTATATACTTGCACTCTTACAACCATGATACAGCACTGAAAGTTTTTTACATGAGATGATCCCTCATTTAGCTACCCCATTCACACAAGAAAATAATTTTCAAAACCCATTCCTTTCAGAATCCACAGGGAATAAACTCACAGCCTTTGGCTTCCAGACTAGAATTTTTCAAAAACTGAAAGCAGTGAGCACCGGAAACCTGGGAGACATGGGACCCAAATTATTAATGGCACCAGGACAGCTGAGCAGGAGAACTGGCACCCAAGTATTTCTTGTACTTAACACTGCTAGAAGAATTAAAGCCCTGCTCTAACGTGAATCAGAGAGGATCTGAACTGGTCAAGTGGAAAGAATGCCAATAACATAAATGGCAAAATGACATTCTGATGAGGCATACAAAGGTAAGAGATAGAATAAGCAGTATTTAAAAAAGATGTGACAATTAGGAGAAAAACAGAGTGCCAATTTTAGACCATGATGAATTTTATCCGTTCTTTCCAAATTCATACTGGCTTTCACCAGAATCTTCTGCATTTCATGCTCCCAAAGGAGCATTAAGATTGTCTTATATTTCTTTCCTAGCATTAGATCCTTACAAAACCTCTGTCAAAAGTCCTCAGTTGTTCATGACAACAGCTTTAAGAACGACACATTACTCCCTTAGCACATATAATTCACAACCCCTTTGTTTCAGGACTTTGCTTCAGTCTATATATGAACAGGCAACACAGCCACCATCCCTCTGGTGGGGAAGCACATCCTGTACGAAGCCTGTGACAGACAAAATGGGTGAAATGCTCCTAATCTCTGTTCACTTATCCATGCTTGCGAAGAAGAAAGCTTAGTTGGCTGTTAACTATTGCCTTCAGCATTGCCTCCCTTTCAAACATGAAGGTATTATTAGCAAAGAGCCATTCAAAGGAATGGAAAATTAGAGTATGGAAAAATCCCAGGCGCAGGAGAGTGGCTTACTCTTTATTCATTTGCCACAGAATACAGCTGCAGGATCTACAGATTTTCAAGTGCCACAGACAAAATCCTGCAGACCGAAACAATCTTTCCTTCCTTCTTTCTTTCCTTCCTTTCTTACTCCCCCCACGTACAGCATACTTGGGTACTCATGTGTACAGTGATTGAGCTTTTCCTAGTTTGTGCATCTAATTAAAACATACAAAACACATCTCGACCCCTGTAACAACTGACTGAAGAATTCTTTCCTGGGAAATGTGCATACATATTTTTTATTACTTCAAAGAACACCACAATTCTTGAGGTACATTTCAGCAAGATCTAGTGCACATGCTCTCTTTCCTACAGTATCTTTTCCACTCAGTCATTTTTTATTAGTAGGTCTGAAAGAGCAAATTAACTAATTAGTATTTCATACATTTGAGCTTCCAATAAGCAGTAAAGTTATTTGGAAAGCTTTTTTAAAATTACTCATCCTGAAATGCTTTTGTACAGTGACTTAAATTTATTTCAAGCCCTTAACAGTTAAATTAAAAGCTGAAATGACTTCATACGCACCATAAACCAGCTGAAGCACTTTCTTTTCCTTTAAATAACCCTTTTATTTTTTTCATCTACTCGGAACTAATTATTTCCTGTGGTTCTGCCAATCATATATTTCTATTTCAAAGCTTGTTAAGCAGAAGGGTATATTACAGCTAGGTTCCTTCACATAAAGGTCAGAGCTAGGTTGACATAAGATTATATGAGACGGGAAAACACAGACAATGCTGGCAAGGAATTTCTTTATCAGCCTAGTAAACTAAAAAGTGAAGGAGCAGTTAATTCTCACAAAAGCTCAGGACATTAACAATAAGAAAATTAGTATAGCCTTGACTTTAACTGAAGGACATACTGAATAAATGCAATATTGGAGGAGGGTAGCTTTTTCTTTGTTATTAGACACTGATCATAATTACAAAAAAGTTGCTAATATACAGTGCATTTATCCCAGACATACCCAAAAACTTGAAGTGATACAATTCTAGCTTTTAGCAAATAAGTGGGAGGGTAATGTAGGCTGCAATAAATAATTCAGACCTTGACAAAACCAGGAAGAGATTATTTAGTGCATAAAGCACACATTTAAAAGTTGTTAAAACCCAAGACATTGATGCATGTATAATCTAAACTCAGACATTAAATAATAGCATGGGTTTAGGCAATATAGATATTTTATTAATTTAAGCATTCAGGTGTTTGAGATTTTATTTCGGTATGTAATTTTTCACTTGTTTGAGAAGGATGAGGGTCACCACTACCTAAGCACATAGTTGCTGGAGTACATTACATGATAGTTCCTGTTCCAGACATTTTTAACCTAAGTTTATTAGCAGAGGGTAAAACAAAATTAACAACTAGCATGTATCTCCCACCTATGCTAGAAAGTTACAATTACCTCTCACTGCAAATAAAATGTATCCTAAAGCAAAATATCACTTGGACAAGCCTTAAGAGAAGAGTCATCTGTAGAATCAACACTTCTTTCTCAACAGCTGAGTTCTCTTCCCCTGATGAAACTCTGTGCATTGCAGTAAGGTCACAGCATGGAGTGGGCTTGCAATAGAGTGGAACTTTAAAAGATGGGTTTGATTTTAAACACAATCCTCCACACAACTTCAAAATGTAAAATGAGGTTCCTACTGTACTTTGAAATTCATCCAGGACTGAACATTTCTAAATTTAAACTTAAGTTACTTCCAATTAACTTCTTTACAGAACTCAAACATAGTAAGTCACATAAAAACCTAGTGTACCACAAAAAGAAATATATGTTTAAAACCACTGAAAAACAGGGTCCACAGCTCATTTAATATCCACTGTCTCGAGCCGATGGGAGAAGGCAATTTAGTTTCTGAAAGGAGATTTAAAAAAAAAAAAGGGGGGGTGGGGGAGAAAAATACCCAAAAAAAACCAAAAAAACAACACCGCTACCATCACCACCAAGAAAAACCCATCCACCCACCAAAACCACAGTTCCTATAACAATGCTTCAAACGGGTGATGAGAGACTGAACTTGGACAAGCGTTAGGCTCTGCTCCTGTCCTCCACCCAATTCACAGAGACCTCAATGTTGAAGTCACAATCTCATGTTACATCTGGTGAGTAACCAGGCCATTACATACAGGAAGATGGCAGGAATTGTGGAGACAGAGGTACAAGGGCAACATGATTTCTGCTGCATACCCTGCCCCTCTCTCTCTGCAAGGAAAAAGGAGGATCTACCATCACCATCCAGGTTTAAGTTTCCCTTCCTCTGTCTCTATGGTTGACCTTGTGGCTACAGCTCAGCAAATTCTGTGAGTCTTACATGGAAAGTCCTTTATCTAAATGGATGCAGTGCAGACAACATTCTATGTAGGTGCTAAATTCAACAAAAGTACTCTGTCTTTGATTTTGGTATTTATCCAGCTTTTCTCAACACAGCTATAGGAAAAAGAAAAACAATTCCTGAGCCTCTGTACACAGCTGATAACTGGCACGGTCTGGGATAAACTGAGAATATTTATTCTTTTCCTCCATGAGATATGGTTGAAGCTTACCTACCAGCAAAGCACACTTCATTTGCTTCTCCAGAACAGTACCCAACACATGAATAATTCAGAACACACACGTATATACGTTCCATGCACGTCTTCACTTATTGAGCCATAGTGGAACATATGTCAAAACTGTCTTAGCTTTAATGATTTTGAGAGATGAATAAATGATAATCTTGGCCTGATATTCTACCCTGTGTTTAACATTATTATTGACAATTCAAGGCACCCACAGCTGACATCTGCATTTCCAATGAAAGCCCATTATTAGTTCTCCCATCTTCTGAAGACCATGCAATCTAATATTTTGCATTTTATATTAATCATCTAGCACATATTTCTTCTGTTTTATAGTTGTTGCTTTTTGCACGTGTAGCCTTATGTAAAAACAATCTGAAGGTGCTGTTTGATTTCCAAATAAGATTACTACTATATTCAATCACCTAAAAGGTTTTTTTCATTTCCTATGAAGTTTTCTTTTTAAAGCAGGATTAAAAGTAAGGTATTAGAGAAATGAAAAATTTTATAGAATTAGGATCCTTAACTTTTCATTTCTAACAGGCAAAAGGCATGACAAGAAATATAATCTAAAAATCCATTTTAATATTAGGGCATTTTTCTAACTTTATCATTCAAATATTCAAAAAAGATATGACAATGGCAAGGAAATCAGCAGTCTCAAAATGATTTCTAAAATTTATCTTGGCATCAATGAGGTACAGCAGGCGAAATAATGTTTCAACTGTAACAATACAACCAACACTCTGCAGGAACATAATTACTATTAATATGTTGACAGTTTATACAATGGAATATCGCTTTGATTTACCACAGAACAAAAATGGTTTGGAAAATCAGACCTGCCAAAAAAATTGCTTAATATATGTATTAAATTATTGGTATTTCCCTAAAAACATAACCACTGAAAATAAATTCAAAAATGTAAAGAAGTTTGTAGCCTATGGATAATAGGAAGGTGTAACAGAACATACAAATATAGCTCCACAGGGGCTGTTAGCAAACATAACTTGAATGTAACAACAGGACTGTCAAAACTGTGACTGAACAGTTAAGATCAATACAGAAAAAGTAGATTGTAATACGAATATTGCTCCCTTCCTTACTCTTCTTGGATTGCTCAAAATTTAAAACAAATTCAAGATAAACCCCACAAAACTCTGCAAGTGGATGATAAGTTTGTGTCACTAGTGGAAAGGTAACAAAAAATATACTAAGCAGAGCATTTACTATCAGTTGAAGTGACTAAATTATGATTCTCACCACTAAGACTGGGCAATAAAAAGGCAGACTTATGGAAATGGGCATCTAGCATGGATGAACCCTAAGCCCTCTCTCTCGAGAACAAAGCTCCACTTAGGTGCTGAAAGCTTAGTAGCTGCTATTTTGGGAGCACAGACAACTCAGTCCAATTCATTGTTCGATTGAAGTACAGTGACTTCACCTAGAAATCTTTCTGAGCCCTCAAAAATAGAACTCAATAAGGGGATTTTACTGGGATGTAAAGGATTAAAACCAAAAGGAATTGTGTTCTGTCTAGACCGGTTGCCTCCCCCTCAGGTAATCTGAGGAGTAGATGAACTTCCCATTTCAATTACAGAAGCAAAAGTCATAGTTCCAATAATCCATAACTATAAAATAGATGTGTCATCACCATCAGACATTTACACACAAAAAGACTGCATATGGGCATATAAAATTTAGTAATGTATTTTACACTGAATTTAGGCTATCTGCAAAGTGAAACACAGGATTTTACTGCCTCTGTTCTTTCCAATTATTATTCCTAGTGCTTTTATTGCATGCAGTATGGAGGCATTCTTAACCTTAATTGCAACAGATACTAAATGGTTCAGCCAATATCTTCTCTTCCTGCTGCTACTCACCTCACACTCCCTTCCTTTCTACCAGCCATTCACAATGACTCTTCATAGGAATAGCTATTGCTGTGTGTTCATATGGCTGTCTTTATAACAAAGAATTATCACTGCAACAAATTAAAGAACCGTGGGAGAATTTCTTCATCTTAAAGACATTATTCAAGGTATTTCATACTTGAAAAGACTGTGGACTGATATTTTTAGAATATAAATCACTTCATGGTATTTAAAATAAGACTGATAAAGTACATATGAAGTTTCCTAAAAACTAGAAGAGAAGACAAAAAAAGAATGTCAGAACAATCACCACTTATTCACAAATACTACTTAAGAAAACAAACTACCTACGTTTCCTAAACCATGACAGAACTGAAAATAAAGTATCAGCTTGTAATAGATGTTATACACCTGAAGACTTGCAAATATCCGTAATTTCAATGCACAATCTGCCTTTAAGATATCTAGTTCATTGTGTACATGGCTCACTTATGAATAAGAACTATTGGTTAATATAATAATCATTTCAAAAGAAAAGCAGTATTTTTCTTCATATTTCTTTTAAAAAGGAAAAACATTGTAAAAAGGATGAAAACATGGCCTTTACATTTTCTCCTAGACCATAACAGTTAGTCAGGCTATTCAAACATATTAGAATCAGTTTGGGTTGGAAAGTAACTTAAAAGTCATCTCGTTCCAACCCCCCTGCCGTGGGCAGGGACACCTTCCACAAGAGCAGGTTGCTTAAAGCCCCATTCAGCCTGGCCTTGAACACCTCCAGGGATGGAACATCCACAGCTTCTCTGGGCAACCAGTGTCCAGTGTTCCTGTGCTCCACCAGCCTCACGGTAAAGAATTTCTTCCTAATATCTCATCTCAAATTTCCCTCTTTCAGTTTAAAGCAATTCCCCCTTGTTCTGTTACTACAGACCCTTGTGAAAAGCCCCTCTCCATATCCTTCTTGTAAGCCCCCTTTAGGTACTGGAAGGTGCTATAAAGCCTCCCCTAAGCCTTCTCTTCTCCAGACTGAACAATCCCAATTCTCTCACAATTAGGCATAGAGAGGTCCTGCTTTCACCCCCATAAAACCTATCCTGAAATATATATTGCTACATCATTCTGATTAACTCTGATTATTTTTTTCTTTAGTTTTTTTCCCTGGTAAGAGGAAAAAGATGAGAAGGTAAGAGGCAGTGAGAAAGGTGAAAAAACTGAAATATTATGGCTGGATTCATTGCAGAAAAGGAGTAATTAGAACTAAGTTAGGAAAATAAGACATGACATTTGAACACATTCTCACTGCTTCCATATGATATACCCCTAATCATACTCTATTTTGCCTATAGTTTTTTCTGGTTTGAAATATACTAGACAAGAAAAGCCCTGTGTTAGACTTCATTCCCAGTACTTTGGACATAATAATGCAATTGCAAAACCTGCCCCAGGGTCAAGTTTTTCACACCTTCCAGTTGCGATTACTGCCACATTTTTGAGAGATCTGAATATTTGCTTGAGACAGAAGCTGGGTTTAAGTCCACTTGGCAGTTCCTACGGGGATGACTGTTATAAACTGCAAAATGAGGGAGACAGTGTTTCTATTTAATCACAAGTTTCAGTTCTGAGCACAACAACAAGATAAAAAGATACTTCAAATAAAAACTGAGGGGCTTTTAAGGCTAAAAACATGAAAGGCAGAGAATTGTTCAGCAAAGATACTGAGAAAAGAACACAAAATTTATTTGCAGACTTTATTCTCCAAATTATGTTTAATGTTTGAAATATGAGTTATTTTCATTTACAATGCAACTTTCAGGTCTGACTTTATATTTTTTGTAAAAAGTTTCATGCTTGCCTGAAAAAGCATCACAACAGAGTAAGCAAGTAAGAGCAAAACCTACAGAACCCAAACACCTGAAAAATATTAAGGATTTAATACCATAGCAACTTGTCAAGCTACTCTTGAAGAATTATTTGTCCCATATCTCTTTCCCAGACACTTTGTGTGTCTTCCTCTGACAATTATACTAGTAATAATCTGACATTCCAAAAGGTTCTTGTGAGACATGCTTCATGTTAAGGCATTGGAACACATAATTTGGGAAATGAAACAGGACACGACAAAATTTAATACATACCCTTTGCTTCTATATAATATTCTATTAAGCATTCTTTACTTTGGAAAACATGGAGAACACCTTTACTGTGATCTATAGTACCCTCTGGGCTGGGAAAACAAGGATCAAAGTCAGAGATGTAAAGGAAAGGAAGAAATCAATGTTTTTATCACACAATCTAACCAGCAAGTAAAACAGTCAAACCTCAATCTGATTACAACACTAAAGAATGTTCCCCAACAACAAACAGCTTATTGACAAAAGATATAAAATTAAGAACATGAAAACAATAAAGATACCCTGGCCTGCATGTACTAACCACTCTTCAGCAATAATTTACTTCACGCATGCACCATAGCAAAGGAGACTTTTTAAAAAAGAGATGCAAAAATGCATAGGAATGCTACTTTTCAGTTGCTGTGCACTTTACTCAAGCACAAGGAGCAACAGTGAATAAAACACAAGTTAATTGTCTGAAAGTTTAAAGAGGTAAGAAGATTTGCAAATTGAGTTTCTCAGACTCATAAGTCAGATTTTCAATGACAGATAAAAGATTATCAACAGAGACTTTGAAAAGACAACTACCTAAGATGCATTTCTGCCGTTCAGCTCCACAGACCCAAAAGCTTCTGCAGCATCACTCCCTTATGGTGTTGATTCTCCATCCTAAAGGCCCACCATTCTTTGCTCTTCCTGTACTGCATGCTACCCTTTCAGAAATTCAGAATACTGAAACACATTACCTGGCCAAGCTGCCTTTGCTCTCAACAAACAGCATCATAAAAATAGGAGGAGGAAGGGAACGCAAACTTAACACAGCTCTCCCAGCATGACACCAGAAAACAAAGTGAGACAAAACTGAGTGGATGCTCTGTATTTCATTCACCTGACACCCCTGAGCCAGGAAGGAATGAAGCGATACATACATAGATGTTGAGAACGTAACACACAGTAAGAGCACCATTACAAACATCTGGGGTTTGTTACCTGAGTCTCTGCAATAAATAACTGAGAGGGTGCAAGAGCAAACATGGCATCCTCATTTTCCAGAGTACTGTTAGTAACCAAAGCATTCTAAAACTGTATTTTCAGGTGGCACCATTTGTAAAGAAACCTCAAAATTAAAACTAAGAGTGGAAGGGTGACTGGCAGCCAGGTACATTTGTAAACAGAAAGGACACAATTAAACATTTGCATCTCTGAATTGCGCCCTCAAAACTTTCATAGTATGTTTTTAAGGTAAGGTTAACAGGCCAGTAGGAGACAGCACGTACATTGTGAGCCTTACATTGCTTTAAAAGGAGGTTTGTAATGGAAAAAATCAGACATGGCAATATTTTACACGGATTTAAAACAAACATTTTTCATGCATTAATTCAATGAGCACATTCGCTGTAAGCAGGATTTATGACCAGCATATCTATTTACCATGACAAATTTTATCTAACAGCAACAGCATTGCTATGCATAATGACAACCAAAGAAATCTTGATCTTGACGTAATTTAATGCACAGAGTATTAGGAAATTTAATCAAAAATCTACCTCCTTTCTAAACATTTAAATAATTATTCTTTTTCAAGCATTCAGTCTATTCTTACCATTGCAATCTGGTCTCATGAAAACTTGGCTAGAGTTTAAAAATTTAAAGGTCAGGGTTAGAAAGGAAAAGTAGTATTCATTTTCAGCATCTTTTCTAAGAATGCATTAATTAGATCCTACATCATGCCAGTGTTACTTTTTATTACTCACCTAAGAAAAAAAAGAGTTGCTTAAGTTTAGTGTCTATACTTTTACATGTAGCTACTCAATATTATCTAACAAAAAGCCTCTCAAAATAAGGTTTTTCTGGAAGAGCTATCTCTAAGACAACTGGAGAATGAAGACACATTCTGCTGAGGATTGTTTCAGATAAAAATGGATTTGGATTTGCTTGTATTGGCTTCTGGGGCTATTATCCACCAAATCTGAAATTTGTATTCACTATTTGGGTGAAAGAACTAGTGTGATACAGCCACAGTTACTGTAACAGTGAACTCAACTACATACAGACACAAATCAAGAAGCTGAAAAGTAATATGCACTACAGGGATTTACCTCTGTGCTCCGTAAGACTAAAACATAAGGAATGTTGGGTGCCATTAGCCTTTTATGTTCAGAGGAATATGAAAGATCCAGATTTCATGTGCGTGGAGCTCACATATAACCAGTGACATAAATGTGGGAAAACAGCCCTCTCAATTAGAATATTAAAAGCTAAATAAATACATTAATTATTATGAAATACTTTGTCATTTTTCAGTGAGAAAAAGATTCTTCTTAAGAAAAAAATTCCATTATGTTGTAAAAAAAGATAAACTGTGTTATAATTGACTCCTACTTATAGAAACATTTAATGTGCCAAAAGGGACTTGAGATGATAATGATATCTTTCCCATATTGGTGCCACCTTCTCCACAGACCAGCAGAAGTAGCATACCAATTTTCCTCTTTCTTGGATCTTTTTAATGCCCTCCAAACCAGAATTCTGATGTATATCATGATATACTACTATAGTACTTGTTTCCTCTCCTCTTTTCTATGGAAGGGCAGAGCCTCCATGCCCACTGCCCTAAGTCCCTAAAGGCATGTTAATAGTAGAACACCTGATATTTCCCAAAACAGAGCTTTCTGAACTTCAGAGAGTCTGTGAAGTAGAAGACACTCTAGGTGCATCCACACTGGTGAACCAACATGGCAAAGGCCTCATCTCTGTTCCTGAAGCCAACAGCTATCCGACTACTTTCATACTCTAAAAAGAGAAGGATGGGATCTCAGAAGATCTGACAAGAATGGTTCCTGGGCAATGTTAAACTTTAGACTACTCTTGAGAACTGCTCAGCAGTTCTTGAGTTTTGGAGAAGCAGCCAGTCAGGACCAAAACTGTGTCAGTGATCATTGTAACTACTTGAAAACAGAATAAACACTCAGTAGTAGGATCTTGCCCCTTGCACAGTGTCATTTATCAGTATATGCAGCATCTCAGAACATACTTTGGTTGTGTGTACAGACTGGGGAATGAGATGCTGGAAAGGGCCCTGGGAGTCCTGGTCGATGGCAAGTTGAACATGTGTCAGCAGTGTCCTGGCCACCAGGAGGGCCACCCATGTCTTGGGGGGCATCAGGCAAAGCATCGCCAGCCGGGTGAGGGAGGCGACTGTCCTGCTCTGCTCTGCACTGGGGCGGTCTCACCTTCAATATTGTGTGCAGTTTGGGGCACTGCAGTGTAAGATATTCAGCTCTTAGAGAGTGTCCAAAGGAGGGCAACAAAGATGGTGAAAGGCCTTGAGAGAAAGCCGTATGAGGAGTGGCTTAGGTCACTTGGTCTGTTCAGCCTGGAGAAGAGGAGACCGAGGGGAGGCCTGACTGTGGTTTTCAACATCCTCACAAGAGGAAGTGGAGGGACAAGTACTGATTTCTTCACTCTCATGACCAGTGACAGGATGCAAGGAAATGGCATGAGACTGAGTCAGAGGAGGTTTAGGTTGGATATCAGGAAAATGCTTTTCACCCAGAGGTTGGTTGGGCACTAGAACAGGCTCCCCAGGGAAGTGATCACAGCACCAAATTTGACAGAGTTCAAGAAGTGTTTGGGTAATGCTCTCAGGCACACAGTGTGGCTCTTGGGGTGTCCTGCACAGGGACAGGAGTTGGACTTGATGGTCCTGATGAGTTCCTTCCAACTCCACATATTCTATGATTCTACGGTAATTTTATATACTCTGAGTTGTTCTTTATAGAAAGAATGAAGCAAAGCAAAAAAAAAAAAAAAGTCAGGGATTGCTCTGTATCCCCTCAAAGAGTTGAGGCTGAAAGGCATGCTTATTTCACTAGGATACAGCTTCCTTCCTATGAATTTGATTTTAGCATGTGAGATGAAAGCAGTGAGACAGCAATGTCAGATTTTGAGCTGCTATTAATAACAATCAACATCATGATTCAGACTGAAGAAAATTACAATTAAAAAAACCCTTTAAATCTCCTGAAGAATCATGTTTTTCTTGACACAGGCATCTCTTGTAACACAATGGAATGTATTACCAAACATTTCTAGAAACTAGATGTCACAGAAACAGTAATTAAAAGAAATTAAGTCAAAGGATTCCATCAACATCTCTGAAGACTGACTTTCACTGCAGCAATACATGATAAGCATCAGAATTCAATACAAAGTTTATCATGGAAAAAGACAATCAAGATAGATTATTGGCATGTTTTCCTTAAAAACTTCAGTACAGGTCTCTCCCCATCACTGAAACTCGACTTTGTTTTCCCTTCCTCCTAAGACTTTTCCTGCATAGATATCTAGAGTTAAATCCACACTATTTATGTCATCAGTCTATTCTCTTTGTTTGCATTGTTTTTTTCTAGAATGCTGCTGTAGTTTATTCTTGATACACTACAGCAAAATCAAAAAGCTCAGTAACAATAAACCTCACCGATAACAAGTGACCTCACTGATAACAAGTAACCTCACCAATAAGAATGTGGATTCAAATCTGTAAAAGGTAGGTCCTTGCCCACTCACTTTCTCTTACTTTATTCCCTTCTTGTTGTCCTTTATTTGTTTCTATAGCTTTTACTCACTGTTAAGTTGCTGTTACACTGGTCTCTTATTAAACACTTAACTTTTCAAATGGCAGCGTTCCAAGGAAGATATTGAACACAGCTACTTATAGTTTGGGAACTTTGATTTTTAGGCTGAAACTTTAAGCATGCAGCTTTAAGAACAAAAGTACCCACTCACAATTTCTGCACATAGAAGGCAAAAGCGGTCATGATATTTAGTTACCTTGGACACAGAGAAGCCATGGTAAGTATTTTGGGCTTCATTTAGGTATGTCTTCCATCCTACATGTCCTCTTGGTAAAAATACAAATAAATACAAGAATAGAATACACTACACTTTTTAACTCTATGACATTATTTTACTGTGATATAAAATTTAATTCCGTTGTTTTTTTGTATACCTGCTAGTAGCTTTCACTGTTATGTACATTATTTACAGTCATCCTGAAGGGTGCAAGTTGACATATATCTCTATAACTACATGATGCATTCTAAAAAAATATATGTTTTCTTATTTTAGGACTAAATTCTGTATTTTTTTGTTATTACCAGTCTTCCTAGCACACAAATTCTCATCACTATCAATAGTGCACATAAGTCTTTGGGACGTACTGTGGAATTTGTGAATGCAATATTTCAGAAGGAATATTCTGACAAAGCCAGAAAACTTTGCAACACTCAGCTAGCAAAATAGGTTGAGCATTTGAGAATAAGTTCACGTGAAAATATCTCTGGTTCGCTAGATCTGACTGAAACATGAGGTTGGCCTGAACAAAGGTGTTCACCAATGGGGCTTGTAGTTCACTTCCCCAGATGCAGTCATATCTCCAAGAGCAGAGTATGCTGAGTCACTGTAGAGGATGAGATGGTGGGCATGCTGGAAATCTTGTACCATGATGGACAGTGAGTACAGTAATTCCACTATTCACCTTCAAGAAGACTCAACTACTTTCAAGACCCAAGGGAACAACACCAACTTCCAGCCCAAGCTCTTACGTTGTTTTGGGGGAGTTTTGAAGTAGGGGCAGGGGCCATTGCTTGTTTGGGAAGGCAGGGGCAGGGAGGGGGAATGTTTTGGTATTGAACAGGAGACTTGTGCTCTGTGTAATTAGTTGATTTGAAGATCTGGTAGAAAAATGAACACGAATCTAACTTACACAACTTAAATAGGAACTTATCCTTTCTTGCCAATTACAATTTAATACATTTACCTCTCTTGGTGATAAAATTCTGTTGATCATTTCTTGCCAAGGCAAACATCCTTGGGTGCCCATTTCTATAATTAAGCTCCTAAAATTAACCTAAAAACCGCTGTGCTTGTTAATCTTTTTAGTAGGGCCATTGCTAATGACTTCTTGCAGCTAAAGCCCTGCTTGTACACATACTGATAACATTATCTTAATTTGTCCTTGACATTAAAAAAGTATTACTTCGTAACTAACTCCTCTCTCTCAATCCCAGTGTATTTAAAAAACAAACAAAACCAAACAAGCTTTAAAGCACTTACAGCCCTGCACAAAAGGAGACTTTTCCTAAATGCTGACAATTCCCTGGAAACCCCCTGATTATTTTTCCTGTTTACCTGTTCATCATAGAAGGTCTGGGCACTTCATTACAAATGTGGCGTTTCTCTCCTTTCATCACAAAAAAGGTTTCACCAAAATAATTATGACTTCTGAAAAGTGTTATTTGGCTAGAACACTATGTGCACATCCCAAACTGATGGAAGGAGGAGACTGTACACTTCTGACCTTGCGTGTGTATTTCAAAGGAAGCGTAACAACAGCGAATGGCAGGTTAGACACAAAAGGAGAGCAGAGACAAGGAAAGATGTGAAGGTAAATATATGGAATCACAGGCAGAGGGACAGATAAGAAAATGTAAAGGAAAAATGAGAACTCAAGAGTGGGTGTAGAAGACTTTATTTTTCAGAAGACTACATGGAATGGCTTGCTTAGGTAAAAGTCTTAATCTTGGGAGGAATCGAGGAAACTAACACCTACTTTTCAGAAAAGGTTAGAGAAAGGACATCCAGATACAGAATTAAAATGTGTTAACAAAAAGCTTCTAGTCCTAATCTAACACTTATTCCCACAAACTACTACTTTTAAAAGCAGCTGTCGTAATTCACAGTGTGACTACACTTCCAAGAATACTAAAGTAATTTCTGGTGACTGGTACCATGCCTACATTTGCAATAAGAATAATAACAATAATTTTTTTTTTCCAGAAGAATTAACAAATACTAGAGTGTTTTGTCCATGGGCTATTTAGTCACAGGTCTAGTGACTAAATTTAACACATTGCTGTGGTTTAACTACAGTAGGTGGCTAAACCTTCCACAGCTGCTCACTCCCTCCTTCCCCCTAGAATAAAATGGGGGGAGAGAATGAAAAGGGTCTAAAAGAGAACAACCAAGGGTAGAGATAAAGGTAGTTTCAAAGGTAAAGCAAAAGCTGCACACAAAGAAAGCAAAGTAAGGAATTCATTCACCACTACCTATGGTCAGGCAGGTGTTTAGCCATCCCCATGACAGCAGGGCTCCATCACAGCTAATGGTGACTTGGAAAGATAAATGCCTTAACTCCAAACATTCCTCTCTTTGTTCTTCTTCCCCCAACTTTAAATGCTGAGCATGACACCATATGGTATGGAATATCCCTTTGGCCAGTTGGGGTCAGCTGTCCCAGCTGTGTCCCCTTCCCAGCGTCTTGTGTACCCCAAGCCTTCTCACTGGTGGAGTAGGATGAGAAATAGAAAAGGGCTTGAGGCTGTGCAAGTGCTGCTCAGCAATAACAGAAAACATTCCTGTGTTATCAGCACCACTCTGTGCCGAATTACAAATCCAAAGCATAGTTACATATGAGCTACTATGAAGAAAAAAAAATCTATACAAGACACCAACAAGAGCCCTTCGGTGACATTCACTTTACTATATCTGAAAGCTGGTTTACAGAAAGCAAGTTTCTTATTTTCAGTACTGTTTAACAGCCCTTTCTTGTGACCACAAAGATTTTATTCCTAGACTGTATTCTCCTTCTCCACAACATATTTCTTTATTATACACTTTCCCTACAGCCTGTGCCATCAGGACAGCCTGCTGTTGAGGACTTAAGAGAAGAGCAGTTGCCTGGTTTCAAACAGAAACTTGAGAAGGTGACGGAGCAGCCTAACAAGTACTGTGATGCTCTGGTAACAAACACACCACTTACAGGCTAACTTCTTCATCCCCTCTTGATTTCACTGCCTAAATAGTTCAAAGGTGCTCCAGAAATGGGAAATATTCC
This sequence comes from Dendrocincla tyrannina, assembly GCA_035047865.1. Taxonomy (NCBI): domain Eukaryota; kingdom Metazoa; phylum Chordata; class Aves; order Passeriformes; family Dendrocolaptidae; genus Dendrocincla; species Dendrocincla tyrannina. Next base: position 78,708,794 of record JAWWMP010000116.1, on the reverse strand, counting down.
AACAGTGTTTAGCAGACTGTTTCAAACCGCCTTTTTTTTTCTTGAGCAGGTGGAAATAAATTGGAAGTATATTATAAAGCTGCTTTCAATCTTAATTCTGATGCATTGCTTGTTATCAAGTTGAGGAATACTCAAATGCTTTTGGTGTTTAAATTTACTTTGAAGCTCTTACTTATATAAAAAAGATTAAAATTGAAGTAAGAATCAATAACTAGTGATTAGCAAAAAAATTGAACGTACTTACATTAAACTTGATAATGTCATATATCAAGTACCGAGGGACAACCTGTCCATTAACCTTGTCAATGATCATTTCCTTGAAAGAAAAGAAAAGACATTGATATTTATTTCATGAATACAGAAGCATGTCAACGTATTTATACTTAGTGCACATACCTGCAAGCGAGATGCAATCAAAAAATACTTTACACTAGGTCAAGATTATAAAAATATTATTATGGTCCTAAAAGTCTCTCATGAAGTGTTCAAAAGAATGCCAGGAAGCTGTACTGTCTCCTGATATGCAACATTTATACATTAGTTTCCCCACAGGTTTCGAAATCACTATCTGTCTTGAGTGAATAATGAGTTTTTAGAAACCTCAGTAAGAACTGTGATCCTAAGTCAACCCAGCACCACTGGAAATCTTGCCCACAACAGTACAACAGCGAGGATGTAAAGAACAAGCATTCATATTCATTTTCTGTGCTGAGGTTGGATCTTTTCATTTTAATAGCATCCTAGGCAGCAGTGAGGACTGCAGTTTGCTTAAATATTGCACCGTAACTAAACAGGATGGTTCCTTCAAATGGAAATATCACAGATACTCTCTGTATTACATGAAGTTAGTTAAGACACAATATGTACTGGCAAATCATCTTGAAAATATGTCAGCTAGGGAAAGAATATTGACAATCAATATCCAAACACAAAACTGTTTCCTCAATTTAATAGTACATACAAAAATATATACACCATACATGCTGGTGCTTGTATCTGTAACTCAGGCTTCCTGTGATATGAGTTAGATATAATTTATTAATTTGATGAACTAATAATGAATATTTAGTTCTATATCAGTCAGGATTGAAAATTATAACAATCAACCATTGATAGATCTTTTCCAGAGACAACTTTGAAATATGCACATCTCTAAATGCAATCAATCTTCTCTCTGCCCCCCTCCACCACCTGATTCTTGGCTAATATGTTAATTGTATCTCCTACAGATTTTTTTCTGAAAATACCAAGTTAAAACTCCAAATTCACACATACAAGATAAAACAACTAGAACACTGAAACAGTTCACTATAACATGATGGAAACAAAATCATGAGATCAAGAATTATTCCAAAAAAGAACATTACATCAATTCAAATTAATTTGGTTTATCTACTTTCTTGTTAGGCTAGTAGCATTTTTATGCCTTACAACCTTTTAACTTCTCCCAGAATCCATAAATTCTACAAAATAAACCCAAACAAGAGTGTGATTGATTCATGTAAGATTGATTTTCAGTCTGTCAACAACAAGTTTCTTGAATTGTACCTAGCATTTAACCGCAATTTGTTTTGAAAAATAAACAAGCAGTTGTGAAAACATAGATTTGTTTTAAAACAAACACAAAGCTTGAAGCATTTAAAACTAAACTAGACACCATGAACATGTTGTTCTCAGAAACCATCAGGAACTGTGAGTTGCCTACTTAACATTTTGGAATCTCATCTCTTGTGAGCAGAACCCTGAGACAGAGATTGAACTTTCACAACCAAATGCTGCATTCACAGGTGTTGTTAATGACTGCCCGAACTGACCTTACACATCTTTACACAGCTAATTTTATGAGTGAAAAACATTCCTTTGGAGCATTACAGTATCTTATTCTTAACTCTAAAAATTATTTAGGCACAGGTGCTCTCAAAAAAAGGTCCAAAAAAGGTCCACATAGAAGCGATGTAATAAAACGCCATTCTGTTGGTTTCCAGTATTTAGGTAAGACACTGGTGAGCTATCAAAGGAACAGTTGATGCAATGCTCCAATGCCTTCTTTGACAATAAATTTTATAACTAAGTGCAAGAGCAGATGGACTAGGTACAACTCAAGAGACAGAAGGCATAATGTGCAAACTTGGAAGAATGCATAAAGATATAATGCAAGGGGGGGGGGGGAACAGGAAAAAAACACACCAGGAATCCTGACAGTGGTCAGGTGAAACAAATAACAAAGTAAAACTGAAACAAAAGAATGCTATTTCGTTAATGTTTCAATCGAACTGGCATGCAGAACAAATTTTTGAAACACATTTAATTGAACATATATTTAAGGTTTAAGGACTCACTTCCCAAGCAGGCATATTCAGAGCCTCAGCTTTGAGGCAAAGCTAGCATTTATATGCAAAACCCTGAAAACATCGGTGCCTGGTATTATGAGATTTTATGCTTAATTTTCAAAATCTGAATCTCTGGATATTCACTTTAAGAAGAAATATAACGTACATCCAAGAGACCAATAACTATTTTTAAACATCCTCTGAAATGTTCATTTTTAACACAGTTTTTTTATAAGGAAACTTTTTCTTTACTTTCAGGTATGTGTAAACATTCTTTATTCCATTACTGATCAAATCAACCTTTTTCCTCACATCCTCACTTCTTTTCTTGCTCCCCTGCCTCTTGTTCTTCTGTGACATCTTGCATGAAATACCAGCTACTAGAGCAAAAAACAATAGCACAATATGCCTTAGAAGCAGAGATTACAAATTTCTGCACTGCTCATCTCTATCATGACAACAACATTCCCTGCTCCATTAGTTACACCAATACAACTGTCATAAGGCAAAAGCGCTAAAGTGAGCATAAGTTTCAGACTGGAAATGCTCTAACATAATTCTTTTACTCTCTGATTTCAGAATCTTCCTTGAAATTATCAGAATTGAAAAATATCCCAGGGAATAGAACTCTTCAGAGGCCACTTCAGAGAGGTTGAGAAAATGCAATATTTGAGAACTGACCACAATCAAACTCACTGATTCTGAGCTGAGTAATGACCTGATCCTGTAAAACTATATTTAAGTAAATTTTTGGGTAAGTAAAAATTTAAACCCAAATCCACTGATGTAACATTAATAAAACACAAAAGCATCCATAAGGTACACTTGCATCCATGCACTGCCTTCTACAGACTCCATCTAGATTTACAGTGAGTTTTAAACTATCTCTGTTAGTCAGTACGACCTTTATGACTTGTCCATTAGCTGCTAGTTTAGGTGTTTGCTTAACCTGTGGGCCTGCAGAACAAGCTCCAGTGATCCGTTTCTCTGACATTACGTGGCAACACTGTGCTGGTGTCACTCTCCTCAAGCTTGTGGTGTTGCAGAACATGGTCATACAGCAGATTAGAAACAGCAACTGTGCTAAGAGCTTTTAGCTGGACAGGTACAAGACTGGACTGATAGCTCATGAACTGTTTTCCTTAAATCACATATCTAGCAAATAACTTGAACTTAAAATAATCAAAAATCTTGAACAAAGCAAAGGATCTCCTTTTACCAGCCACTTGCAGAATGCATTTTTGGTTGACCTAGATTATGGAATCAGATCTAATAACACATTTGTTCATTATTCCTTTTCCTCCTTTGTCTTAATCCTTTTGTCCATTTACTTTTAACAAAATTCTAGTCACTGTTTTACTTAAGGAATTAAAATACCTTTTTCTTTCAAATTTATTTTGCATAAATCTATATTGCACCAACTTTTGCAAACTCAAAAAAGTTATGTTATGCCATTTCTCAAAGAGCTTACAAATAAATGATGAAAAATTGTATTAAAATTTTAAAATGTAATTCAAGCCAAAGAATGCCTCTGCATTTTCTACTCAACTGTTCCAAAGCTAAGCTGAATGCCAAGAAAGCTCCTGAAAATTACTAATTGGTTTTCTTGCATGACAGCCGAAATAGTTCAACAAACTCTATGCATTCCCTCAGATAGCATTATGGATGCAAAACACTGGGCTTCTAAAGGAATAATTCATATTATACTAGTCACCTGTAAGTAATACTCAAATGAGCGTTAATTAGCTTCACAGAAAACTTTCTTCCATGCCAGGAAAACAACTGCAACTGATGAGCTGGAGATGAACATAGAGTATTGCAGGAAATCTGTCACCACCCAAGATGTCACTGATCACAGCAAGCACAGTTTGCAAGTAATTTCAGCCTGAAGTGAACTATAAATGCACTTGAAATTCCCAAAGACAACCACATGAAAGGCTTACACCAGAACCATTAAAGCAAGTTAATAGATCAGATCCCTGAATGCATGGAAATTGCCTTTATGAAGGTTTCGTATATACTGTCATTCCAAATAAAGTTAGGGGGAATGACCTGATCTTTTGTATTCTTAAAAAGAGCGATTGTTTTGCCACATGGCACCGATATTTCTGTTTTCTCTTTCCTTCTTTCTCATATTTTTAAGATTACTGTAAAGCAATGCCAATTGGGCCACCTCATTCTATACTCATTTCCTGAAAGAGATAAATCTCCTTCAAGAACAGAAAGCATGAACTACTTCAGCCTGCCATTAGAGAATTAACTTCAACAGCCCTTCAAGCACTAATTAGCAAAATATGTTAATACACAAAAAGCTAACTTCTTCTTCCCACAGATTTGAAAAATAAAATAATATCAATCATGCATATATCCTGAGCAAAGGATCATTCATAGAAATTGTCCTCTGGCATGAACATTAAACAAATATTCAATTGCAAAGTAAAGCTGTTCTGATGCATCAAATAATAGGCAAATCTTATCCTCAAACCTGCTGAAAGGAATTTAAATTGAAAAAAAAGTATTCCATCAATAGCTTTTTATTTAATTGACCATATTAAAATAAATTTAGAAGTCTGTATTATGAAAAGTTAGTTATCCATTGAAAGGTTTTAGTTTTATCTTAGGGTACTTGCCCTGTTAATGTCATTTTATTTCACATTTCATGAAAAAAATGTGTGTGTGGAGGGGGGAAGCACAGTAAGACTGATTTCATGCCAATAAATGCGAAATGCACTGTAACAGTCAAACTTTTACAGAATAACAAATTAGGTGAAGTTATAGTTCATGTCCTGGGTACTTGAGAGAACTGAATTTATCCTTAAGAGACTTAAATCTGTGAAACACAACACACCAGATGAGAGATCTTCTCCCATGTCCCACAGCCACATTATGCGCATGTACCAATATCCTAGTCTTCTAACACATCCATATTTGCCACCTTTACTAAAATATCTGTTTTGAAATAAAAAAACCTAACAAATAAATAAATAAATGAAAGAGCAGCCACTTCTATGAAGAACACCTAGGATTGTACCATATGAACACTGGCAAGCCACTACTTTCTCAAAAGCCTTAGAAGGAGCAGAGGGAAAAAAAAGTACTAGGCTTTTTATCTCAACAGTATGGAACCTAATGTATGCCATTAAGAATAATATTATGTATGTCATTAGAAAGCTGCCTAGCTGAAGAGGTTCCTACCAGACACAACAACCTGCGCAACCACTTTTAAACTGACAGCATGGCATCTCTTGCATTATGCTCTCAATTTTTCAGTGAAGCAGAAGCAGTGGAAAATATTCCATTATCTGCTCTATGTCCCTGAGACAGTACATGGTTCTTTGCAGTAATTATCCTCACAAGTTCCATTTATACATGCTTCACATGTAAATGTGTGTTCAGTAAGACAGATCATTCACAGAACTGACATTTCAAGAAGAATACTGACATCAAAGGCCTGAGGAAGGAAAGAAAGTTGTTAATCATGACAATATGGCCTCCTGTACCTGAGAAGTGCATTAGGCTTTGGCAGACCAATATGGAAGACCATCTCAGATATTCAATACTTAAGCAAGCAGGAGTTACAGCAATGTATAGACCCTCCAATGCTACTGAAACGTAACAGCACTGATCTCCATTGACAGGTATTTAGTGTACGAACTAATGTAGTTCTTTTGGTAATGTCAAATAAAAAGGTCAAGAAAGGAATAATCTCTTTTTGTGGCTACTGTTCTGGAAAGTTTACCATGAATACTTCAGCCCAGCCTTCAAACAACAAATGCAGACATTTTACAGCTTGTTTTCCAACTGACTCAAAAAAGTTCATTAGCAAGTTCAAATAATTTAAATTAGTATGACAACCTAAAAATGTTTTAGTCTTAAATAAAACTAAACCACTTCTAAATTATTTAATAATTCAGATCAGCTGAAAATAAAGGCGACAGAAAAAAAGACGTCAATTCACAAAAGTCTAAGAAAAGATGATGAAAATTTTAGCAAATTTTAGAAGTACTTCCATGAGCTGTACGAAATAGACTATGTTTGCTGTTTCAAAATATAAAGCTGTAGCAAGAGATGAGGTTCTGCAATAATTTCTTTAGATTCTCTTCAAGCCTATTCTGATTTTCAGAGAACGTCATCTTAATACCTTGATTTATTTCAAAGACAAAGAGCTCCCCCCTGAGCACTCACCACTGCTATTCTGCAGGTAATTCATTTCTTATGAAACATGATTCCCACTTCAGCCAGTGGCTCAATCTATATTCCTCCTGAAAACCTGTGATTCACCAATCCAGGCCTAAAAATTTGGCCCTGTTTATGAACAAAAGCAAACAGCACTGAAATTGTTACAATAGTCATGCAGTATGCTCCTTACCCCATCCAGAAGAGTGTTTGTTAGATGTGTGCGAAGATCTTTGCGAAACGGGAATTCCAGGTTAGATACATGAAAAATGGAATTGTCTCTATCAATCATATAAACTTCATTCTTGCCATCAATCAGCATCATGTACCTGCACAGGCAATGTTAATATATTATAGTTAGAAATATATCCTCAAAATCTCTACTATTTTGTTTTATATTAAGTGCCAAAAACAAGCAATAATGACAGATACTAGGCACTTTAAAAGAACTTTTTTTACACATAGAAGTTTAAACTATTGCCTCAAGAAAACAACCTAGTTAAATGCAATTATCACAAAGAAAATATTTCAGCGATAAAAAATCAGAATATATACGTATATATAAGAATTTTGCTGTGTCCAGCTGTGTCCATTATGCCTGAAAATCTATTAAAAATAACAGGGGTTTTAATGCTGTAAGAAATACATGAGGCTAATTCAGTCAGATGCTGAAAAACAATCTTTTAATCCAGCTTTTCCTTTATTAAGTGGACCAGAAGCTTGCCAGGTATAAATCTGCAGTTTCATTCAAAAGAACCACCCTTGCTTCCTTTCTATTGCTGGTTATCTGTCTCTGCAGCATTGAAAAGTCCCAGCCAACTACTGAGACACTTTTCATTAAAACATTTTTCTTCATTACAACAAATTTTGCCACAGTACATTTCTCTCACAGTACACACAAAGAAAATCCCAAACCTTACTACATTATCACCAGTAGTTTGTGAGCTTGTTTCAGTTGCAGACACAAATTTTCTACAATTTTTTTAATATCATTACAGCCCTTGGGAGCCCGAGTCATTCATTTAGACCTCTCCATGCTAATACCAAAGAAGACTGTTCTATAAAAGTAACACTCTGTATAAAAGAAAAAACATTAAACAAATAGACGAAAAAAAAGAATGAAAAAAAGACACTAAAAATGAAGGAAAAAAAATAAAAGACAAAAAAGACAAAAACCACAAGAGATGCTAAACAGCACAATAGCTGTAACACACCTAAATTACCTTTTGTAAAGTTTTCTTTCATCTTTACAACCAGAGTACTAGAGTTTCGGGAAGAATAACAAGGCAGTTGTGCTGACAAAGTTCTTCTCAAGCTTGTGCAGCAGCCTAGGAATACACACACCTTCTGACTGGAGACAGGAAACTGAAGACATTTCAGTGGAAACTAGTATCAAAGGCCAGATGCAACAGTCAACAACTTGGCTGTGAATGAGAACTAATGAAGGTGCTGAGTGTATTTCTTCTCTGTGAGGGTGATGAGGCACTGGAAGAGATTGCCCAGCAAAGCTGAGGATGCCCCATCCCTAAAAGTGATCCAAGTTTGAATGGGGCTCTGAACAACCTGGTCTAGTGAAAGGTGTCCCTGCCCATGGCAGTGGGATTGGAAGTACATGATCTTTATGGTCCCCTCCCAACCCAAACCATTCTGTGATTCATACACTGCAAGTGCTGAAAGTGAAGACTAGCACCTTGAATCTGATGTGGTAAACTAAAAGAGAAACTGTTGTGGGGCTCGGAAGGTTGGCAAAGCAAAAAATATCAGAAAAGTTCCTCTTTGGAACAAACCAGTTATTCTTGCACTTAGTAAGACCAGTGAAAAGAACAATCTAGTTATGAAGATGTGTTCAAATGTTCAGACAGGAAACACCATGGTTGCATAGCAGTGCAAAAATAAGCAGACAAGAGACAAAGCTGACATGCAAAGTCCAAAGTAAGTCCATGTTCGGTGTCTCAATCAAACCTGAGTTATGTCAGTTTTACTAATTGTCACTTGAGCTGTTGTAAAGAAACTGATGCCTGGTCATGCCAAAACTTAGTTTTAGTTCACACCAAAACCAAGAGCGTCACCCTGTACTGAGCTCATTCTTTCAGTGATCCATTCATTTCACCGATGCTAAAAGCACCAGTGTTATTATAGAGGTTTTGTTCTGCAAAAGAAGGTGAAATCACAGAAAACCAAAAGAAAATAGGAGTACTACTGTCAAGATAGTCCAAAGATTCTAAAACCTCACAACATTTAATGCTCTTGAATAGCCTATGATAAAATAGGGAAGGGACAGAAATCTTCCCAAGTTCAGTTGCTTGGACAGTACACAATAGGGAAATACTAAATTAAAAGTAAAAGATTATAGGAGTTTCATCATCTACACCAGAATATTGTGAAAGCTAGCAAGCGTTTTTTGAAGACTCATTCAGCAAAGAACTTTTTATACTTGCAAAAGTCTTTGGACATGTTGGGGGGGAACAATACTTTTCATAATTTATCCATTTCTCCTTCAAAAGTCCTGGTTATAAAGAAATAACAAGCTATCTGTAGTTGTTTCTAAAATTCACCACTCTTCCAAGTAATGCCCACAGGCTCACTGCTGTCAAAACAAAGCAGCAAGCATTCCCCAGAAGCCCTGAAGGCAAATGGTCTACACAGGCAGCTGTCCTGGTGTCTGCACAGATCCTCCCTCCAGAAATCAGTAAATGTGACCACAGGAGCACAGGACCCCTTGTGCAGCTTAAATAAATTAAATACTTTCTTTCAGTATTATGACTATAATCATAAATCACTATATATGAGCTCAACTACTGTTTCTCCACACACGAGTACTTCAAGATTCTACAAGTCAGTTGGGGAAAAACAAAGCCATATATGAGCAGAAAACCTAAGCAGTGGGAGTAGATTAAATCAGTGCAGTATTAGAAGAGCTGAAAGCTGTACATGAGATGCTTTATGAAAAAAACATTCCAATATACATTCAACTAAAAAATGTGGTACCAGTTCTTCAGATGCAAGAATACTCTACAGACAACATTAGTTTTTCAAACCACACTAATTTATTCAAAAATAAACCTAACTATAAAGAGCATGTTGTGTTTTTCTCAAAAACAAAACAATCCATGGAAGGGACAGAAGAGGTACGTAAATAACAGAAATAAAAGCACTCTACTTCAATTTTAATTTTATAAATAAACTTAAGCAGCAATCTCTGCACTTCCATATTCTATTCACTGCTGGTTTAAGCACATGCTTTCAGTGTAACTTGCATTAGATGCTGTTTTGTCAATGAAGCTTCACAAGAGCTAGCACTTAAAAAAAAATCATACTTGCATCTTAGTTACATATATGGTATAATAAGTGATATTTCAACTGCTTTGAAAAAAAACCAAAACACAAACAGTAAAATATTTTGTTTTCAGCCACCTAAAAAATCTACAGGTTCAGACAACATACAGAAGATTTTCTCAGAATCTATTACTTGAATATCAAAATGAACATACGATCAACTTTCTCTAAGTCTTCCACTCAAAATAAAATATACAGAAATTTACTTAGAAGTTGGTAGCTGGACACCTCACCAACGAGTAGTGGCAAGATACCTCCTCTTTCAAACCACAGCACCAATGTTGCATCCCGTTCTCTTTTTTAAAATTTGACAGTGTTAGCTGTTTAGACCATAAATCCTAAATGAGAGGGACAATAAGTCTTACAACTGAATGCAAAAGATTCCCAAGCAATGATCACCAGGAACTTCAATTATATAACTCATAGGGTGGTGGGGCACTGGAACAGGTTCCCCAGAGAAATTGCAGATACCCCATTCCTGGAAGTATTCAAGGGTTGGATGGGGCCCTCAGAATCTTGACCAAGTGGGTGACATCCCTGCCCATGGCGGGGGGTTGGAACTAAATGATCTTTAAGGTCTTTTCCAATCCAAACCATTCTACAATTTCTATGATTCTATATTTCACTTCAGAGAGCTACTGAGATAAAAAAAGATTACAAAAAATTTGGTATTAGCAGATAAGCATTTACACCACTATATGGAGCATGCCCCTGGGCAACACCACACAGACAAAGAAGAGCCATGATTTCTCAAATAAATTCACCAGGGACAGCAAATAGGAGCTGAACTGTCATACATTGTACTGCCCACTGTGAACACTACTTGCTATTATAGCTATTGTATGAGCACCCAAAAGCTCCAATTAGGAAGCAGGCCCCATTATTTTAGATTCTGTGCAACTACACAAGATGATGTGATCCTGTTTCAGATGGCTCAATCTGAATGTAAAACCAGATCAGTAAATAAAAGAGCAAAAGCAGACCATCAATAAGAGCAGTAACAGAACTGCCTATTCACCTTTGAAAACTATATATGGAAGCACAGAATCATGTTTGAGCTTACAAACATCATCTCTCCAAACTGTCAGGCCAACCACTAGAAACCAGCTTCCACTGAAACAGAAGTTCTGACAAGTGAGTTAAAAAGGGCCGCGCTGTCCACACAGATAAAATATCAAGCCATAGAAATGCTAAAATCTAAAGTTTCATTAGAAGCTACTTTCCATTCACTTCTGATCCTGAGGCGAGGTCCATTATTAATTCTAATTGGCATTAGTATTAACATGATAATTCAGGAAATAGGATGGAAATTTCATTAGCAAAAAATTACAGCTCTTGGCATTAGACATGCAGATCTCCAAATCACCTACCAGAGTATTAATAACTTTAATCTTTAAACTTTAAAAAATGTCAACCACCAAATCTTTGGAAATCAGTTACTTTTAGCATACCCAAATACAGACAACTTTTTCAAAGCCTCATTTGCCTCCACATATATCCTGTTCATGCAGTCTATGCCAGCTGGATCCCAAACACATGCTGTAAGAATGATTTTTTTAGACTTCCATTTTCAGTTGAGTTTCTTTTGGTGATGGTGGTGCATTTTTTGTTTTTACACAGTTCTGAGGCTGACACGAGCTACAATGAAAATGCTAAGTTAGAAGAAACTGAGGTTTCTCCTTTATGTGGATGTTCGCCAGTTTTCACCATTAAATTTGAAAGTAGATTTCAGGAAAATATTATTTAATGCAAAATAAGACAAATTACTTGATGTCCCATAACCTTGAGTCATTGAGATTAAGGAACAAGAACAGAACTGTAACTCCTAAGCTCCGTATCCTCTTTCCCAGATTCTTAGGATTCACACAACTGGCTTTGAAAATATTCCCCAGCACAGTACATCACTACCCGTGGTGTAGTCCCTGCTAAAACATATTTACAGTGAAACTGATCTCCCAGAAGTTCACAGTTTTGCCTCTGACTTCAGTTTTATGATGTGCCTTATCTATGTTTAACTTCTTTCTCAGGCAAAATCACAGCAACCATCTTAGCAATAAGGTTACATGTGTTAATTTTGTGCTTTACAGGAGTTTTAAAAGTTTAAGTATAATATAAAAAAATAGCACAGCTTCCTCAAACTTTAAGACCTCATCTTCTGAGTTCAACACAAAAGTAATTTTCTGAAAAAAATCAAGAAGTAGCAAATGGATTAGAAATATTGTTTTAAAGGAAGCTTAAAAATTCAGCTCCTCTAGGAGCTTTCTTTGCCCCGCAGTATTTCTTTAGATAGGCTATATCAAAGAAGATTATTTATTTCGACACAGTACCGCTGTTGCTGCTTTTTATTGATTTCCCTTTTTAAATATGCCTGTGTCTGTATTATCACATTAAAGAATGCAAAACTCAAGAAATTCCATCAACTCTAAGCACAAAAAACACGGCAGCTCTCCGTTCCCAAGTGAGTTCATTACACAGCCTAGAATTCAGTCTTGTGAAAACGCTGCCCTCCCACACAAATAAGCATTACCCAACTCCAAAGAGCAATTAGCATCACTAATATGTTCACTGATGCAGAGGCAACAACAAAATCCTCTTGCAGATATGATTTTTTATTTCTTAATTTCCTTTTACGATTAGCAATGCTTAAAAATCATGAGTGTGTCACCACTCTGTAGATCGATCACCTACGATGAGGTGAAACCATTTGAGCACTTTACTTTGGACCCTGCCACTCCCTCCTGGCAAGAAAGCATCAACTTCTGGCCAAACACTGCAGAAAAGGCCAGAAGAATGAAAATTAATGACTGCCCTCTATGCACTGACAGTAGGAGATCATCTATCTGTGTCACTAAGCTGCTGCAGTTCCATGTCCTGACCCAAATCCAGACTGTGCTGGATCTAGAGTAAGTTTAAATTAGACAAGTTTGAAGTTGGCTTGTAGCAGATGGAGCAATACACCCTGAAGTCCCAATAAAATGAGGAAGGCTCAGCTTGCTTTCTTCTATTAATTGCTGCTGGCAATGGTCACTGCTTCAAATTCTGTCTTCTGAAGGATGACATAGCCTGAATACAGGGACATTAACACAGGAACTTACATGAAGATTTAAAATTTTATTTTCAATATGTAAACAGAAGGAAAGCAATGTCTTTTTAATCAGCATTCTGACAGCTCTGTCATAAACACCTTCTCCAAATTTGTGCAAATGAAAACATGCACAAGTACACAGCACATCAACCAGGAAGAAACACTGCTTACTATACATAAGCTGCTGTAGAATTTTGTATTTGACTTGACAGTTCAAATTCTAAATAAACTTTTTTAAAACCACACACAGAGGCCTTTGGAAGTTAGTCTCCTAACTTTGTATTGCCTTACATATTTCTAGGTTAAAGTCTGCCATCAACACTCTCCACAGCATTTTAAACCAAAAATTCCCTTAGATTCTGACTGACAGTCATTTCTAATTAACAGTCTCCAGCTTCAATATTTCTCATTCATGACCTTGCATTTTCTACAACTAAATATCCTTCCAGTTTTATTATTCTGCTCCTCAGTGAATTCAGTGGCTTGTCTCCCTCATTTGTTAGTCAGAAGATACTTGGTTTCTGCTTCAAAATTCTTAATGCAAAACTAATATTCAGGACCTCCACTTGTGGCTTGTTATGTATTTTCTTCCAAAACCATCCGCTGCCATTTTCTTTCAATCTGTTCTTTACTTATTCTAACAAACTTCAATCTCTATTGAAAAAAATCAAAATTTTGTCAGGGTCCGCAAGCATGGCATCTACTGGTATTGTTAGGTCAAAAACCCAATTTTGCATTATACAAATTCCTACCAAAATGGTTGATTAAGCTCAGAGGAAATGCCATTCCTCATCTATACTGCAGACTGTGTTCCTCAGTCTTTCTATTAACTACTTCCCTTAATTCAACCAAATCTGTCATTTTATAAAGAGAAAACCTGCGTTATTGATCTGTTTTTTTATCTCTCATTACAATCATGTTTTAAATTTAAAGCAAAGCCTTTTCATCAATGATCCAAACTTATCTTCTAAAATAAACATTTTTTTTCCCTCAATATTAAAATACTGTTACTAGGCTGCTGTTCAGAAGTAAATGTATCTTGTATATCTCTTACTATGTTCAGAACCACCTGGATTTGTCACCTGTCAAAATTCTCCACCAATTCTCCACCTCAGAAGAGTTCAGCCTCTGGTTAACTTTCACAATTGTAAGATGTCTACTTGGGGTGAAATGATCAGTTCCCTAAGGCTTTAAAACTAGCTTGGCTAAGCTCTTATAATGGAGGTCAAGCCCTCAGCTTGCATTAGCTGCTCAAGTGTGCTCATAGTGACAACTCTGATCAGGCAGGGTATCTGCTGCAGATCCAGCAGCAACCCAGAAGTTTATCTTAACAATCCTGTAGTGATTTTTTTCAAAGCCTGAATTCTGTAACAATTTTTTTATCCTTCAGCTATTAGGAAAACACAACGTTATTCCTCATACTTTATTTTGCATCTTTCCAAAACAGAATGAATGCTTTCCAATTCATTTTACAGTCAAGAAGTTACCCTAGCGCATCTGCTACGCCAACATCTAATTTCATGAGAAATCAGAAGGTTTCCAACATTCAGCCTCATGTTCTGAATCACTTGTTCAATGTATCACTGCCCTGACTCAATGCTAAAATGGAAAAAAATAGCTTCCTAGTCTTATTGATCACCTCATATAACACAATGGAAGGGCTATGGTAAATTTTGATATTCATAGCATCATTTCAGTTCAAAGACCTTTGAGATCATCAAATCCAGCTGCAAACCTGATGCTGCCAAGTTCACGACTAAACCATATCCTTAAGTGTCACACCAACATGTCTTTTAAATACCTCCAGGCACTGATGAATCATCAATTCATCCTGCTTATTTGAGAACAAAGAACTTAATTTCCACAAGATTTGTTAAGGTGGTATTCGCTGCATGTGGTATAACTTTGTGCAAGTCACCACTGTAGGATCAAAGATATCACACAGCTTATACAGCCATTCTGTCTCCTCCACATCAGAATCTTTTAGTTGCCTGCTTCCACTCTCCTTTAAACTGGAAGCAAGTTTCCTTTTTTCATTTGCTCCCCTTGACAACACAAGGTCCAGAGAAGATATTTTGTGACTGTTATGGCCCTGAACACCATCAAAAGTGAGGCAGTGGATCTGAAGATAGCATTTACTACAGAAATCATCAGGATACCCAAAACTACAGTAATAAAAATTGCAAGCTTTGATATCTAAAAGGTACCACAAGCAGGAAGAGGAGTCACCACAGTTCCCCACCTCTAAATTAACTCTGTCAGATGAGAAAGCTCATACTGCAGCTACCTTTAGTGGTCAGTGAGAGCACAGAAATGCAGCTGCAGTCAAAAAAAACAAACAAAACAGCAAGCAGCATTAGGGTCATGTAACTACTAGGTTAATGCCAAAGACAGAAATAATGTTGCACCATTATACAACTTTATGGTATCCCAGCACCTGGTATACAATGTGCACCAGCATTACTAGAGAAGTCAGTTTTTGAATAAAGGAAACAACTGCAACACTAAGGACCGCGGAAATATGCATAAGAAGTGTGGAAACTAGTATCATTCCTCCTAATAAAGTATTGCAGTTTGGACTCAGCTCAAACTTTAGTTTTTCCTGTTCTATAAATCAAAGATAAAGATGCCTACAATTAATTCAACAGATGGCCAATTCAAAACCAATGTAAAACTACATTTTCTTTCTTAAGTATTATTAGACTGTGAAACTCTGCTGGTAAAACCAAGAACTAAGGTTAAAAAAGACCTTCCAGTTACAGTGTTTTTCTTATCTGTCTTCCAGGGTTTTAATTAAGTTGAGTGCTGTGGGGGTTTTGTTTCTTTATTTCTAGAAGGATATTAAACATTATGGGTTAAATTTAAAGTTGCCTTGCAATCACTATTTGGCCTACAACATAGGCTAAATTAATCTATAACTACTATATATTGAAGAGTTCTTTTAGTTCATTATGACGTGTCTCGTGTAAAACAAAAGAATTGTTAATGA
Organism: Dendrocincla tyrannina; assembly: GCA_035047865.1. Classification (NCBI taxonomy): domain Eukaryota; kingdom Metazoa; phylum Chordata; class Aves; order Passeriformes; family Dendrocolaptidae; genus Dendrocincla; species Dendrocincla tyrannina. The sequence continues at coordinate 78,692,878 of JAWWMP010000116.1, read as the reverse complement.
GCTGGAAAATATGTGACCCAATAACAACCTGTATACTAACAGATTTATCTTAAATACTAGATTCTCTTTGTTTTGCCCAAATTGTAATGCTGCTAAGTGGTCAAGTACATATTGAAGTACATTTCTAAATTATAGCAATAGGAATACTATTGGAAAACAACTGCAGTGTAATGGTCTGATTATTTTGTTTTAAAGCTGTAAGATTAATGGAACAAATTACATCTCAAGCTTGACTGAATGATTGAATTATTTCATAGTTTTTATTATTGTTGTTACTATTATCTTCATTATTTATTGCACATGGAGCTTCAAGTTTGCTTGAACTTCTTTGACCTCATCCCACTCCACAAATTAGAGTCTGAAAATATCTTGTGGAGGTTTAGAGAGAAATTCATGCCTGACGCAACAGGCTCAAAAAAGAACACAAATATATAAGAAAGAAAAAAATATATTAGCATCAGATGACAGGTAGTTACATTCCTCCTTTCCCCAAACAAGAGAGCTGTAACATCTCTCATAGGGGACCATAATGTAACAGTCAAGAGTAGCAGCTTTGAAAAAGGAGATTCCCTTAACTTTTAAGAGATTTATGCCAGAACGTATTCTAGATCAATTCCGTTTGCATCACTAGCACAAGCCTCAGAAGGAACACAAACGGCCATTTGTGCTCACAGAATAGAAGACAGCTCCAAGAGAAAGGGCCGCCCTAGATATCTGTACAGTTAAAACTTGACAAATCCAATGTCATTCTTCCCTGAATGAGGTTAAGCCGCTACACTTCATGGATGTGTTTGTAATCCTTCCCCAGAAGAACCAGCAGCAAAGGATGCATTATTCCACTGTTAAAAGTGGTCTGGGAGAAAGGCAAATAAATAAATAAATCAGTAATCAGTGATATTGGTCGTTTGAACATCAGGTACACATGAAAGCACACCATTTATCTTGATCTAATTGGAACATTTTAGGACTAGAGTTGAATATTCTAACATTATTATTCATAGCACAAGCTACATAATAAGCATTTTAATGCATGAACTATTTATAAATAAAGAAAAGAGCTTGCTTAGAAGACAATCTGTCCAAATACTCGAAGAGTTATACAGGAATAATCAGTTAGGTAGTACTTTTGAAAGAGCCCAGGCACACATAAATGAGAAACTACAACCTAGAAAGAATGCTTTCCTTGGCCATTCAAGTCAATCTGGATCCAAGTGAGGGATGACATATTCTGTCACACCTATTTATTCATTCCCCTACATTGATTCAATGATTTTAAAAACAAGACTTTAGGAGATGAAGAAGCAACAAAGTGACATGGATGTGCCTTAGTAACAAATACATAAATACACCATCACCACCACCACCACTACCCCAAAAAATCCCACAAACCCTAACATATTTTTATACCAAATGGTTCCAGATACTAGTCTAACACCTTGTGACACTCTGTGTTGCCTCTTTTGACCTACAGTCTCCCAGCCAAGAGAGACCTCTCCTGGTTCCTAGTTAATAGCAAAACAAAACTGACAAGTTATCTGGTGATGCCCACAGGTCTGGCTATCAAAATCTGACAGCTCCTTTCATGCTGTCAAAGTCAGTCCACTAGCCAAAGTCTAGTCATGCTCTCACTCCCTGTACAGGAGGTAAAACAGGAGAAAAGGACAACGTGCCAACAGGTGGAGGAGATGAGGGCAGCTTGTACTGGAGCCTCTTCACCCTGAGCTACAATGTCTTTACCTATAGAGGGGGCAACCGCTAAACCATCTGAAAAGGCCCTTGTCGTGGGTTTATCTGGATAGGTTGTTTTTTT
>JAWWMP010000116.1:78648392-78685292 GCA_035047865.1 Dendrocincla tyrannina | reverse complement strand
TTGGTTAGGCCACCTTTTCTAGGCCCCTCTCCATGTGGAGCAAGCAGTGCTCTCCTTGGAAAAGGCTGCTTGGTCATCCAGGATGCTGCCGAACCAGACTGTCATCTCCGGGTCAGTCTTGAGCGACCAATGTCCTGAACCACCTGCATGCAGGGTTGGAGCTGCGGCTTCCAGTGCACCTTCTCACCTGCCGTTTCATGCCTCACCTGTCGCTACAGGGCTTTGCAAGTGTGGGAAGATCCCTAAAGCCTGCACAATGGATGTATCAGGTGAGGCGCAGCGTGCACAGAACTGGCCCCACCCTTTACTCCTAAGGTTCATCTGCCAGGGCCAAGTGACCTTGCATGGTGGCAGCAAAGTCCTCAGGACGTAGGTTTGGTTAGAGTGTCCTTCTCTTAGACGGATGGCCTTACAGGCCTAAGTGACCTCGATCAGCCCATGTTTGGAGTTACAGCTGTGACACTAAAAACGACTAACCCAAAAAACGTCTAGCCCTAATTAGCACTAATCCAAAAACAACAATCCATAATTACAACTACCGCTAAGAACCACTACCACTAATGAACACAACCACATATTCCCCTTACCTCTAATACAAACCATAAACCTAACCCTAACCCTAGCCATGGCCCTAAAACCCACTAACCATAAAAACCACTACCCCTAATGACCACAACCCCAATAACCACTACTACAAATTACCATAACCACTAATAACCATGGCCACTAACGAACAAAACCACATATTACCTTTACCACTAACACTAACCACAAACCTAACCCTAACCCTTACCCTCAGCCTTAATTTCACTTACACAAAAAATCTCTACACCAAATAACCACTACCGCAATAATCACAACCCATAATCAACACTACAACTAATAACAACTATGACTAATGAACACAACCACATATTCCCCTTACCCCTAACACAAGCCATAAACCTAGCCCTAACCCTGGCCATGGCCCTAAAAAACACTAACCCGAAAAACCACTACCCCTAATTCCCCCTACCCCAATAACCACTACCAGTAATTACCACTACCACTAATAACCACCACCACTAACGAACACAATCACATATTCCCCTTACCCCAATACTAACCATAAACCTAACCCTAACCCTAAAAACCACTAACCCCAAAAACCACTAACCCAGTTAACACTACCCCAAAACCCACTACCACTAATAACCACTACCACTTATGAACACAACCACAAATTATCCTGACTCGTAACACTAACCATAAACCTAACCCTAACCCTACTCATAACCCTTAAATCCACACACCCAAAAAGACTCTACCCCAAACTGCCACTACCCCAATAAAAACTACCCATAATTACCACTACAGCTAAAAAACACTACAACTAATGAACTCAACCACGTATTTCCGTATTTCCCTTACCTTTAACACTAACCATAAACCAAACGCTAACCCTAGCTGTGGCCCTATAAAAACACAAACCCTAAAACTACTACCCCTAATTATCCCTACCCCAAAAACCACTACCACTAATTCCCGCCACAGTTAATAGCCACAGCCACTAACAAACACAACCACATATTTCACTTACACCTAACACTAACCATAGACCTAACGTTAACCTTGCCCTAACCCTAAAAACCACTAAGCATAAAAACCTCTACCCCTAATTACCGCTACCCCAATAACCACTACCCATAATTACCACTACCGCTAATAACCACTGCCTCTAATGAACACAACCACATGTTCCCCTTACCCCTAACACTAACCATAAACCTAACCCTAACCCTAGCCATGGTCCTAAAAAACACTAACCCCAAAAACCTCTACCCCTAATTATCGCTACCCAAATAACCACTACCACTAGTTTCCACTACAGCTAATAGCCACTGCCACTAGCAAACACAACCACATATTCCCTTTACTCCCTAAATAGTACTGTAAGCCTGGAGCAGACCACTGTACATTAAGGTCACGAATTCTTTCTAGTAGAAGCCTCTGTGACACCACTTTTAATTGTGTCAAAAAGCATGGCCCAAAATAAGGAAACTGGGAATTAGGGGAAAAACTGACCTTTAAAATATTACATAAAATTCCTTAATATATAAAGAATATTTCAAATCAACAATTCCTTGTTTTCCCTGACTGATGGAAAGAGCTGCTCAGTAACAGTAGAGGTGCGAGATTAACTTAAGTAGCTTGGTAATTAGTGAACTAAAGTCACTGGGAAACACCTTTAGACCCAAAGGGTTTGATGGGTTTTGGTTTTTTTAAACAAGTATCTCAGCAGATGAAGATGTTAAGTCCTATTTTTCTCCTTTCAAAGCTTTGATATGCATGTTTTCATATAAATATTTTCATTTTATCAGACCTAGATAGTAATTCCAGTACAAGAAGTTCAATTACATGGATTTCACCTCCACCTGGGTGATCTACCACATCACATGTCTCAAAACTCAAGCTTACACCACAGGGAAAACAGCTGAAAGAATGAAAGTACTTATGCAGCAGCAAACTTAAATGGTTCTCAGCTGACCTGGGACAAACTTATTAACAAAAGAGAAAACATAAACAGCAGGTTTGTAACAAAATATTTGTGTAATATTTTATTTGCATAATTTTATTGTCAATCTAAACCAGGTTGCTAAAGTGGAGCTGCTATTGTGAATGCCACAGAAAGGGCTAAGTACAAATCAAAACAAAACAGACTACTGAAAATAAAACTCTAACTTTCATATTCCAGAAAAAGTTTGATGCCTAGTGAAACAAAAACAAATCCTGCATAATAGAGTACATTAAAGCCATCAGGTCTGCAAAGCTACAAAATTAAAGATTTCTATTGAGATCCCAAATTGACCAGTTATTTCAACGGCACCTCCAAATAAATTTTCAATGCAGACTAACAAGATCAAACCATGATTTTCATCTGTTCAGCTACAAATCCTACAAATGAAGATACAAGCATTTTGTGTCTGTTCTCTGAAATGCTTGAAAATAGCCTTGACGAATCCAGCTGCACACTACTGATGGAATGAACTTTTTTGCTCCCTTTCCTTTCCACACACTGTGGCACTCATCTGTTCTACTCTTGAGCAAGTCTAGGAACTAATTTGATAAAAACATCATAAATTAGCAATTTTTTGCCAAATTGGTATTCTAAACTAACTCCCCGTGGGATGACCCAGCACTAGTGCCAACACAAGGAAAACAGAAGGAGTGCAAGGAGTGCAGTCAAAGTAGGACCAGAGTCTTCAGTACAGCTTGTATTTAGTTAAGATCAGCTCAGTCACATCACCAAATTGCATCCTGAGAGCAGTACATCCTAAAGAAATATACTAGTTCATAACCTTAATTACCTTGAGCTCCACAGACTTCTAGTATATTGCTCATCCTGTATTATTCACATGGGCAGCAGCAAGTGCAGCAGCACACAGGTGACTGGACAAGGGAGGCAGACAGCTACTTGTGCCTGGCCAGCATGTTGTCTGCATTCTGATAAGTGATTAAGAGCACTATGAAACAAAGGAAGATGGCAATGCCTTGCTTCTGTGAATTCTGGCAGAGTGCAATGGCACTAAGACTGCTAAGATTAAAGCAAAAGGCAGGGAAAGATTTTCCAGAAAAGAAAAAGTCATAAACAGAAGATTCGTGCCTGCTGTTTGAAAGCATCTCTTGCAGATTATCTGCTTCACGTATAATCACTAGCTAAGGCACAGCACTATGAAAACAAGGTGAGTCACTTGGCATTCATGCTCGGCTAACTTAGCACTCCAGGTTTCACGAGGACATTCCTTGGATAAGGTGCTAAAACTGAGCCAAACCCAGGCAATTTCTGCACCGCTGTTCAGCTAACAGCCCCTGTGGAAACAGGACACTGGAGAACATGGCAGAGGTACCAGAGCACTCAGACCAGCAGGAGCACCTCAGGTCCTCAGCACTGCTACTAAACCAAGAGTATAAGCCCTAAAGGATCCAAGGAAACTACATGCACTTAGTAGCTACACTCTGCACAACCTTCACACCATCTGTACTAATCAAGTTTGCTCCAATTGCCACTGTAGTTCTCCACCCATCACTTCAGCTGAAGAAGTGCATTGTGTATCATCTTGTGTTGGTTCAGCTCCTAAACACCACCTGGAGGAGTGGGTGAGTGGGAACAGCCCCACACCTTCCTGACCCTAGTGGCTATCACCAGGCCGGGGTGAGAGACATCTTCAGCTACTCAAACTTGACCGAGTGCCAGTATGCTCAGACTGCCTTCCAGAAGACAAGAAACATACCAAAACATGTCAGGAAGAGATATCTTCTAAAAGAAAGGAAGTGAGAGATGGGGAGTTACAATGATCAGTTTATATTTAATACCTAGAAATACAGGACCATATCACAGTAACTGCCCCCAAGGCATGTACAAAAAAAAAAAGAAGAAAAGAAAATCATGCTGTGACTCAGTAACAAAGGTGTTCAACTAATCATTTGGCTTTGGTAATGAAACAGGCTTCACAGAATTGGAATTGCTTGCATTTGTCTTGGTTTGTCTTTTGTTTGCTTGCCTTGCCCTCACAGAGGAACTCAAAGAACACGGGGTAGATGTGCCTTCTATAAAACAGAGGAGCAACTTACAAAATCAGATTCAGAGGAGCTAGTATTTTACTAACAAAATAGAAGAATATATTGAGAATTATCTGCAGGGTCTGGTTTAGGTATAAAATAATTAATTTATTTCCCCTAAACTTCCTATTAGCATATGCTTATTTTTGTGGCATCTATGAGTTTAGTAACAGGGACACAGACCGTGATGGTAGCTTAAGAATTCCCTGTTACCCCTAATTTTAAGAATGTGCTGAAAACAACACTATGCAATTCAGTATAAATGGGAGTTCTACACTTCAGGGATAAGAAATTATACAAACATGCACTGGCATATAATTAGAGAAAAAGATATGGAGGCAGAAAGAGAGCAAAAGCTGAATTAGTATTGTTCTGTCTTGTAAAAGACAATTATGCTGAGATATATAAACATAAGTATTAGCCTTAAGACACATGAAATTATTTTCTCCCTATTAAGCCCTACTAGGATGGCCTTAACTAGAGGCTTGTGTTCAATTACAGGTACCACAGTCTGAGAAAAACATGACTCAACACGACAGAATACAAAGAATGACAACAAAGGTCAGAAGTACGAAAAGTATGGACTATAAGGAAAAATGAAACAAATGAGCATATAATGAGGTGAAGGAAACAATACTCATATTCAACTACATGAAACGGTGCTGCAAACCCAAAAACTAATATTTTTCCCATATTCATCAACATGCCCATAAGCAGAAAAATAAGTACAGGTGTTAAACTTTGCAAAAAAGAGGAGGTTAGGCAGAAAAAAACCCAAGGCACTAATATTTAGAATCAATGTACCTTGAAAATTGATAATAAATATTATCCTTGCTATGTGAAGTCAGTTTAATCATTTCCCTGTCTCACAGATGACCACAAGATACATGCTCTCAAAATCATGAGGAAAATCATTAACAGCCACTATTTTTTCCAGACTCTTTAAGATGCCTCCATCCACTTTAGAAGCACTACACATTACACCCTGTAATATGTAACTCACATGGGACTAGAGAGACAGCATTCCTTAATAAACACTAAAAGTTCCATTCAATACAAGAAAAGTTTTAAGGCTCTGGCTCAGACTTATAGCTTTGTCTTATTTGCAAAATCAAGTATTTTTCCCTGAAGTGAGATTTTAAATATCAATTAATAACATTGCTTTGATACTACGAGCATTACAGCATGCACTGGCAAAGTCAAAACGTGCTTGGATTTCCTGCACAGCCCCTCAGGCTGCAGCAAACAGCCTTCCTGGTACCCCCCAACTATGTTCAGGCAATGACAAAAGAAACTGTAATGGCTTTATGTTCTAATGGTTCCCACACACTCTGTAATGCAGGAAACAAAGGCTGTCAAGATTTCTGACATCAAAATACAGAAGTTTTAGTGAAAGATGCTGCTGTGAAAGTTTCTCGCATCACAGACAGTTTCTGAAATGGACAGCATGCTAACTTCTCTTCATAGGCTAGCAAGGAGTCACTTCTGACTATTCATTATCCTAGCAAGATGCCTGGGAGGTGACTCCTCCTCTATCACTAAACTTTTTTTCTGTCTCCACAAAGATTTCAGTCAAAATGAAAAAAATTCAGAACACCACTATCATTACAGCTACCTCTAGTTTGACTCTGCCTACCCCTTGGTGTTTAGAGAAAGAAACATCTACTGCAGCAAATCAACACAATGCTGAAAATACAGCCCTTTAGACAATAAAATAAGAATAGCTGAACAAAAGGTATTTACCTGATAATCACTCCCCCTGCAGATCGCATATTTACAAGGAATCATAAATAGATTGTATCCATCTTTACTGAGTTAAGAAGCAGTCCAATCTGCCAGCCAAGAACCATGGTAAAGAATTCTGCCCGTTCCTCCTCTTCATGTCAAAGAATGTTCCTTCAGAGCTGCAAAACTGAATTATACGAATATGCATATTAACTAGATGATTCTTTTGTTCATAAATTCCCTAAATCATAGTTAAATTTTCATTATTAATATGCTTATTCGTATAATTCAGCTTCCAGCTTTCAAAAAAGCTATGGTGGCAGATAAGAAAGAGCCTGGGAAGCTAGTATCAATCGTGCTAAACTCACCAGTTGAGTTTCATACTACATGAAAAGAGGCTGTCATTGGAAGTCCCCATAACACTGAAGTTCCTACTGCATCAAAAGGCACATCAGAAAAGCAGCTTTGAGGTTCCAGCCCCCCAAAAAAATTGTAGAGATCCATGTTTTACTGCAAGGCTAATGAAGACAGTGGCCATACCCCTGGATATACTTTTACTATGGCTTTTTACACTGTGGGAAATTTTTTATTCCAGCAGAGAGACAATAAGAAAGTTTTCAAAGTTCATCTTGCTGCTTTAGACTGGAGTCCAAAGAAGCCTTTCAGGCTAGTATTTTCCATGCTCCATCTGTAAACCATGTTGACCAGCTGCAGTAACAACAAAATGCATTTTTGCAGCATATTTCAATATAAGGATTTCCAAGTGTTTGCAAACAAACACATCTCAGCACACAAGTAAAATAATTCAGTATGATGCAAAAAAAAAAAAAAATTCTATTTTTGCACTCAGTGACATTCTAGCCTACTTTATTTGAAAATAAAAAAGAGAGCCAGGAATTTGAAGAGAACTGAGCCATTACTCTTCAGACGTTACAAATATATTATTTGTGCTTGAGTATTAGTTCCATACTATGGTAACTACAGTAACTTATTGTATCAGAATTATGCAGATGTGTGCCAAATGTCAAAATAAGTGATCAGCCATATTTCTTATAATTATACAGTTAAAACAGCTTTAAACAAAATATGGTTTCAAAGCTCCCTTGCATTTTTTAAGGTTTTTGCTAATCCTATTCTCAATCCTATAAAATTTCCAAAAGTAAGAATATTTACCAAAATGAGTATTGAATTAAAAAAAATACGAATTTCATCTAAATGGCTATAAAAAAATTAAGAGCTTTTTCTATACAACCCCAACAGCATTTCAACTCTAAAGACAAACTGAATAATTAGAAAGTGCTTTTACTATCTCAACTCATATGTTAAAAAATTGTTATTTTAGAAAATTTTAAAGTCATTTTTACCACTGCAATAATTGAGGTGTTGAACATCAAAGTACCAGGTTCATACAGGAAACATAAGAACACTTGCAATGGCTCGACTAGTTTGTCCCAGTTAGAGATGATACTTCCCGTCCCCATTTCCAAGAGCAGTGCTATTCTGTGTGACACTATTTATTATTTAGTAACTGATGAAAATGAGGTTATGAAATTATGTTTAACAATTAGAATATTAAATTCCAAACCAATATTACCAGTTTTAGGCGTTCTTTTCTCCTCTTGCCAAAGGCAGAGCTTGATGATCCAGGTTCTGATTCTTGGCCTCCAGTTTTACCATTATCATCATCCTCCTCTTCATCTTCATCAAAGCACCACTCTGGTAGCTCTGGTGGTGATGGTGCATCGTCTTCATCGCCGTAACGACGAAATAATTCCTTCAAATAGTCACCTTTATAAATACCTGGTGGTCTAGCCTGAGCAAAAGTAGCCACTGCAGCCTCGATACTGTCAAATAAAAATTGAAAATCACTCTAGATGCTTAATTTATATGTCTTAGTCATATCATGCCTTACCAAACATAAGATTTATTGGGACTGAGAAAACAAATTCCAAAGTCGCAATTGCAAAAGCGTTCATTATATTTGAACCATCACGCTTCGATCAGTCTGGAAACAGTTGCTCTTGCACAAGATTCTGCACAATTCTGTAAGCACTGCGTAAGTTTGTTCTCAGAAGTAACTGCAGCCCACGTTGCTTTGGCTCCTTATTGTAACTGCTAGTAGTCTCCTGGTCATTTCAGTAAAAATTTTACTATTGCTACAGAGAAGGAATGGGTGGCACACACAGGCACATACTCGGGGAACTGAATGAAGCCGAAAAAATGACCAAAGAAAAATATCAACAGACTTGACGGAAAAACCCAAAAATGTTCAGATTCAAACACAGCTACATTTTTCCCCCTTAAGAATTATCTATCCTACCATTAGAGGTTTTTCCACCATACTGGGGAAAATCATCCTAATGTTTTTAAATTTCTTCTCTATCCAGAAGTCTCTCATAAAAACACTGCAATTCAGAAGCCTTTTACTATGCAGCTAACAATAAATGTTAAGTGCTCTAATAAACTGGAGATCGGATCACAAAAAAATTAAAATCCAAAAATAACAGTAGAGCACCTTTACCAGGCAACAGGAAAATTCTCCAAAATATGTAACAGAGAGTACAGCACAAGGGTTTTATTGTTGCTATTTCCATAGACCCTGTGAAAATGTTAGACATAATTCTCTCTTCCATTTATCATGGCTGTGCAGCGCAGTAATGCTCCATGGATCAACATTTAGAAATTTTGCTAAATAAAAGAGGAAAAATCACAAAAGGTAGATGCCCCTGGTTAAGTGTCTTGACAAGCACATATCTTAAAACTGGAACAAAAGTACATACTACATGCTGTTAAAAGATTTTCTTTCAGATAAGAAAATAGCCTGCCACTGGAACAAGGAAAACATATAACTGAAATGGAAATGAGAATTTAAATTCAAAATGCGTATTTTTTTGTCTGACCTATAGTGTATGGGAAGGAGCCTAGAACTTTATGGGGCAAAATGCCCAGTACAGACAGGAACACTGTCTAAAATCAGTAAGCTTGATTCACTCTTCTGGTCTTTGATAAGAGGACAAAACAAAACATTTTTCAGAGTAAGACTATCAGATGGTCAGTTTAGAAGGAGCTTTCTTCCTCATTCTGTTTTCTAAGACCCTTAATTTCTTTCTTGCAAGACGTTTTATTTTGCTATCTTTCTTAAATTATTTCACATCTTCTGTAATGAATGCCACTGAAAGCACAAAATATAGCAAAAGGGATGGAGTCTGAAAGATATTCAGATTTGCCCATGATGACATGACAGGAACTCTGTAATCTTGTGGGAAAGAGGGCAACGAAAGCCAAAAGAGGTGGCACAGATTTCAAGTACAGAAACCTAGCTGAAAAAGAACAATTTTCCAAATTCTATAAACACAGCAGTCTTTTGGAAAAATGAATTGTTGAAAAGAGAATCAATTAAGGTTTCTGATCACTAGCTGGATAGCTCTCAGGCTGGGCAACCTTTCTTTAAACTCATTATAAAATACATCTCAGTTATTCACAATACATCAACAACACTCCCACCTCATATCTTAAGGAATGGATATAGATGGATTTTTCCATCTGGAAAATCTTTATTTCCTCATCAAGTAACAAGAGCCTAATTTTAAAGAATGATACAGCAAAACAGATTTATCTTGATCCAGTGTTTAGCATTAACTACCACCTTGCCAAAAATCTTTCTTTTGCTGTGAACATTTTTCCCTACCAGGTGATATCCGAATGTTCTATCAAAAAAGCCTAACAGATGAACAAATCTGATACCATTAACTACCTGAAGCACAAAAGAAATAAGTTCAGCCACCACTACTAACATTGTTCTGTCTCCGTTACTCCAAAGTCTTCATCCCAGGTTTACTAACAGAAAGCAATGACCCAGTTCTTTGCAAACAGTAGGCAAGTGCATGCCAAGCACCAAATAACTGTATGTCCAGTCATAAGAATAAGCTGCAATAGGTGCAAAATTTTTTTCCCCTGAAGGATCACACAGAAGAAATATCACCAGAATGCTTGAGGGGCTTGTTAAGAATCATGACTTTCACAGGAACATACTATCAACAAGGAAATAGTGTTTCATGAATCCTACCAAACATGCAAAACTTATGTCCACCAGCATGGTACAGGCATAGTTGTTTTGCTTTTTCTTACACTAATGTTATTTGAAAAAGATAACTATTCTGTATGAAGGTATCGTTTCTAAAAGACAGAAAAAACATGTGAGTCTGTATAGAAGCATGATGCAGACTTCAGTCAAAAAACAAGCTGGAAACAAGGACTTTGTCTGCCCCTGATCCTTCACAAGTAAGTATGTTGCTCTAGCTAATTTCTTCAGAATCCAAAAAATAATAATACAAAAAACTCTTACATGCAGATCTACAGGAAAAAGATGAAAAAGTAAGGGAAATAATCTTTCAGGCATCTCTGGACTCTACATTCCTATTCAAAATGTGGGACATGTCACAGGCAAGAGTCATAATACAATAAATGTACTATTAAAAGCCCACACACAGCAGGTACAGCTGACTTTTGACCTACCAGACCTCGCTTGACTGAAACAGGCTAAGTACCAAGGGATGAGAAAAATGTTAATATGGGCTGGTTTAAAATAACAAATAGGGAATACATTAGGACAGCTGTCAGGACAATGATTTAAACATACTGAAGACACCTTTGGTCACTCTCCACAAATCCCTAGGAATTAACATTCAAATTTACCTCCAGTCCAACTTCTCGACCAAAAAGGCACAGATCAGAAATCCAGTTCTATTGAAACCATGTGTACAATGGACACCTAGACAAGACAAGAAAAGGGCATAATCACTTGCAAGTAGTTTTAACAAACATGATTTAGTATCACAAGTGTGGTTGTGGATCCTTCCACCTTCATCTCCCTTCCCATCATGGCACCACAGACCATGGTAAGGCACATAAGCTAAAAAGGCAATTTATTACATTCTTTCTGCAGAGTAGCAGCAGCAAGAACGTAGGATACTTCAATTTATCCCAATCAAGAGCACTAACTTAATGCCAATTGAAATATGGCTAATACAGAAAAGATTCACAAATCTGATCAAATGCTTATCATAACGCAATACAATCAAATTCAATAATTATGCTTTTAGTGGATTCAACAAACATGACATTAATTTCATACCATCAGGCAGAAAAATCATATCCAGATTACCCTACCTCAAACTTGAAAGCCGTGCCAATAGACCACAATTACATCTTGAATTTGCTATTACCATGCTAGGATCAGACTTACTAATTTGTAAGAGCCTACAAATATAAAACTATATAACAGTATAATCACCTTGCATTACTTATCTTTTCAATGTAAGGAAAAAATAATTAAGTCTTCAGCCTCTATTTTAATGAATTCATCCCCCGGTGAAAGGAGGGATGCCCTGTTGAGCGCTTGAAATTTTTTTTTTTCTCTCAAGGCAACAGCACCACCTAGTGATAAAGACACCAGCCTGAAAATCTATGCTATTAAAACTGTCTTGAAGGATTCAGGCAGGATGTTGCCTCTTCTGCCTGCTGCATTTTAAATTATAAATGTCATTACAGTTTCCACTAGCAGCAAGCGCAATTATTCTTAATATATTTTTCAGTGGTTACCATAGAATCATCGAATCATTTAGGTTGGAAAAGACCCTTATGCTCATTGAATACAACCATTAATCCAGCACCACCAATTCCACCTCTAAACCATGTCCTAACTACCACATCTGCAGAGCTTTTAAATACCTCCAGGGATGGAGACCCAACCACTTCCCTGGGCAGTCTGTTCCAATGCTTCACCTGTTGGTGAAGAAATTTTTCCTAATATGCAACCTAAACCTAATTTTTTTTTTTTCTTTACCAGAGATCAAAAAATACCTACAAAGAGTAGACTGATAAACCCCAGGAACTTTAAGTGGGTAAACAGAAGTATATATCAACTGTAAAAAGATCAGGTTTTGTGCCTGCCCCACCAAGCTTCCCTTCTTAATAAAGCAAGGCAAAAAATGCTATGAATTTCTTGAATTCATCCATTCTAATGATTTAAAAATATTAAAAACTGTGTAATTTGATCAAATTAAATTAATTTTAGCTTCCTTACAGAATTTATTTCTAGCAATCATTTCTTCTTTGTTTTCTGCTGAAGCAAAATTCACGCATTTTGCTTCCTTAATGTTGGCAGGCATACTCCAGTCCTTCAGGCTGAAAAAGTAAAGTTTCCATCCTAAATTGTTCTAGCTGAATGGAAAATTTTGATCACTTATCATTCACATTTCAGTCTCTTTTCCTATCTAATCTTGACACCGGGAATGAAATTGCACAGAACTGCTATCAATAAATCCTGCAGCTGTTACTGCTACCAAGAAGGTTAAGTCAATAATTTTGTACACATGACAAAGATAAGAAGCATCTCAGCAATGAGACCAATGGCTTGGAAGGGAAAGATCACACAGGGTGCAGTACTATCACTGCTGTGGATTGCTTTCACTTTGGATAAAAACAGCCTCCCCACTAGTCCCTCTGATGCTCTGTCAGAGGAAACAAGTGTTCCAAACCAGAAATTTCAGTAATTCATAGAAGGGAAATGGAAAAGTCCAACAATTCTCTTTTACTATGAAAGCCTAAACCACATGTTATTCAAAAGCTTAGTCAACATACTATTTTTCCCTTGACTCTTGCTTTTTTTTCATAAAGGTGAAACAAATAACTGATGGAAAAACATTCCAAAATTCATCAAGGTCAAAAAGTTAGTGACTCAATACTGAAAATGGCATTTGATAAGTTGATATACCTGCTAAATGTGTCTGCTATTTATATGATATCATCATGCTACCCATGTTCCATATAACTGTTGACCACAATCAATATCTCAAGTTCTGAAATATAATTGGGGATCAAGTGGAAGAACTGTGAAAGGAGAGTAAGAAACGAGGAGTTGCTAAACAACAGTAAGTGGGATCAGTCACCAACAATATTTCAGATTCTGGTGCAAGATGTGAAACACTGTTGGTGACCAATCCCACTCACTCATTTAGCAGTTTCTCACTTCTCATATTACATAGCTACATTACAGTTCAGAGAAGAAATCATAGGTCTCAAATTAAAATTGCATTGTCTGAAATAAAGAAAGTACCTAAAAGAACATTACGTGAAAAAATGCATGCCCATATTCAATTTCTCAAGCACTGAAAAAAAAAAAAAGATTCTCAGTGGTATCCTGGGACAAAACAAGAAACAACGAGCACAAATTGAAACACAATAAATTCCGTTTAAACAAGGGAAAAAAAACCTGTATATTTTAAGGGTTAGTAAACACTGCAAAAGGTTGTCAGATGATATTTTGTAGTCTCCAAGCTTGGAGGCTGCTCAAAAGCCAAATGGGTATACCCCTGAGCAAGCTGCTTTAGATGGCCCTGTTCTAAGAAAGGGCAACTGACTAGACAATTTCCACAGGTTCCTTCCAACAACTTCAGCTATGGTACCATGATTCTGTACAAATCCTAAACTACATGAACGTAGCAGTTTAGTTTACCAAGTTCTTAGCAATGACACCTACACAAACAACTGTTCCCTGTACTCCTAAGCTGCACAGACACTGAGATTCAGGAAGGCTGCAGAATTATCATCCAAGAGGATTGAGGACAACACCCATTCTGACTCCGGAAAACTCATCTGCAAAGTAATTCTTGTCTCTGACAGTTTTCAGATAGAGCTGAACATCAATATGCTTAACAGAAATCAGGGTAAAATGGTTTTAACTAAAACTAGAAGCTATACAAATCAAACTGAGAATTTATTTCTCTCTGAGTAAAAACAAAGTATCCTTCAAAGATTCAAATACTCACTGCAAGCCAGCATACCACAGAAGAAAAACTTAGCCTAATACCTACTACCAGTTTTGTGAGATTTGCTAAAGAATCTCTGACAGCCAAACATGACTTCAAATAAGCCAGCCCATCAAATGTCAACACGATACATATCCTGAATTTGTATCAGCAGAAGTTAAAAACCACAATGCAAGTATAATGTATTTGTAGAGAGTTCTTAAGCCTGTATATTTTTCTTCATTAAGTCAATAGCAGTAATCAAAGTGATGGCTGCAGAAACATACCATTTCTGCAAAAAACAGAAACCCAGTAGTTCCTGCAGTAGAAGTAATCAAATCTAGTTTGCATAGATAATGTACAGAGGAATTTTCTTTGCTTAGCCTTTAAAGAATAAGAGACAGCAGTTATGAATAAATATGAAATGAACTAAGAGTAAAAATTAATGACAAATATAAGATGGCTATAATAAGACGTACCTATAAGCTCAGATGGATTCTTATCACTGAAGTGTTCACATACACGGATAAATGTTTCTGTATTCTCAGGTGTAGGGCACTCACCATGCCTGAAAAACACAAGAATACACAGATTAGGAGACAACTGGGGGAAATGGAAGCAGAGAAAAGAAATAAATTAATTTCCTCAGTGTGATCTTTCAACTTAAAAGTCAAAGAAAGGTTTAAAACGTGTATACAACTTACCCTTTACACTGGAGCTTTATGTATTTAATTCCCTCTTTCTCTATATCATTTCTGTCATAGAATCTAGTGGTGTTGGTCAAATCTACCAGTAAACCCATTTTAACCTAAAAAAAGCAAAGAATTAAAACCAAACTTACATATGTGGTTCAAATATTAGTGCATAAATACTAAATAGCTAATAATATCCACATTCAGGCTACATCTGTAAGTTTAAAAATTCTTAAATATTGCATTTGTTCGTAAAATCTGTATTTTACCACCACCACAGACATCTGTGTTTCTTTGTGAAAGACAGTGTCTAAATTATCACTAGCCATCAAATCCAAAATATCAGTTTGCTTCAACCAATGATTCTAAACAAGAAGGATCTGCTAACAGCCAGAAAGTATCTGGTAAAGAATTATTTTAACATGCTAAAAAGACAAACAAGGTGGAATCAGGTGCTCTTATGCTTTAACTAGAACAATATTAAACACTGGTGCAGTGAAAGTACCATAAGAAGAATTAACTACTGAGACTTACATATAAGTACACTCCCAGAAAAAATAACCCATTTCAATTTACCTTTAGAGTGCAAAATAATGCAAAACAATGAAGACGTTTTCAAGTTTAAAACAAAACTTCCCTTAAATTCTCAAAAACACCTTATTTAAAGCTAAAATGCAAAACAACTTCAGATCTTCAAACATGTTGTCAGTAATTAAGGTGGCAGTGACAACCACTCAGATGTTACGATGTACCTGAATCAGGGCTGCCTTGCCCACTCTACCCTAATGTGTCCCCTGACATCAACTTACTTTTTCAGTGTTTGGTTTTTACAGCTGTAAAATAGGTCTTCTAAAGAGCCTTGTGGAAATTACCACATTTTTAAAACGAACAATGGAAAGCAGAAATTCCACTGGGTGGCACAAAACACACAGAGAATACCAGCAAAGCATATTCTACTGATCCTTGGTCTGAACAAAAACTCCACCAACAATAACCTCACAGTATTACTGGGCAAAAACAGCTCACTGACACCTGTGCACTGAAAGTATTCTTGGGTTTCTGTCTTGTAAGTGCAAGCAATTGATTTTGGTCAAAATACCCAACGTCCTGCTTTCAAGGAGGATTTTCACCATGAAACCTGATGACTTTTTAAAAGGCATTTTAAGAGTAGGTAGTTCAACAAAATCCTTGGTTCTACAGCTTTATCTTTTTTATAGATACATCAATAGTGCACTTAAAAATACAGTAAAAATGAAGCACATTACACTTAAAAAAAACCATACAAGAATACTGCATCTTCAATATACTTAAAACTCCAGCACATATTCCAAACCAGGGTTTTGATGAATTTTTATTTATCTTAAGGTCAACAGTTCAGCAGTGCAGTTGGAAGAATAACAAAGTAAAACATCATTTTCACACAATTCAAAAGAGGTAAATTCCAACTATAACTAGAATAAAGTTCACAAACAGCTATATCACATAAATGTGCTGTTCAACAGTCCCCTACAGGAAAATTTCCAATTATCTACAGAGATAGCTCTCCACAGTATTCAAAGTTTTGATGCTATACTTTTGTAATACTTATATACTTTCATATTACTTTTATTTACCAAATATTAAAAACCATCATGATATTATGTCAACAGCATTAAGCATTTGTAAGTAATCCAATCAGTTCTGAATTTCTCCTTACTTTAACTTCGTATATAGTATGCAGAACAGTTCATCTACTCTTATTACTAACAATGTTGCATCACCTGAAACTTCAAATACACAGTGTCAACTGAGATACTAAATATACAGACTGACAGCATCCCAGCCACAGATTAATTGGGTGGGAAGTATACAAAAGGCAATTAATTAAATTAATTTCCTCCCTATCCATGATCCACAGCACTTTGCAAATATCTCCAAGACTAATTAATTTAGGCCTGTAGGACTTTTGGCCCCCTCTTCTTTTGCCATTATTGCAAATCATTTCAACCACAGACACCTGAAGATCTTGTGAAGGGGCACTGTTCCTCACACATTTCATGGAGCAATAAACCTAAGAGACATCCAGTGTAATTCATCTAAAGCTATAAAAGCATGTATGGTGTATAGAGCACATAAGGCCTAAAAGCAGTTTCTGTGCTTTACAGAAAGCATAAACATTTTCTGAGTCCCTGGGATTGGCTGCACATAACACACTACAGTTCAGAGACTGCAAGGCACAAGAAAATGTTAAAGAAATTTCTAAAAAGTGGGTACATTATGTAACATATCAAAGTGTACAGTTATGCTTTTCAAAAAATCCATGCAAAAAACCCCAAAGGTACCACAGGAAACAAAATAAAAGCCTGCCTTCTCACACTCCAGCTATCTCCAACTATTAATGCCTTATGCATTGTGCTCTTCTGCTGCTGTGCAATTATATGGGCTTAGCTAGGTTCCCCTTATGACCCCAGAAGTTTCTCCTTAGACACTGGAAATTGAAAGCATCCTCAAGAAGGAAAGAGCATCCTATCATACACTGAGTTCCTTCCCGTCTCGGGGTTTTTTTCTTGCATTTCTTATTTGAGGAAAAGGGTTTAGATCAGTGACTGAACTTATCTGTGAAAATAAAAATGTGGCTGAAATATGATAAGCAGTTTTCCTAACAGGAGTTCTGTAACTTCAGCATACTAATTGTCCAAACATTCTTTTGAGCTAACTAATGCCCTAGCCCTTCATGACAAAAATAAAACTACCTTTATAAAGAATAAACTGTACTAACCTACCTATTCAAGAAAGAAATAAAAAAAAAATCATTCACGCTGTCACCAAGTGCTCCCACAATTTCTTACGAGACCATAGTGTGTCAATATTGGCAATCAGAAGATAAAAGAGGCTGCCATGCCTGATCAAACCAGTTTCTAACTTTCAGATTTTCAGCAACCAGCTCCATGAGAAAATGAATCATGCAGGAATCTTGTCAGAGAAAGTTTTGCCCAGATAGATGAGCTGAACTGGAACCATCAAAAATCTGTGGTAACAGCAGTATCTCACTATTACCCAAATTCAGCCTCAAGTCTTTTATTTGGGAAATAAATTATATGGGCTTAAGTAATAACCAGTTTTCAGAAGTGACTTATTCTGCAAAGTATTAGCACTAAAACACATTGCAGTAAAATGATAAGAACCAAGTACAGTGATCTATCACTGGGGGAAATCCACTTTTCGAGGTGGCCTCAAATAAATTTCACATTTATTTCACTGCTGACTTGTTATAAACTGCTGTTCTACAAAAACAGCCCTCCGGTAACTCACTACATAACTTGGCAAATGAAAAATCATATGTTTTCAAATAGCAAACATTCAGTAACAATACAACAAAATAGCTTTGATGAGAACAGAGAAATGGAGAGAAATTGTATGTTCACCTTGTCAATCAAAATTGCCGCAATGTAAGTGGGGATCCTCATGCTACTAATTTTACTATCAGATTCTAATAATCTGATGTCATTCAAGACATGACGAGTTTGTAGTATTGCAGCAGAACTGAGAGATGTAGCTAGGGGAAAGGCTACAAAGGCTCACTGAGATTTCTTTTTTGGCGGCAAATCACTAACGAGGCAAACATTTAGAAATTTTCAAACAAGAAAAATCCTACCAGTTCAAATACCTGACAACAGACACATATGTTTCACAGATAGTACTTTATTATTACATTACCACACATGTACTACTACCTCTGCTACACTGAGCAGTTTACCATCTACTTAATACCTAAGCCTAAATAAGAATTCATAAAGTGAAGATTTCCATCTTTTAGTCACCTGATTCTTCTGATGTTTAAGGTCTGATACCGTTAAACAAATTCAGAATTAATTTAAATTAGATCTACAGCAAAAAATAATGAAAAAAAACACAGAAAAAAGTCACTTGCATGATTCATGATATAAAACAGTCAAAACAAATGGTGTTAAACTTTTATATAGAAGTTTAATAAACTGATTAAAAGAATTAGGTGGTAAGCCTTTCTTTGCCTGGCAGGCTCAAAATCCCATTTTCCACATCTCCAGATGCACTGGACTGTGCACAACATTTCAGAGACCTACACAAAAGACTGGAAAGATCCTGTTTCCCACCTTTCTTGTCACAGTTGTGCTGCACTGCAGAACAACAAGCAAGCTGAAGTACACAGACAGAAATGGGCAAAACAGGGAATGAAGAAACAAGCCAGAAGCACAACTCTGTAAGCCCATGGCAAAGGCATCCACCTGCTTTCCTGGGTCCCAATCCATGCTCCTAACATTTTTTTCTATTTATGCAATTTCTTTTTTTCCAAGAAGTTACTGGATAAAATCCATAAATTGTTTTCTTCCATACTTGAGCATGATTGCTTAGATACCGTAAAGTATTCTCGACTTCAAAAGAAGAAAATTATGCATTGAAACTACAAGAGAGTTCTATGAAGTTCTCCTTTTACTTTTAAATGCTTTCACTACTGTAAGAAAACTTGCAAGAGTAATTTATAAAATTATGAACTCAGACTATCTGAATTTTGACAATAGCATCTCTCCGAGATGCAACAGTTAAAACAGAGTGAGATTCTTGCTATTAATTCAGTGAATAAGGAGTGTGCACAGTTTCCCTAAAAAAGTACTTTTAGAAATCTATGAATCCCAGAGAAAACCTGAAAATGTAAACAAAACAAAATTTCTGTACAGATGTCCCAAAAGAAGCCACCAGCCCTTTTCTCTTAAATCTGAAAAGCAACACTTAATAAACATTAATAATGAATGTAATGTTTCAATTACTAGAAAATTTAACTTTACCTTCAGGCTCTTTAAGTAGTTGGATAACATACTCGGGTGAAAACGATTTTCTTCGGCAACCTGTTCATCATATCTTGGTCCTAACATTGTCTTCAAAGGTAAAAACTTCCCTATGAAAAATAATCAAATTTTGTGTATTTTATGCATACTCATGTATATGTACACTTACAACTTTGCAATTTCAAAGCAACATGCTGAGCGGATTTAGAGGTTCACCGTCAATAAAAAATAATCACAGGAAAAGTATTAGCAACAGTTGAATTGGAATATTTTTTAGTTGTGAGTTCTCAGAATTCACAAATAAGTTTAGAAGTTTAAAGGAAATAGAGGTCAGTTCACCTAAAACAGAGCAATTTAACATTTTTAGGTAGCTTTTAGTGTGATTTAAGCTGTGGAGCTACAACACACAACAGAATACAGAAAATTTAAACTCAGTACAGTTAAAAACATATAAATAGCATTTTAAATGTCAGTTTGTCACCCAACTATGTAAACATCACCTTGGATTACCTGCAAACTTAAAACACAGTAAAGACTGCTGCAAATTGGTCCAGAACACCTATGCACTACAGATCTTTCTACTATCTTTCTAACTTCCTCCTTAAGCTTGTTGGAAGAGTTCTTCAGCAGTGTCCAACCTTCTGTCTGAAATACCATACCCACATGTGCTTTAGATGTCAGGGAAGTTACAAAGTGCAACAGAAACTTGACCAGAAGTAGTATTTATGGGACTACATACATCACTCCCTAGAAAACCTTTTTTTTTTTTAATATTCACTTTGTTTTTCATCCATCACAGAATATCTGAAATAATCTCATTAAAGATCTGTAGCTCTTTTTTTCTGAACCCCAGCAATCTTCCATAGAAACATCAAATGGTTTGGTTCGAATGGGTCTTTAAAGATCATCTCATTACAACCCTCCTGCCACGGGCAGAGACACCTCCCACTAGAGCAGGTTCCTCAAAGCCCCATCCAGTCTGGCCTTAAACACTTCCAGGGATGGGGCATCCACAACTTTTCTGGGCAACCCGTGTCAGAGCCTCACCATCCTCACAGTAAAAAATTCCTTCCTAATAACTAATCTAAACCTCTCCTCTTTCAGCTCAAGACTATTATCCCTTGTCCTATCACTAGATGCCCTTGTAAAAAGTCCCTCTCCAGCCTTATTGTAGAATCCCTTAAGGTACTGGAAGGCTGCTATAAGCTCTCTCCGGATCCTTCTTTTTCCCAGTCTGAACAACCCCAACTCTCTCAGCCTGTCATTTCCTTATAATAAAAGAAACAAAATCCTCTTGTTTTCAGCAAAACAAAACCACCTGGAACGAAAAGACCCTAAAACGTCCATTGTATTTGGCTAGAAATCAAGGTTTGAGAGAGATGTTCACTAGCATTTATAAAAATAGAAAATGCATACCATTTCTACTGTATGAGGTTCCTCTATACAATAAAGTTTGAGTTCACTGTAGCCTTAAATTCTATCAGACACCCTATAAAGTCTCAAATAAGTATTTATCTTCCTTGAAAGAGACCTTATAAACCACAGAAAACAGACAGATAATATGAAAACTAGGAAGTTCTACACAACTTGTTAGCTCTGGTTTGATGTTAGTGAGCAACATGAGAAACACCATCACTATTACACTTAGGTCTGAGACCATTCCAAACTTGACAGCTAAAAGGAAAGTTATTCAATCATACAGTCAACATACATATTAAATAGTAATAAATTATAGTCACTTCAACTTGTTTGACTGTTAGAAAAACTTCACTTTATTGCCCTTTGCCTTTTCATTCGAACAGTTATATACCCTTCACCCTTGTAAAGGCTGTTGGGTTGGCTACCTCCCCTCCATATCCTCATTTCTTCAACAATCTCATTTTCTCGCTTGCTTGTGCTCCTTGTCACCTGCAACATTATCATTCAGACTCTCACTATTAACCCTTACACTTTAACTTGTACTCTTTCTCTGTACAGACTGATTATGCAAATCCTAATTTTAGATGATCTTAATGCAAAAAATCTATCATCACCATAAGTTTTGCAAAACAACATCATGCTTTAAAGTTTTTTAACTTCGCCACTTGTCATGCCCATACCACTACATCCACTCATCCATTATAGAACATGAAGAAGGTAACAAAACTGTTTTAGCCCAGGCATTTCAATTAAGAAAATTAGCTGCACTGACAAAAAAGTCAATGGGTATATAAGAAAACCACCATCCTTTACAAAATGCTGGGAAAAGAGAATAGATTTGGAAAAGTCCCTGGAGGTTACGATTGCTTCCTGTAGCATCTGATTAGAGACTGTACAATCACACTGAAGACCCTCCCATTCCCCACCTTCTAGAACAGAGAACGAAAATGTTCATTTTCTTCTCAGTAGCAGACCTTCATGTAGCATCTGATTTGCACTCCGATTTCCCTCTGAGCAACCAAAATACATTCCTGTTCACTGCCAGGAAAGACAGACAAAGTCTAGTCAGCATCCCCTGCAGCATGTAAATACCTTTACACAGCTGAGACAGTGATGAGTATTTCATATAAGAGCCCATTTACTGCCACTTCCAAAGCTCTAACACAGATCTTTGGAAGTATTCAGGTGCTCAGCTTTTACAAATTCCAGTTGGAAGTATCACTGAAAAACAGAGCTTACATGGCAGTGCAAAAGCTGCCTGCCAAGGTTAGAAGAGAGCAGTGAATTCATGTAATTTGGTTCTAATTTACAGACATTTCATAATTGATTATGAAAACAATGGCTCTGGGGGTTTGGTTGTTTCCTTTTTCTTTGGGGTTGTTGGGGGCTTTTTAGTTTGGTTGGTTTGGGGTTTTTTTAATAAACTGCATTTCTCTGCAATATAATTTCATATTATTCCCATGCAGTAAGCACAAAGTTTTTCCTAGTTTACATTCTTAGTTTTTTTCCAAATTGTGACTGATGCATATGTATTAAAGATCTTGAATACGATCTCATATTGAGTTCCTCTTATAACAGAGAACCAAATTTCCCCACCTAGCAAATTTGCTATTTGATGTTTGTACACAGGCTTGAAAACCCTCCTTCCCTGCGTGCATATGAGCCTCTCATTAAGCGTCATTAAAAGGTACTGAAAATCCAAGCTTTCATTTAAAGAAAGATTTCTAACCTTTTTGAGTAATATGGACTGACTCTTCTACAGTTTTGCCTTACATCTTATGCTAAAGAAGTGATGTAGTAACAACAGACTGCAACTCAACTTAGGCCTCCATGCATTTGAAGATTAAAAAATCATATTTTTATATGATTAGGTGATCTGACAGTGACAAAGTGGTATTTTACATGGATATCAAAGCATCCCAAGTCATTCATGTATCTAAACTATACTATGACAACAATGGTAACTCCTAGATAGAATTTTCAAATTAATATCAAAATGCTACTGGAACCTTGACAACTGATGACTACCTACTTCCACAATTAAGTTCAAATTTGTCAAATAGTTTTGGAAGGTGGCTATTAAAAAGCACTTTTCAAATTCGTTACTGTCTAACAGATGGTGTTTCTTAGGTTGAAAAAACAGGTAAAAATTCTAAAAATAAGAGCACAGCATGTCAGAGCACAGACATCAAGTGGATAAATCTGAGAGAAATTAAAGGGAACAACGTATGATACCACATTTTCTACCCATATATGCTCTAATTTTGGCACATTTATCTTCAAGTTTAAATTCTAGAGCATACCAGTGAAAAAATACTCTTAATTTAGTCTAACTTTTTGTGACATGAAGCTATCAACTCAATACATGACATTCGTAACTATGTAAAACTATGGTATATTTACATTGAGCATTGATTAGGAAGGGTATACTGTGTAAAGTGACCAGTAAGAAGGGAAATTGGAATCAAATTAAATAGTAAAATCTGCAATGAAAAAAGACCAAACACCTCCTCTAAAAGGTAACAGTTTTCTGATTCAAGAGAACTATGTTGGGTCAAAGCATCCATTTCACCTACTACCCCATCGTCAACACAGGTCAATAAAGATGACTTGGAGAGTAAAAGAATGACAATCCATCATCAGACTATTCTCTCCAACTACAACAACTCAGCAACTTCCTGAACCAGAAGTGCTACTCTTTTTTTAAGGTGTTTCTCTATACCCATATGCAATACGGAAGCTATTAATAATATCTCACAGTTCCACATGTTGCATGTATATCTAGAACAGGATTAACTAACACGCTTCAATAGGAGGAGGCTGCAAAACACTGCTGAGACACTTCTCGTGTCTTTTCTTCAGTATCTTCCTAGCATTTCCCATGGTAAAATCAAAATGGACTGTGTTTTCAGTGCTTATGAAAAGCAGGTACCTGCAAAGATGATGATGCCAAGGTAGTAAGGCTGAAGCAACCTGATCACTTCAGATCTAAGCACTCAGAGAGCGCTCTTTTCATGAAGTGTGTGACTGAAGTGCTACTACAACACAGTAATTGTGAAAATGTGCCATTCTGAACAACTGCTGCATCATAAAACCAGAAAGATGTAGATCAATTCACCTTGCTCAGAATGAAGGGTCCCCTCAACCTGAACAAACCCAATCTCACCAACAGAAGAGCTCCAGGCCTCGTTAGTGCTTGTACTTGAGGTCACTTAGAAATTCTAGATGTCACAACCATAAGACAAGAGCATCATGCCCAAACACTTCACGAATATTGGTCCACAGAAGCCAGACAAACCCTGCTTAGCAACATTATAACTGCTACACTGTCAGATGTGAATAAGGTCACGCACAGATGCTTAGAAATTTGATTTAAATGCTAATTAAAACTAGAATGTAACAGATCTGGGAGACAGGACCAACACCAATATACCCTAAAAATTATCTCTCTTAAAACTGCTAGATGTCTCTGAATGTAAAATAGAAAAAAAAGAGAGAGAAGTTTGATGGTGTACTATTACTTCTGCTAAGTTGTACACATTAAAAAACTGAAATTCAGGTGAACGAGCACAAGAGTACATTCTGATAAAGTAGCCAAAGTAATGAACCAAGCACTTTCCTTCTTTTTACTGTGCATTAACTTCCTGTGCATGATCACAGGGAATTGAAAAGAATTACCTTGCAGTTCCTGAATAAACAAACCCACAAGCAGTGATGGCACAGCAGATGACACGCTGATGACCTGCATTCTTGCTTACTCTAGGTTGTTATTTCTGAGAAGCCCTGGCTCAAAGGAGAGACAAACAACCAAAAGCCACAACTAACAGAGATCAAGAACTCAGTGAAAAGAAAAACAAAGAGTAAAGAGTCAGTAGTCTATTTTTGTCATGGTCAAAGGCTAACAAGTTAGGCTATCAAATCTCTCATTAGACACAAAGCAAGGCATGTGCCAGTGGTCGGGGGAAAAAAGAGATAAAGGAGATGAGTAATACCACAACGTTGTTATTTAGTTGAGCCAAGTTCAGAGAAGTGTAACGAACTCGAGGGAACCCAGTAACCCATAAAATGAACATTTGAAATTAAATACTGATAAATGCCATCACCATACTGAAGATTAAGTGTACTGATGTCTCACCAGGTTCTAAATAAAGAGTCATCAGTGTCTTCTGTTCCAAAACCAACTGCCATCAGAAAATTGTAATGTAGAAAACTGGGATAAAAAATGCAGGAGCTTTAATTATTAAGCAAATGATAGCAACATGCTAAAAGAGCACGCTGACTAACAAGTGTTGTTTTGAAAATATACCTTTAAATTATCACAGATAGGGAGATGAAAGGAGTGAAAACTAGAAAAATAAACAGTGGAGAAAAAAAAACCCTGAGGGTTGGAGTTGCCTGGATTTACAAAGGAAAGAAGAACTTGAGAAAACTGAGAAGAGACATTTGTTTGTCTCATAGCAGGCAGCAGGGGAAACATTCATCTGAAGTCAGTATGTTAAGTCACAATCAAAAATGTGTGTCTACATGATACTCAATTCACCGCCACTAGATGCCAGCAAGACTAGATACCTAGAACAACCGACACTGGCAGCAAGTTTTGTGCAAGAACATCCAAGATGACAGCAATCACTGACAAACCCTGAAATACACGTGAAACACTGGAGTACAATGCCTAAACTCACCCTCCAGCTAAGTAGCTCAGAAACACGCTGGTGACTGGCAGGGCAATGCCAGTCCCCGACTAACAGGTCAACACTGATAAACTTCCAAACCTCCAGGAAAAAAAGGACCAAATGTGGAAGAGACTGCACGGAGGACTGCTATCACAGAACCGATCTGCGTGGAAGGGACCACAGTGAGTCATCCTAGAGCACATAGCACAGGACTGTGTCCAGACAATTCCTGAGTATCTCCAGTGAGGGAGGCTTCACAACCTCTCTGGGGAATCCTTCCAGTGCACGGTCACCCACACAGTTAAGTTCTTCCATGTATTCAGGAGGAACTACCTGTGCATCAGTTTCTGCCTCTTGTCCTATTGCTTGGCACCACTGAGAAGAGCCTGGCTCAATCTAATTGACACCCCCCCTCCCTTTAAAAATTTATACACATTATTAATGAGGTCCCTTCTCAAGTGCCTCTTCTCGAGGCCAAACCGGCCCAGCTCCCCCAGCCTTTCCTCGTACAGGGGATTCTCGGGAGCCCTGACCAGCTGGGCAGCTGCAGCACGGCATGTCTCATCAGGTGTGACAGACGGGAGGAGGCTCGGCCCGACACTGGGCCGGTGCGAGGCAGAGCCCGTGCCCAGCGCTGCGGGCCCCTGCGGGCCGCGGGGAAGGGCTGGGGGGAACAGCCTCCCCTCGGGGGACGAACAGCGACCGAGGGCCTGCGGAGGGCACCGGGACACAGAGCCCCGGGGCCGGGCAGGGGCAGGGAGGCCGCGGCGTGCCCCCGGCGCTGGGGAGGAGCGGAGGGGCCGGGCAGGGCCGGGCAGGGCCGGGCGCTCACCTGCCACGGGCTGTCCCCTCCTGGGGCAGTGGAGCCAGCGCGGCGGGATCTTGTTGTAGGACATGGCGGGGCCCGGGCGGCCCCGGGGGAGGAGGGCAGCAGGGACGGAGGGCTGTGGGGATGGAGGGCAGGGCAGGGGCGCTCAGCGGCGCCGGGGGCCCCTGTCCCGCGGCACCTCCATTCAGAGCCGGCCCCGCCCCGGCCGCGCCGCGCACGGAGACACCCCGCCGCTTCCGCTTCCGGGGCACGGGGCAGGGCGGGAGAGGGGGACACCGGGAGGGGACACCGGGAGGGAGGGGGAGGGGGAGGGCATCGGGACGAGGGGACACCGGGAGGGAGGGAGGAGCGGAGGCATCTGGGGGTGCTCGGCCTGGAGGCCCGGGGGCACCTTCTCACTCTCCACATCTGCCCGAACAGAGGAGGTACCCGGCGGGGTGGGCCCTTCTGCCGGGTAGCGAGAGAGAGGAGTAGAGGACACAGCATTGAGCTGCGCCAGGGAAGGTTTGGGTGGGACAGGAGCAGGAATGGGTTGGCAGCCAGGGTGATGGATCAGACAGCGGGACGGGCTGCCCGGGGGCGGGGGAGGCGCCGGCCCTGGAGGGTTCGAGGAGGGGCTGGATGTGGCGCTGGCTCACTCATGGGGGCTCGGTGGGCCCAGGGGTCTCCTCCAGCCGCACTGACGGTGTGGTGCTGGGTGGGCGCCGCGGGGACACCGCCAGAGGGCTGCAGGAGCTCGGCTTGGAGGGACTGGAGCAGGCAGAGGTGTCGTGCTGTGTCCCCAGAGGGCTCCTAAATAGCAGGAATGAGTCAGGCTTGGAAACGTCCTGAGCTGAAAGCAGCTGGAGGCCTGGACAGACGTGATTCCTCTGCTTTTCGTTTGTTCCCTCACAGCCAGCAGGGGAGGTGCAAATAGGTGGATCCCTGCTCCAGCTAACAGCATAACTTCCTCCAGGCTGGGTGTAGCAGGCTTGTAGTGTAGCAGAGATGGCTCTGCGCTGGGCCCTCCGCTGCTTTTGGGGGAAAGCACAGCCAGGAAGATGGTGTGCAGATAGGTTCACCTAAGAAAAACTGTGTCTCCATACGGAATGCCAATGAAAATTCTCCATGAGGTCTAATTCCATGGATTAGTTTGAAGAATTGTAGCCTGTTAGTGTTTGTCCGTGTGAAGGGAATATGTAAGGTGGTGTGGTTTGACTCCTGTAGCAGCCAAGTCCCACACAGCCACTTGCTTCCTCCATCCTGAAGTGGGACAGGGGTGAGCATCGGAAAGGTAAAAGTGAGAAAGCTCATGGATTGAGATAGGCATAAGGAAAAATAATTCATTCAATACTGCCCCTTTGGCAGTCAGGTGTTTAGCCATTTCTGGGAAAGTTGGGCTTCATCATTCACAATGGTGACTTGGGAATTAAAACACTCTAACTCCAAATGTCCCCTCCTTCCTCCTCCTTTTCACAGTTTTGATTGCTGAGCACATCATACAGTCTGGGATATCCCTTTGGTCAGCTGTCCCAGCTGTATCCCCTGCAAATCCTTGTGCACCCCTGGCCTGCTCACTGTCAGGGCAGTGTGAGAAGCAGAAAAGGTCTTGATGCTGTGCAAGCCCTATTTGGCATTAGCTAGAACATCTCAATGTTATCAACACTGCTTTGATCACATGTAAAATGCACCCTTTTATGAGCTATGACAGAGAAAATTGACCATCCCAACCAAAACCAGTACAGGTGGCTTCAGTGAAGCATTATGAGCAACACCAATAGATTATTTGTGTAATTTATTGTCTAGTTACATTTCAGTACTGTTCTGTCTGGACTTCGTGTTTTGCCATAAGCCAGGTGTGCTGCCTTTGCAAGTCAGTAGGTGCCACAGCTTGCACAACTAACCACTGTGATATGTACAGATCCAATAGGAAGCCCGTAGGTTCTGTGAACACATCAAAACAATGGATATGATTTCATCTGTCTAGAATTTATTACAAGCCTCATTATACAGGAACTGTTTCCTCCTGCATTTTATCACTAGATTTTATTAGATATAATTTCTTCCCTAGAATATCCTCTCATAGTAATTGAGGTAGTCAGTTAAGTAGTTTGCATAACTGAGTCATTAGGTTCTTGTAGTACATTAGCAGTTTCTGAATTTTGTCCTCTAAGGCTTTTGTCATTATCAGATATTAGTCTCATCTTGCTAAAATTGAAGGTCTTGGTACATCAAAAGACTGATCATATTATTTTCCCTAACTGTTAAATGCACTGCTGTTAAAATGTAACTTTATAGCGTTTGAAATAAGATGTCAGTTTTTCCCTTTACAAAACGAAGAGGCAACAGTCAGACACCAGGTGGTGCTGAAGACCAACCAGAAAAGAAAGTGAAACTGGAATGCAAGCGGTGTTCGGAAAGAGCAAGAATCTAAGAGAAACTGCAAGATACTCAGTTTCTAATTTCAGTAATTGGGAGCAACATACAGTAACGTCATCGGTATGGCAAAATTGGGAGCAAAACCATTTGCAGAGGGGGAGATTAGTACAAAAATGTATCATGAACGAGTGGTAATATGTTCTCATCATCTGGATTTAAGATTGATATGGTTTTTAAAAAAGCGTGAGAGCTGCAGATCAGAAATAGCGTTGAAGATGTATAGCTAAACTGGGAGGGTATGTACAGCAGTTTCTATTTAGCAATGCACAAGGCAAATATTTACAGCTGATGTTACATGTTGTGCATATATAGTTTACGCTGGACTTTGCCATGTAAGACACTTTGAAGCTACTTATGCAGGTGTAAGGTGATGTTTGCATGTGACATCGAACAGTCTTTGTGAAGGACCATGTGCTGGTTGCACTTGTGACATTATTAACTCTTAATCTGACTCTCCTGGTGTACCAGCAGAGAAATCTGAGTCCCTCAGGTCTTCCTATGACTTTCCAAAGCCAGCATGGCTGTGTCTGAAGAAGGAGCTCGAGGGTAGCTGTAGCGGTCATTTCAAGGATTGCTTTGCAGAAACAACTGAAAGTGTTCTAATAGTCTATGGCAAAACATTTCCTCCTTACTGTATATTGGTTCTCCTTTAACTTAGAGGTATTTAGGTGCCTGTACCCTTACTCTGGTTTTGCTCACCAATTTAAATGCTTTTCCTGTCAGGGCAGACACTACAATCAAGAAGTCATTTTCCCAGGATGCACGTCATCCTCTGTGCCACAGGTATTGCTACTTTGGTTTCAGCTCAGCCATGTTGTTTTAGATAGTGGACAGCTGAGTTTATGTTTTTTCTTGACTTAAAACCATTACAAAAATACCACACAGGAAACCTCACGTGCCCACTTTAAATATTTTTCCTAATTACAAACTTTAAATTTGTTTTTGTTACATATACCCAAATTGTTGCTGATGAATAATCTTACACTTTTCACGTCATAAATTATCTGTGAACTTACAATATTAACGTAAGTTACTTGTTCTACAAAAAATGGGTAAATTGGGTATTTTGCCTGAAGGAAGAACACATGGTATTGCCCTCTTCTATACGGATACAGGTCAATTAATCTATTCTGTTTCAGTATATCATGTTTCATGTCTTCATAAAGTAATAATGAATGTAATAAAATAAAAACACCTCTCAGGATGTTCTATGAAACAGACATTTCTGACTCTATCTAGTAAATACACTATAAAAATAAAACAACAAAAAACCAAAGAACAAACATTATTCGCTAAACTGAGACTGCAAAAGCATTTATTTAAGTGAAAGTAACTGTGAAAGATGCTGTATGCAAACATGAGTCACATAATATTATTTTTCCACTTCCTGATATAGGCATTCACCTAGAAAGAAACTTGATGTCATCAACTTGTACATTATTGTATATGGAACACAAAAAAAATAATTTTTTTTTGTTATTTATACCTTGCGTATTGGTTTCAGTGTACCTTTCTCACTCATTTCAGCATGCTTTGAAGCTTTTGTGGCGACAAGTGAATTCTGTCTGAATCTGAATAAATATTTTAATTTTGTTAATATAGTTGTATTCCAATAGTACTTACATACTAGTGGTATATATATTTAAAAAAAAAGAAAACCTAAAAATAGTAAAATGAAAACATATTTTTAAAGTGAAAGTTAATACTGTGGTTGCCTATGGTTACATTCTCTAGCACATGCAGGTTTCTACATTTAAAAACACTGAGAATACACGGTCTCTTTTAATAAACAAACTGCTAGGAGCTCAGTATTATTTAATTTAATCCTATTTGTTTGGTGTCAACAAACAATTAAGAACCTAGCGTCTGAGACAAATTATTTTTCTGGGGTTTAAAATGAAAATAAGAATTAAAAAGAAAGTGGTTTTCTTCCTTATGCATATGCAATGTGAAAAAGGGATGTTGAAAAAAAAAGTTTTGAGTGCTGCAATGTATTTGAGAAAATAAAATGTCATTTGCAGTGTGCTTCCTATAGAGAGCTTTGTGAGGAAGTCAGAAACAAAATTACCAGTCTTTAGTCTTCGGGACATTAGGGGGCACCACGACCTCACAGACTTGGAATGATGTAAGTTAAAGTACAGGTACTTTTCCTGTCCAAAGTAAACACAAAACAGCACAAAATAGCAAAATCAACTCCTGGAGTCATTCCCTAGTAGGAATAACCTAGAGGTTATGACACAATTCTTAATAAAATTTGCAACAGAAGACATCCCAGGCATATGGTAGAATACGGACTACACCCTCCTTTTTCTAGGAGTAATTAACAGAATAATGGATGCAATACCTGCAGCCTGCTTTCATGTCTGTTTAAATCTTAAATTTTCTTTCAGGGTTTCATTCTGGGAATATGACATGATCAGCTCAAGCCTCTAAGGTATTACAGTGTTAGTTCAACATGTGGAGTAAATCTCTCTATAGGCAGGGAGCACACAGTGAGCTTGGGATGGAGCTGCTTTAAATCCAAGTCCCTGGATTGCGTCTCATGCTCAGAGTAGTCACCATAAGCTATCAGACAACACCACCAAGCACGTGTGTGCTGCAGTGATGATGTGTAAATCTCACACTACTATCAGGGGACATTAACAGTCTTAGATGCAGGTATGGCAGATGATGTACTTAGCAGGAGATTTCCTTAGCAGATCTATCCGGGAAGGAATGGGAAAGACGTGTGTCTGCGCAGATGGAAGAAGGTGTCTGCAGGGTTGGTGTCCTTGAAGAAGGACAACAGCTGTGACTTCAAGCACTGATATGCAGGCCTGACAAACAAGATGCCTTGCTATATTGTACCTCTGTAGATGAAATGGTGCTGTGTCTGATGTAACAGAGATAAGGAGCTGGACAACAAACTTAAAAGCAGGATGCCTGTCATTCCTGGAAGACTAACCCTGGTCTCCCTAGCGTTCTTATGGTTTGACGTAGACACCTGAGGCCTTACTCACATCAGCCCTGAAGGATGATTGTCAGTGGAAATCTACACTGTAAAAAACACCCAGATGTAACATTGAAGAATGTATGTTTTACTCCATAAAATGAAATCATAGGGTATTTGTGCACCTTGAGTATGGATAAAGTAATAACCAACTAAAATGTCACAATGGAAGATGACTAGCAGTAGGGCAAAGTATGACATAATATATGAGAAACTCATCTAATTTATTTAAATGGAAAGTATGACTCATAGTCTTTGGAGCTGGGCTGGGGAGTGACTGGATTCCACAAAGTAAAACAGCTGTTGCTGTTTCTACATTTTCTAGTTTCTCTACTGCCTGAATATGGACACCTTAGTAAAAATCCTGCCCTGACTAGAGGTTGTGGTTTAAACTAATGAAGTAACTGATGTCCTGGTTAATGCAGAGGCGGACTAGGGCAGTCAGTAGCTGTTAAGAGGGTTATCACTCCTCTACAGCCTGAAATAGCCAAGAGAGGTTCACTGTTTCAGCCTACAAACCTGCGTGCATGATGATTAAGTTCTGGGTTGCTCTACTGGCAGAAGTCTTTTTCTCATGCGATTGGTTACACAAAATAAAGACTTTTACTCATAGGAACTCTCTCAGACTTTCTGCATTGTAATATTGTGCCTATAGGTCCATATACTATGATTTTCTAGGTGAATATAAAGCCTGTGTAGAATAATACATGTATGAGCTATAATATAGAGCCTGAGAAAATACATACAGACCTGATTCTGTTTATATGGCTTTATTATATAAAATATGTGTAACATACTGTACAAATGTAAATGAAGACCACAGTCTCTCTCTTGAGGTGGTTGCAGCCCTGAAAGTACCCCAAGAAACTGGCCTAAGGTGAAGGAAGGGAATACAGAGTAAAGCAAAGGGACCAGCCTGGCAGCCTCACAGCTTTTTAAAAACCAAATCTGAATATATATATCCTATACTAATTATGTTAGCATATATATGGTTATATATAGATATATAATCAGATGTTCAAACGTTGCTCTTGTGAGTTTAGTTTCACTTTCTCTTGGTATGCATTGTGGAACAAGCTTTACAAGCCAAAAAGCCTCGCTTGAAACGTAGAGAGAGGAAGGAGTATCCTACAACTGCAGCTTTAGATAATGATGTTGAATAGGTTGTAAACTCTTGTCATCCTAGCATCCCTTAGAGAAAGGAAAAGAATTTTATTTTTGTTTGAAATATGTTTGCAATTTCCTAGAAATACTCTTTTCACATTCTTCTCACCATTTTAGGCTTCATAGAACAATGACTACTTGTGATGGACATGATGGAATGGACTTTGCCTCAGAGAACATAGTGGTCCATTGCTGTTCATACAGCTACAGTTGAAGCTGATGCCATTTCTTTCCACTGCTGTTTTACCTGCTGTAACTAGGTTAAGATTAATGTTAAAAAAGCTATTATCCTTGTACTCAAACCTTCACTCATTATGGATATGAAACCGTTCTTGTTCAGATAGACTTTTAGGGAGTTACTCAGAGAGATTAAGTTCTTCAAGAAGGGAAAGGAAGTACAAAAATGTCTCTGTACTTGCCTGAAACGAATTCCCTAAATCTCTGAGTAGTTTAAAGTTTTGGGGTTGGCTAGCAATCTTCATACACTGAAATTGTGCAGGCTGTTACTGGAAAATGTTAATGCTTCTTCAGAAAAGTCACTTTGTGAAGTCCTGTTGTCTAGCTCTGCTCTAGAGAAACTGCTTCTCAAAAAAATCCCCTTGCGGAGAAAAAGTTCCACGTGTCCTTCCACTTACTGGGAGCTAGATATGCTAAAATAAGTTTAGTATTGGTTTTTTCTACTATAATTGGATGTTTTGGCAGAGATCCACTGTGTGACACATTCTAGGCTTTCTAAACTTCAGTCAAAGACTTACCAGTCTCAGTGAACTCAGGTCCTACCTCTCCATGCTCTTTAACATGGAGAATTAGAAAACCACCATATGTCAGTACACAACAGAACAGAATCATGAAGAGACCTAAAAATTATTTATTAAATGCAAATTATTGAACAATGACAGAGATAGAGAGGCTCAAATGAGTATAAACAGCATGGACACAATGCTGGTTACACACAGGGTTATGCTGGTTTAAAACAGGAAGCCTGTTTTGATGGTTCATGTCTCAGATGCAAAGTTATATTACCACAGAGGGAGCAGGTAGAATAAAAAGACAAGACATTTTGTCCTGGAACACAACCCACTTCATTATTTTCTATTCATCTCTGCACTGCAGCTGTATCAGCTTTGGAACTGGTAGAGTTGTTGCTAGGTGATCTTCTTTACCCACTCAGTAGCTGAAATTTCAGCCATGCTGAAAAGAGTTTTATATATCTAACAGCATAAAATGAAATTCTAAGGCATTAATAACTGTTTTCAGTGCAACCCTGCTTCTCAGTATGGGCCTCCTTCCTGGGAGCAACCCAACCACCAGCCCAAGCAACACACTTTTGTAGGCTGTGGGTCAACACGATGTAAGTGGTAGCAGCTGCAAGCCCTCCCTGAGCACTTTCCTTATCTCAGCTATGCGCATCAGGCTCACACACCCTTTCTTCTCCACAAAGATTCCTCCCTTGTGCTGAGCAACTGTCTGTGCAGTGAGACAAGGCTGGGAATCAATGCAGCCAAAAAGCAGACAAGTCTCCCATTCCCTCCTTGCTGGGTCGAGGTCCTCACTGTTTTGTCTTGTGGCTGCACAAGCAGCATGGATATACTCAGAGATAAATGCAGTGGATGACCAGAAAAAGCGTGCAGGGCTTGGACATAAAAGGGGCTGTTTGGGCTGCCTTAACATAGACCTGGCCTCGCCACCAAATGCTAAAACACAGCCTTAGATTTTCTTAGGTTTGTGATCTACCAAGGAGCCAAAGGAAATCTGAGTCAGTTTTATGTGTGAAGCTGAACTAATTAAAGTACACAGCTGACATTATTAATCCAGATCTTGAAACACACATTTTACTTGAATAGAAAAACGTATGGGAATTTTATTGTTGTGTCTTAAGATTTTTAGTGTAGAAAAGACAAAGTTAAACTCAGAACAGCTCTCACATAACCACAGTCAGCAAACTATCCCCTGTTGTTCCTGATCTAGCTATGTTTTGTTCCATCTGTCACTGACACCCACCATCCCCATAAAGAAGTTTTTTTCCCTCTGGGTGGCAAAACCACACATACAAAATTTAGTAATTGCTTTCTCTTTTTTTTATGGGGTGTGGACTAAAAAGGATGGTTCAATTACATTCATCATCTCTTTAATATCAAATATTATTTTCTTCTACATGAACCATGGCATCGAAAAGCACGGTAAGTAAATGGGTATCCAGTTTTGACAGCATTAGTCACCCCAGAGATAAAGTAATTTCTGTCATTGGAGGATATGATGTCTGCAGTACCTGCCAGCCCCGCAGACCCACTCCAGCACATCTATAGTGATACAAGCAACCTACCACCTGGCCTATTTATTCCTTCTTCTTAGTTCTAGAGAAGAAACCTGGAGCCAAGCTTGCAAATCTCCCTGTGCGATCGCTGATCTTTTTCTGCCCTAAGGGCATGACACTTCTGCAGCTACCCACAAAAGCTCTTCTGCTGCAGTAGGAACTCACTTTCAACCACCCCTGCTATTAATACGTTTCCAAAATACAAGTGTTTCAGCCTAGTAGCACATTGGCTGTGCCAACACAATGCATGTAAAAAGTATATCTGTCAATTTATTTTCTTAGAAGTTGTTTAGAGCAGCAGTGCAACCTAGAAAAAAAAGATCCACTAACCAGGAAGAAAAGCTGGGAATGGAAAAACGGGCTCAGTAGTGGCAATCCCTGAAGGAACTGATAAGAACAGAAAAGGGATCAGAAAAAAAAAACCAAGCAAGCTAACACATTACACAGTGTAACAGAGAAACCATTTGATATGACTCCCCAGTGTTTGCATCATCCAGCTGCCCTTTTACAGAGGTACGTACTGTTACAGATAGGCTGTCTGGCTATCTGGCAGGCAGCAGTGACAAGCCATGCCACTGACCTTAGGCTGTGTAGTGCAACATCGATTGCCTATGTCCAACCCAGGAAACTTTTATTTCCAAAGTATTATGCAAATGGATATCAGCAAGATACTTAAGTCAAGGTCTCACAGATTGGTAGAGAGACAAATATAGTTTTGTTCCAGTGCTGTTTTTTCTGTTAGCCAAACTGAGCTATTGAGACAAAATGTTCAACCCTATCTTGAAGCAGAGCTCATAAATAATCAAGGACAAAGTATGCACATGTGATTTCACAATCCGCAAAGGCTGATGAATGAATGCTGCAACCAAAAATTCCTACAGTGCTACATAAATTCCTGTAGTCGTCAACAAGTTACACAATTTTTCTGGTTTATATTAACACGTAGGGGAAACATGCTCTATGACTCTTACTTTGCTGAATGTCCAAATCTCTTACCTCACCTACAGTACAGTTAAAGTGTAAGAAACAAACCCTAGTGCTTGGTTGAAGTCTTTGCAATTGTTGCTGATACATATTTTAATAAAAAGATTGTACATACTAAGAAATGCCTAGGTGACCACTATTAAAACCTGAATTTTATAAACTTTTAGGCTTGACTTTTTACAGCTCTTCAACCCAGTACATCCCTACATTAATTTTTGTTTCAAAACAGATGTTTTAAAAGTTATGTAGAATTAGTCCTTTGGTCATGACTTGCATTTGTCCATTGACTCTGCAGCACTGACAGGAAGAATGATCTTGTGAAAAAGGAATTTATGTATGTATGTACATACGAAACTTTGTGAACACAAGACAAGAAAGGAACTGCTTTGTTATATCCTGTGCTCCTAACATCCCATCCCATCCTTCTTTACCACTACTCCTTTCCAAGGTTGTTGTAAGTCATAAATATAACACATCCCATTTT
>JAWWMP010000116.1:78473744-78639908 GCA_035047865.1 Dendrocincla tyrannina | reverse complement strand
GGCGCCCTCAGGCAGCGGCAGCGGCGGGAGCGGCCGAGGGGCATAGCGGGGACCGGGGTGACCCTGCCGGGGGTGACCCTGCCGGGGGTGACCCTGCCGGGGGTGACCCTGCCGGGGCTGCGCCCCGCAGCCTCCAGCCGCGCAGGGGATGCGTTTGGCGACGTGATTCTTCTTTGTTTCCGCAGTTCTTGAAGAACAAGATGGGAAAGACAGAGAAAGCGGCCGTCCCCTACGGCCAGCCTGTTCACGGCTTACACCTCTGTGAACAACCAAAGATTAACAGGCAGAAGAATAAGTGTAATGCGCCGCTGACGAAGATCGCATCGGCGAAAAAGATAGAGAACTTTTGGCAGGATTCTGTGTCGCCGGAGATAATTCAGAAGCAGGAGAAAAAGCCACTTAAAAACACAGAGAACTTCAGAAATGCCAAGTCCAAGAAACCTATTGCCCTAACTGAAGCGAACCAAAAAGAAAATTACGCTGGGGCAAAGTTTAGTGACCCGCCATCTCCCAGTGTCCTTCCAAAGCCTCCCAGCCACTGGGTGGGTGGCACAGCTGAACCGTCTGACCAAAACAGGGAGTTGATGGCAGTCCATTTGAAAACTCTCCTAAAAGTTCAAGCGTAGTTCCCAAGATCTCCTGAGTAATTGGCAATGAAAACTCCATCCAGGAAAATTAAAACATGCCTTGTTGCAACAAAAATTGCAAAAGACTGTCAAGTCTTAAAATCACATTAAAAAAAAAAATCCTTGTATTATATTTTTTATGGTTGTGTAAATAGTGTACATCATGTATTATGTGTATATTCTTGTTCATACTTTGAGAGGTACATTTTAGTTTTGTTATGAAAGGATGTATTTTGCACTGCCTGATTGGTAGATGTCTTGTATATAAAATATGGACAATTTTACGTGTGTGCTTGACACATGAAGACTTGACTTGCTTTGCACAAGGTAATGAAAATTTTGGAAGGAGAGTACAGCTTTCTGATTTTAAGGTTCCAGTTCAAATGTGAATGTTTTATTCGTGCACTACTGACAATAGTTCTACATTCTGTCTCCCAGTCAAGTATAAACATCGAATTTTCAAACAAATGTGAAGTTTGTTCTCTGCTCTGGAAACTATCTGGAATTCCTGTTCATCTGTTTGTTTTTAAAATTAACTGGAATTTGAGAAAAATTCCAACCCATCAATTTGAGCACTGCTGATTACTTTAAAGAAAAAAAAAAACCAACAACAACAAAAAAAGAAAGAGCAGAGCTTTCTGCCAAAAATCCAATTGGTCACTAAAAAATTAAATAAAACAATTTGGCCTCCCCTTAAGCATGTCTCTGTTTTTCTTTAGTGACTCTGCGTGTTTGTGTGTCTGTTAATTATCTAATTGCCTTCTAGTGCATCAGTAGAAATACTTTGTTTCTCTCAGCTTTTAACTGTCCCAGCCTTAATTAAGAAATTTAGTAGCTCAGTAAGAATTCCTTGTGTTCTAAAAAAATGCTTTTGTTGTTGTAAGTCATTTTAGGTTCCTTTTGTTTGTTGAAGACTCAGATTTCAAGGAAGTCTAGCAATTGAACATTCAAATTCATACTGCAATACTCAAGATTTCCATAGTAAGTGGTTATCAAGGTAGTTGATACCGATAAGTAGCAGCGACAGGTACTGAGAGGGCAAGTTAAACTTAACCGGATTTATCTTTTCCTAATAGCTGTGTTGGAAAGTACATTCCTCTGGCTTAAAATTCTTAAGGAATTGGATTGCAGATTAGTCTGACAGATATGTTGAGGAGATAAGATAGATTTGCAGTTACTAATCTAGTGTTTAAAAAAAAGATTAACAAATTTAGGAAATACATGAAAGTTGCATAAGACAGAAAAGCATTTTTAAGTTTCTGGACCCACTGCAAAAAAAAATCACTTCTGTGCTCAAGTGTACTGGGAAAGATACACAAGAAGAAAATGCCAGCTCAGGTCTCAGCTGAGGTGGCTCTGCAGTGTGGACAGTGTTTCCAGAGGTGCAGGTTAAGTAACATCATCCATGTTCATGCCGTGTGCATCTGCAGCTTCTGATATGGAGCATCACTGCATCCCATGCGGGGGAATTGGTAGTACCCGTTAAAAGAGCCCTGAAACGACATTGGTCAAGAGCTAAAAATACTAAGGGAGGATTTCTTGGCTTGCTTATAGAAATTGACCATATAATGGCAAACTTTTTCATTTTAATGCAATTAGGCTACTTAATTATATACGTCCTACACTTAAGAGTTCATACAAAATTTGTTTCACCCCAAAGACTTAGGGTTTCACTGTTTCACAAAATAAACCTGTATTGATGCACTTGAGGTAAATGTGTGGCCTCAACAGCCCAGTTTCCTGCCTAAGCTAAATACACATAAAGTGCCCTAGCTTATCTTCTAAAAATGAAAAAACCCTCTTTTTTTTTTCTTCTTTTCTTTTTTTTTTTTTCATTTTTAAAAGCAGTATTAGGGCAAAGAAGAATTCCAGTGGAATCTCACTGAGGATGACTCAAGTAGACTGTAAGTCCCAGTTTACTATATTTGGTATATGCTGTATTGATCTGCTGTTGTGCCTTTTTTTTTTCCCTTTTGCCTGAGCATCACCCAAGTGCAAAGGAAAATGCCTTAGCAATTCCCCATATTTTGTCTGGTCATCTTGCTGACTAGCTTGACAAGTGCGAGTTTCCAGCAGCCATGTGGGTTGGCATTTAAAAGGAGGTCCTTTCCCTGCCGCAGTTATTGTCTCATTAACATCAGCCTCTTCTCTGCTGCTTGGAGCTGATGTGAAATTGCATAGTTCGAATGACAACTCTGATCCTATGCAAAATTTACCAACGTAGCTTTGTTTCTGCCCTGTTTTGCCAACACATCCTTCAGGATTATGGAATTTGTTAAATGTGAAGTGCTGATAATTCTCAGCTCCTCAGACAATTCTTTTGATGCTGTTGGATGAGACTTCTGAAGTCTTGAAAATTTCAAACTTCCCACACCTTTTTGCACCATTAAGGATAAGATGACAATGTTCCATCTGGTCTTTCCAAACACGGGAAAAACCCCAAAGCTTACTTAGGATAGTTCAGTGTCAGTATCACCAGTCCTGTGGTGATGCAGCACAAATGTTGGGATGCTTCATGCTTCTGTCTTCCTGAGATCTTTGGGTTGAGCCCCTTCCCGCACAATGGACTTGTTTATAACTAAATCTACCTGCAATACACACTTCAACATGATCACTTGAAAAACCAGGACATGGCTATCTCAAAGGACCATATTCTGCACTTAATTTGTTACTTTCCTACTTTTGCCTTTCTACAGTATCATCATACAGGGATTTTCAAGGTTTCCTTCACTTTAACAGATTTCTCATCCCAGTTCCCTGAAGATGAGGCATTGTATTACCTGAACATACTGTTTGAGTTTAGGGCCAGTAAATGCAGCAAAACATTAGTGTCGTATTTGGGGGACTTCTTTGCAAAGTAATATAATGCCTTCTGAAGTGCCTCTAAGGAAGAAAATGAACAAAATTAGCAGATATGTTATCAGCTAGCTAGTTATGTGCCTGCTGTGCAGCAATTATATAAACTGTTTATTAAATCTTTTGAGGTCAGCCAGGAAGGAAACAAAACATATTCCATTTCGGTTAGGTAACGAAAATCTTTGTTTAAAATCTTTAGTGCAATGCTGTGCAGAACTGCAGAGGGATCAACTGTGTGAGTTAACTGGCAGCTTACTTTTAAACAGTTAAATGTCATGTGATGATGGTCCTGAAAAATTAGCTCTTGTGGAGCACAAGTATCTGTTGTTGGGTTTTCATGCATGGCTAAGTCTCAGCCCATTAGACAGCGTCATTAATAACAGCTGGCTTGGTGCTCTCCTAAAACTAAAATGCTTCTGTCGCATAATGCAGCAGGAGCTAGAGATCCTGTATATTTGAACTCTCTTGCATCAGCATCTCTTCAGAGGTGATGCTGAACTTTGAGCAATTCACATATGAGGCTGTAAAGTTAATTTTATTTAATCTGATAAATATTTTATCCAAGGTGTGTTATTTTAAGCAGTTATTTTCAGAGGTTATTTTTTAAGCTTTTGCATTATAAAGCATTTGATACCTGCCACACATTAGAATTTTTTTCTTCTTGAGATCAAATATGAAGCCCTATATATTGTATGAAGCCCAAAGATGATAGATTGTTTTACTGTAATTTTGGAAATAAGTTTATTTCTGAATAGAAAGTCTCGACACTTCCAGCATGCAATTAAACACATTCCTCATTTCCTTCTACAATGCCTTGTGCTCTTTGAATTTTGATTTCACAACATAGTTTTTATTTTTTTATACTATATGCCTGACTGAACTATTCAAGGGGAAATATTTTCTGTTGTAATTTCTAAGATGGTTTTATGTTATGGATAGGCTGGTTCTTACCCAAAAGAGGCTAGGAGGTAAGCAAGAGGTAAAGATTGTAAAATGTTAACATTTACCATGAAAACCTGATACTACCTTTTTGAAGAGGAGCCATAGCTTTAAATATTTATGGGAGCAGGAAAGAAATATTTAGCTGCTGTTTCACTAGAAAAGATGGATGAAGGGCACATCAATTAAGGAGAAATACATTATCCAATAGAAGGACCTAACTACTGAAGTTGAGCAACAGAGTGTTATCAGCAATTTTGAGGCTGTGAACTTTCTGTTTTGCTTTGAGAGTGTAGAAAAATGTTATCAGAGCTAAGACGGGAAGGTCAAGAATTCCGCTGAATTTGAAAAAATTTCCTGAGGAATTAATTTGCACAACAAACATGT
The DNA here is from genome assembly GCA_035047865.1 of Dendrocincla tyrannina. Lineage (NCBI taxonomy): Eukaryota > Metazoa > Chordata > Aves > Passeriformes > Dendrocolaptidae > Dendrocincla > Dendrocincla tyrannina. The sequence continues at coordinate 78,635,100 of JAWWMP010000116.1, read as the reverse complement.
CCCAGCAGAGGTACTTCTTCTCCTGTATTGAAGTCAGCATTCCTCTCTAACTTTTTTTCCCATGAGGTAATAAAATCTCATTTGTTCAACCCCCAGAAAGCAGGCCTCTAGATTTTACAAAGCCCTGACTCGGTTGGAAGGCTGCATTGGTACTTTTGTTTAACCTTAGCCTAGAGACATTACAAGTGTGTGGCAAATGTCATCCAGGTGGTTCATAAACCCTTGTCTTCAGTTTGAGAATTTCACTAGTTATCTGTACTTACCCTGTAGGTTGCCACTGGTGAGTGAACTGGTGTGATTTGGGCATCACAGATTTTTCTTGTATTTATACGACTTCGCTGAGTCTTTAGTTGTAGTTCAGTAAGTGGCTGTATGTATTTCAAGTGGTGTAATCATTATTGCCATTTTGCCATTCTTAACATCACGAAGCATAAGGTTTTGAGGAGATGCTGTTTCCATTAAAGATGTCATCTGCTCCTTCAATGAAGCAGTGTGCTTTCATCAGCACACTTTAATTTGCAAATGTACTTATAAGTGGTGATGGCAATGGCCATAAAAATACAACTTACTTTGTTTTTTATTCCCCAAAACAAGACCTGGAGCTACATTCAACAAAGGGCTTAACACAGAGAGTCAGGCTTTTCTCTTGTTTTCTCTCATCACCTGAATCTGGTGTTCTTTACTGCCTGGTGACATAGCTGCAGGAGAGAAAGAATAAGGTGTGTCCTTACTTAAAACATAACTTGAGATCTCTAATTTACTTTTAGGTGTATATAGCATGAAGCTTTTGTAAATTTCATTCGTAGCATCAGAATATTAAGAAATTGCATGTTGGCATACCTAGAATATTGATAGGTCATTGTAGGAATTAATGGAATATTAAATTGATAGACCTTGTCCAAATTTTAGACATTCTTTGTATGCAAGCACTAAAGAAAGTGCTGATCTTTTTGTGCCCTATACTAAGAGTGCAAGGGGAAAAAAATACCCTGTAAAACAAGATCAACTAAGAGAGAAGCAGCATAGAGGTTGCCATGGATTTATGTTTGAAGGAAAGGTACTGCAAGAAAAAAATAAGTTACCTCAAATTTAAGGAATTTTAATGACTAGATGAAACACAATTTGCTTCTGGCTCTTGACTGGAACCATCTGAGGAACAACAGTGTGAGCTGACAGGTCTTGCAGCTGGTGTCTCCTCCAACTGATCTACCCTACTGTTTATTACTAGAAATTGCACCTTGGCAGAGCATTCTTAACGGCTTCCACTCCTTCAGGTGTCACAAACTGCTGCATGAGCACTTACTGCTCGCAGGTTTCCACAAGTTTTTAGAAGTAGCTGGATAAGCTATATACGTGCATGTTAGCAGCCTTGTTTTCCAGCTGGGAGAACAGGTATTCAGAAGTGAACTAGCTTGCTTGAGATCCCTCAGCTGGCTGTTCCCTCACTCAGGAAGAGAACCATGGTGTCTGGAGCTCCAGCCGTATTTTGCCTTTGCTGGTACACACAGTTGCTCTGTGATCTGCAAGTCTTCCTTGTCCTGCGGTGTAGCATATAAAATGCAATGAATACAATGTTCGGCTTTGAAATGTTTGTAGTGTAGTAGGACTGGTGAGATAAATCAGGCTGCATTTAGTTTTTATATTGTGTACAGTTTTATTAGTTTTAGAAATGTGCACATGAAAGATGACTATTACATTTTTCTCCACCCTTTTTTTGGACCCTTTGATATAATCTATACACACCACTGTCCTCTCCCCAGGACCAGCAGATTGTAAGTCGGCAGTTTCTGTTTGTTAGCTGCTGCTCTCCACTACTGAACAAACCTGCTGCAGCCAGAAGCTGGCTGAGAGGGCCATGGACACGCACAGTATCCTCATAGTTCCTTGAGTTTATATTTGCTTCATCTTTAGGCTTTCGTTAGATCCTGAAAGAAGGAGGCCCAGTCTTTCCCAAGAGAGGATCTTCTTCCCGGAGGACAGGAGGTGAAGTTATAAGTGACCCGGTCTCTCTCTACCACCAGCCAGTCCTTAACACCTCAAGCCTTACCATCACCTTCTCCAACTGTTTTCTTTACTCTTCATTGCAGCTGTATCTTTTTTCTTGTATTGCCCCCTAAATGCATTTCATCATTCTCAGTTTTCCCCCCTTCCCAGCAAATGTTTGTACATGTAGTTTTATTCACCTGAAAAATCAATTTGAGTATGCTACATTTACCTGCTCTGTTCAGGGTACTCTTCCTCCGAGAAAGTATGTGTTTTTTTCTAAAGAAAAGCTAGATTTTTACAAGATGCAATAATTCTCTTGAGATTTCTCCTGTCAACCTGGTATAAATTGAACTGTCAAGCCTCAATAACCATAACAGCCCTCACTTGATGTCCTGGAGAACTAGAAATAACTGATGTACTGGTCCCCACAGATACCGTAGAATTCATCTGTCAAACACAATTCAAAACTCCAAACAATCAGAGTTTAAGAACTGTTTTCTCAGAGGTCAGGAAGTCTGAGAAGTCAGACTGTGCCTGGATACTGGGAGGACATGCCAGAAAGATGAAAATACAGTCTGCAGCTCTCAGACTCATGAACCAAGGCTTTTTTTCTAATTTTCCAGGCTGGGTCTGCTGTTTGAGAGCCTGTCACAATAACAGCCTCCTTGCTGCTTGTGTCCAAAACTCCTCAACCTCCCACTTGCAGGTTGGTGCCTTTCTGTGTGTTCAGTGGTTGTTCAGTGGTTAGCTATACATTTCTGACCTGGGTGTGTCATAGGTCTTTTCAAGTTTGAGTCTACGCTGCTCCTTTGAGAGGGTCTTATGTTCTATATTCCTTTTTTAAATTCATTATCACATAACAGATTGGTTCAGTAGTACACACAAGGCCTACTTTCCCTCAGGTACCATGCCAGAGTTAGGAAGTGCCTTTCCCAAAGCACTTCCATACATCTTAGGACAAAAAGAAAGATATTTTATAGGTCATAACTGCACCAAGCACACTTTTTATGCTCTTCAGCATGTACAGATCCCAAAGCCTGCAAGGACTGTTTACACTTGCAGGGTGATCCTCTGTACCATTTGTGTCATTTTCCTTTCTTCATTTCTCAGTCTCCTTCATCAGTTTAATGATAAGGGACTTCCCTTTTCAGGGAAAGGTCCCCTACATTTACATACCTTTGTGGCATTTTAGTTAATTACCCCTCCACTTTCCCATAAAGTAGATCACAGATAAGGTTCTGTTTAATACCTATCTATATCTTCTGTCATATGTTGATAAGATAATCTCTTAGTTCCCAAGACAGCTATCATACCTGACTTCCAAGGGTAAAGGTCCAGACCCTTTCAAGAGGCCCCCAACACATACACAGGGCAGGGAATACAGATGCATCCAAAAGCCAGGCACAGGTGAGGGAAAAGTGTCAACCCATTTACTTTCCATCCCCAGGGCCCTAAAATTGCAGCATCCCATGCCACGTCTCTTTGTTATATTCCTTCTAACCTGTGCTGCCTATTTCTTCGGCCTTCCCTATTCATAGTACCCATTCATAGTCTTCATTTATGCCAAATTATAGCTCTTCTTCCCTCACTGAAGGAAATCATTCTCTTGCAATACCTCATTATTCTGCTGCTCTTCTACCACATATTTATCTACATGAATTTCATTAATTCCAAAATTATTTCCAATACCCTTCGAGTTCTTGTGCTGAAACTACATTTTCTCTGCATAAATGAAAACAAATATCCCAAAGGTTTTAATGTGGAACTTGCAGAGTTTTCTCCCATTTTGGTCAAAGGTAGAATTTCAAATTTATAACCATTGAGACTGAATTCAACAGCAGCCATATTAATGACTTCTTGCTGCATGTAAGTTAACTTCCATAAAGAGAAAATGGTAATGCAGGTACCATTACTTTTTCCACACAAGTAACTGATCAATGAACTATGCCTGTGCAGAACTAACTGCCTATTTTTAAGACTTCTCATTTTCACTCTTTATTTTTCAGTAATGAATTTTTAAAACTTTTATTTTTCTTTATTTTTCTGATTACAATGTTGTTTGGATTAAACATTGAAACTGGAGAGCTACAGCTGGGTACACAAGAATGGGCAAACAACATATTCACTGAAGTTTCTGTCTTTAGGAAGTGTTGGGTGGGGTGAAAGGAGGGGTCAGGTAAGGATCCCCAGTTCTGGTAAGCCCCCACCTGGATCACAGAGTCACCAGCCTCTGTAATCGTGAAACATGCCAGTGTTGATGACAACATCAGTGTATTTCAGAGTGCTTAGAGAAGACAGCCCTCCGATAAAAACAGGTTTTCCCTTCACAGCCCCAGAAATAGCACCCAGTGAGAGAGCAACCTCCACACTTCAATAGCCTTGAGAGGAAGCAGAAGCTTCTGTACAGGCAAGACAGCCCATTTTTATTCCTTCCCCCTGTGGCAAAACACTGAAGAGTTAACCTGTATTGTTGTTATAACTGATTATTTCCACTCTTCCAAATATTGCATCATTTTTAACACAAACATGCCCTACTTTTCAAATACCGTGGAGACACAACGTGAAGATGTGGGGGAAGGCAAAAGTAAACTTGATCAAGTCTTGCACTCAATCCAAATGCCAGCTCAGTCACAATTTCCTTAGGAAGGGTTTTGCTTACTTTTAACATTACTGAGATGGTTATGTGGGTGGAACCCTTAGGGCTCTGAAGGATGGTGCTTTCTCTCTGGGCTTCATCAAGATATTGAAGAAGGTGAAGGAACAGGAAGCAGACACCTGATGACCAAAGGAAGGAGCTCTTTGCTGACATAAAAACCTTCCTTCATATTGTCTTTCCCAGTTCCAGCCAGGCCCCCTGACCTTGCTTTTTAAGGGCCTCTAGCATGCCTCCACCCTTCCTTAATTTCCTGCTCCCAAGTCCCTTTCTTGCCAGAAATGCAAGGAACTCGTTTTACACACACACTGGGAACCAGAAGCACGTTCAGTTCACCTCCAGAGAACATTTACACCACATAGACAAAGAGATGATGAGGAAAGAAAAGTATTAAGACATAAAAGCTAAAAACCCCCACATTACTACTAATGTAGAAGATGAAACACTCTGTGTGCATGTGCAGTACAGAAGAACACCGGTACATTTGCTTTAACAGATGGAGTTACTGGGGCAGGTGTCTCAAAGCATATGCGTGTAGCTTTAGGTATGCTATGCATTGCATATAGCTTAAAGGTCCAAGTGAGTAGCAGGGAAGGTGTCAAGGCCCTGTAGGGAATAGGCTGAGTTCCCTCTAGTGGTTTGCTTGCCATTTTGCATGGGTGGCCCCAAAAGGACCCGTTTGGGGAGCAGCAGCTCATCTCTCCTCATTACAGCCTTGCCCAGAACCCATACTTGTATTAGCCAGCTGGAGGGTATAATCACTGAGTAATTCTTTGTGAGGGCCTAATTGCAAGTTAATTTTAAGTCAGTTGTATAAACAGATTAAATCAATCCTTCCCTGTATTTCTTTTTCATCACGTCACATGCAGATTCAACCCCCCTTAAAAATTCTCTATCTCCTTTACTCTGCTGCTTCATTGAGTTGATGTCCACTGCTAACATTTGCTGCTGCTAATGCTTGCATTAAGCAGAGGCTTTGTGAGATGCCAGGGGGTCAGAATCGTCTGTGTGATGTCATCAGGCAGTTTGGGGAAAGGCTCTACAGATGGAAAACACAGCCAGCAGCAGCTCAGTCTGTATTTGTGGCTCAGTGTAATGCACCTATTTGTAGTGAACATCAGGAAGCAATTTACTAGGCAAAAATGTTTTTGAATTATTGTTGTACTGGTGCGTCAGGACACTGAAAGCATAGCAAACAAGAAAGGATAGAAGAAAACAAAAGAGAAGTCAATGTTTTTGTTTTTCTTCAGCTCATGCTTTACCAAAAAGGCATCTGGAATTAAGACGAGTGGATTAGCCAGGAAACCTTCATTTCTAAAAGAAGACATCTGGTGCAGTTTTGGCACTGTGTTCAAAATACACTAAAAATAGTGTCTTTTGTAAAACACAAACTTATGACATATTAATGACTGTGTCCCTGGGGTTTTAAAAATATAGAAAAATCGTATTTCCTACTGCAAACTTAGGAACTTTGGAGGAAAATTCAATAAATAAGAGTAAAATCTGGATGCTGTTGTTCTCTATCGTGTGCTTTTATCATAGGAAGCAATTTAGTAGATGTCATAAATTGAGGGCCTAAAAGTTAGACACCTAAATCTAACCCCAGCTTTGACTCAACAGTCAACAAACAGAAAGGAACCTCTTAATTTCTGGCAACTATTTTTACAGGTTTCGAGGAGATGATAAATAATTCTGTTTCTCAGATTTTCACTAGTTTATCTAGGCTGGTACATGTTGTCAGTACTAACCTAGTCACAGCATAGAAGAGATAAGTAGCAGACTATTTGTTTCCAATGAAATCTCTAAGCTTTTACAGAGTAGTATAAAATCTGATGCTTTTTCATCTCTCCTCCGAATTCTTCTCTTTTAAAAAATATTTGTAATTAGTTTGGTTAATTATAATATTAATAAATGTAAATAAATTACAATGCTTTTTAGAGCCGCTGGATTTTAACTTCAATGATATTTTTCTGCAATACATGCCATAGACTAGATGCCTATTAAATGACAAATTAAAGAGTCACTGCAACATGAATATACAGGCAACCTGTATGGCATAATGAAAGCCACGACTCTGTTGGCAAAAATATTTAAGAAAAAATAACTAGTCCTTTTAAAGTACCTTTTCTAATCAAAAGAATCCCAACTGTTGAAAATAAGTTATTTGCAATATACCATCTCACTCTATATGAAGTTTGAACTACTGAAATTGTATTCTTGGACTGTACTTACACTGCATCATTAATACCATCTTGATCAACAGATTTTAGTTAAAATCCATGCATTATCACAACTGAAAATCCTCCTCTGCATAGAATAAATAAAAAAATATTACAGTGTATCAAAATGTCCTTAATACTTTTTACTGAAGAATATTCCAATATTTCTTATTTTCCCCCAAAACGATTATCCAATTGGTCAAAACCAAGGTGAGGTTAAGTACAAAATTTGCTACTGGGACAAACTCTTTCCCAGCCTATAAACATTTGCCTTTTAATGCAACATAATTTCATAATTTCAAAATACAGTTATAATATAGTGAAGACATCATTCAGCAATATGTAAAAGTGTTGTGTTCAGACATATGCAAGGTGCAATTGCAGCAAAATATGAACTTATGTGCATAAATACAGTTTTTCCTTAATTGTGACTTTTAAAATAGAATTTCTATATGAGATGTCAGATGATTGCTGTGTCCATTGTACCTGTGCATCACCTTGCACTGTGATTAACCTAAACTTTTTATCAATACCCTATGGAATTAGCCTGACTGTTCACCTAACCTGAATGAGCTAACTGAAGTTCAGAGCATGGATCACAGTTCAGACTCAATTACCCCAGCCTTTTGCTGAGTTAGCTATCTTTCGGAATTGGCAGAGCCTTTGACAGGTTTTGCAGGACTTGACAGTTTAGCCTCAGCTCTGTTTTGGAGGCACTCATGACCTCTCTTCAGTGCCACAGGAACACATAATCTAGGTTCAGAACATCAGAAACTGAAGTTCTCCTTCAACTCTGTTTCCTCACATGAACAGTCATTCTGATTTAATGGAGGTCATGTAGCATCACTGTGTCAGGCCAAAATTCTCTTGCCAGTGGAGAGACCTGTTCCTGAACTGGAGGACCCTTGTTGGAAACTTGACCCTGATTTTTCCATATACCTTGACCTTTCCTGTAATAACTCAGACTATGACTTTGTCCTTGATCACCCTGTTGAACTACAGCATCTTGGAAGCAATCTGGAGTGGAACTGAGGCTGTCATCTCAGTTCTCACATCTCACCTGTGAAAGTGTCATCTATACTCTGACAGGCAAACCCAAGGTAGTATTATTACAGCACTTCTTCTGGAAAACTACAGGGATTTTTATTTCAGAAATTACATCTTTGGCATGCATCCTTGAGCTTTCTTGTCAATTCTGTAAACAGTGTTCATATATATTGCTTTGTCTCATACATGCCCCACTACACCATTTTTCATATTTAACAATAGTTTCTTTGCATTCAAATTTCTAACAACTCTGGATTTGTGCTACAAAATTAGTTGTGTGAAAAATAAAAATTATTGCTGTGAGTTGAATGATACCATCAGCAGAATAAATATAAGAAAACCTTTAAAAGACAGTATTACCCCTACTATCTTTTCAAAAGAAATTAGATACTGACATTTTTGTGAATCTAGAGCTTTGTTCAAAGTGACTTCATAAGAACTTTTATACAATCTGAATGCAAACTGCGTATTCCTGTCTAAGTGCAGAATCTGCAGGAGATAAAAGCAAAGGAGATACGTAACAGATGAAAATTTAGGGACATCTTAGCCAGAAAGATAAATGAAGCTTCATTAATGATTTAATCCTTCATTATACTGAGATAAAGTGCCCCCCACCCTGGGACCTCTACTGCATGTCCTGCCCTGGCCCCTTAATTAAGCGTGGGTCAGACAGCAGGGCTTCTGCAGTACCCAGGAGAGGACACTCGAAGTGCTGGGAGAGACATTTCCAAGAGAAGGAAAGTACAAACATGCACACCATATGCAAGCAGTCTCAGAAAATGTCACCATAGGTCTAAGGCCTAACTCTACAGACACTTTCACAACATGCTTATTTTTTCTATTAGTGAGTGGACTTAGTGAAGAGACAGTTCTTAACAAGATTAAGCAGGTACTGAACTCGTCTTCATGCTCAGGACCTGACCAAAGATCCATGTTTGCACATTAACCATGAAGTTACTAATAGTTTCTTCACACTCTACACACACCTTCATCATCTTCATTTCCCCCAACATAGTGTGCATCTCCCAAAGGGCACTAAGGAGACAAATGTGACAGAGGGTGGTAACCCTATGCACTAGGGCGAGACCTGCCCTGTCAGAAGGGTGTGTTGTTCCTCCACCATCGCCTCAGTGATGCACTCATGCAAAGGACTGTTTGTGCAGTTTTCCACAGCAGGAAGAAATATGTTGTGTGCTGCAGACCATCTATTTGTGAACTCTTCATGGTCTTTAAGCCTCCCCAGCCAAGGAGGTAACATCAGTTCTGCTGTCATGGCAGGGCAGCAAGGATCTGTGCCTGCTTGATGTGAAAAGTCTGTGCATAGCATGATGTGGCTGCAGGGCTGGTGTGCCACCCTGGGAACCCCAGTGGCCACGGCTGATGGTTTGTATTAAGTGAAGGAGCAGAAGGAGATGTCACAGCTGTTGCAGGAAGTGAGATGTAAATTTTGAGGATACCAATGAGTTAATAGAGGAAATAATTTCTTTCTCTTCTTCAAGCCAGGTATGTGGTTCCAAGGTGGGATATCTGAGATGTTTCTTCTATAAGCTGAGTATCTACACCATGGGAAGAGCTGCAGGTCTATCTGCTGCATGTTTGGAGGTTTGGACAGTGCCTTTGGCATTCCAGAAAAATTGCTTTGCTAAGGCTCACCATATTAAAGTCTAATGCAAACAGTAGTTCCCAATACCTGACCATAAGGTAATTCAGGCTGGAAGGGACCTTGGGACTCTTCCAGTCCTACCTCTTCTCACAGCAGGGGCAGCTACTGGGTCAGACCAGGTTACTCAGGGCCAATTCTGATTATCTGGAATGGGGCCTGGCAGAGGGTTGGATGGCTGAATGCCTCCAACCTTTTTCTGCCATACAGGATTCTCCCTGTCAGAGAGTTTAAATATAGCTCCATAATGCTAATGATTTGGGAAAGTTTTGACATCAGTCTGTCCCTGTTATCCACATGTTGAGTAAAAAGGGCTGAAAGGTATAAAATGTTTAAGAATGAGCAGGAGGGATTAAAAAAACATCACAATGGATCTTAAAGTGTTTTAATTCTTCAATGGTTGTCTAAAAACAAATGGTTATTTAATCTAGTGTCCCTTGAGAGTATTTGTCCCAGATTGGTGGGAAAGCATATCCTTATGTTACACGCACGCAGTAAAGGACACACACTGTATTCAAAACTGAATTGAATGTTTATATGGATTTAAATTGTAGAAATTTGAACAGATGTGAACAAACTAAGTGATCCATATTGGATAATTAATCGGTTATATTGTTCCGCAAATAGAGTGCTCAGCAGGCTTAAGATTACCCGTTCTTTTTGCCAAATGGCAAATTCTGTGTCCATAAAATCAAGTGAATAAACATTGGAAGCATGAGTTTCACATCCATGTTACTCCACAAGCAGAGGTCAGTAAAGCATCTGATCTGTCCATACGTTATGTCTCCCAATATAAAATGTTATCTAGTTTATTTTTATTTTATACTTTTGGAAGGATTTCTGTGCTCTTTGTTTAAGTGAAGTTCTGGAAAAGACTGGATACAATAGTGAAGATAGGTGGAATTTATAAAATAGCTGTTGAGGAGAGTGAGGACACTTGATGTTACAGAAATAACACAATTCAGAGGTTTTTCCATTAAAATTAGCAGTAGTACTAGTAGATGGTGTATACCTTAAAGCAAATGTAAGAGGAGAGTGGAAAAATATGACAATTGCTTTTGTTTGTGGTGCTGACTGAAAGTACTGGACTGCATTCTTTTCTTTGGAGAATTAAGTAATTTTTTTCTTTAGTTTCCATTAAAAGTAACAAGTGATACTGTAGAATCAATACCCAGCCTGATTCCAGAAATGACATTGTTAAGGTTGGAAATTTAATTTTGCTCTTTCAAGTCACTCAAACCTTGGACTTCCTGCCAATTTTGCAAAGTAATCAGGCTAGAGAATCTTATGATAGAGGCACCTGCTGCTAGGGAACCCAGATTAATATTACCAGCACATATTGAGTAGGCTACAGAACAGCCAGCACATACTAATGATGCCTGGGCTGCAAAGTCAGCTGGCAGCCTTGAGACTCCCCATTGTTGGTCCCTTGTGCTCTGCAGTTGTTGCAGCTTCCCAATACACAGGCACTTCTTGCCAGAGCAACTTTAGCCTCTCCTTTTTTATTTATTTATTCCAAAGTAGGTCACGCTGTTGACACGTAAAACCCACAGAAGTTTCCAGATTCCCTATGCTATCCTTCAGTTTAACATGTATTTTTACTACCCTGTTGCTCTAGTTCGCAGTTGTATGTACTCAAACTAGTAAGCACAAGAGCTTATTCAATCACGTAATGCAACGGAGTGCCGGTCTTGAAGTAACGTACTAAAGATGAGTGTGACTCAGAGGGGAGGAAATACAACAAAAAGGGCCTGATATTTTGCTGATGGTGAATCTTGGACAACGCTGCTTTCAACAAAAGTGCTCATGTCCACCTGCTTTCTGCTTCTTCAGCAGCCTCATTGAAAGCTTAGGGAAGCAGTCGGTCCCAGAGAGGTATATAATGGGTCTTGTCAGGCTGCAGTTAAATTTGTTTCTCTTGTTCTCTAATGGTGAGCACATGAAATGAAGAGCATTTCACATCCACAGTCGTCTCTAAGTTCCTTGCACAGCACCCTCATCTCTTTGCCACACGCCTCTTCATTCTGAATTACCCCCCACTGCAAGGATTACTTTTTTTTTTCAAAAACTAGTGCTCTTGATTTTAAGGAATGACATTCAAGTTATCCACGGGAAGATTTCTGTAAAGGCACATCTCCACATGGGTGAATAGGGGATGCATCACTGGCATTGCACACAAGTCCTAACAAGTGCCTTTGGTATGTGATACAGTAAGCAGCATTGGTAAGGAGAGGGGAGCTCACATGAGTGTGATATAAAACATGTTGGTGCATCAACATTGTGTGTGAGAATGTAGGAGATGAGGTTTTAATTAAAGGAACAGGCCCTGACCACCCAGCTACTGACTGGATGCTTTTTGAGGTATACCCACCTCCACCTGATAATACAAGCCACTTCTCTCTCCTGTTTCATGAAAGGATTTGGGACACGACAAGAGTCCCATCTCTATAAACTGTACATGCACAGACCATATCTGAGATTTATAATAAACTGTTATAACACAGTTATAAAGTACCCGAACAAACTGCAGCACAGGATCTCTAAGATGTGCTTAAAACCAAAATAGCTTAACTCTAGGGAACAACAAACAGTCTGGGGTAACTAAAGACCAAGCTCTCTTGGGCTAGAAACAACTAGAACACATGACCTAGGTTTGCCAGATGTCATTGGGCAATGTATGATTTCATCTTGAAATTGTTTTAACCATTAGTGAAAACCAAAATGGATTGGACTTGCTTGTTCAGTAATACAGTTTGATCCCCACTGTTGGCAATTGTCAGTACTTGTTCACAGGTCTTTGCATATACTGCATGTCCTAGTTTCCTTGAACTTCAAAAATACAAAACCATACTTGTTTCATTTCACAATGATGACTGCACAAGTTCAAATAACTCTGAAACTCTGGCAAAGTTCTGCACATGTGTTACATTGGTCTGAAAACATCCAACTGCACTGTCATGAGTTATTCATGTGTACAAGGTCAGCAAAGTTCATAGTATTGTAAATTAGAAATATTATTATTTTTACTAGCACTATAGACAATTTTTTTTTCCTTTTCCACTTATTTGCTTATTTTTTTCTAGGAAACTGATATCAATTTGAACAAACCTGCAAATTCACTATACCAGTAAACCTCTTCTTGTCAAGCAGTAAACCCAGGAGTATACGTGGTGAGTGCACACATACTGTGTGTTTATTCAAATTTATGATATTACATCAATTAAAAAAAATACTAAAAAAAAAGTTGTGGTATAATGCCTATTTCCACTGTTATTGCTTTGTATATTCCCACTGCAAATAAAGTATGGTTTTGAAAGTAATATTTTGAAATTAATATTTTAAGCAAATAATCATTATTAATGAACAACCCATAAGGACTGTTGTGTTCATATTTGCATGATTGGCACAAATCAAAAGGAAAAATAAATTACTCTTTTTAATGTAATTTCTCAACATACTATGGAAAATGTCAACACAATACAAGTGTATTTATGATTATACAATGTATCATACTTCAGATTTTAAAAAATTATAACAAAAAACTTTGAGAGTAAAGAGGTTTGCAATTAGACAGAGTAAGCTGCTGGTTTTCTCTCTTGACAGGTCCTTAGTGCCACTCAATCCACAACAAAGTACTTAATAGCAATTTTTGATGCCTAACAGAAGTAATCCATTTAAGATTCCTGTGGATTGCAAATATATCATAATTTTGCTGTCTATCTGCAAAATAATATATTCATATGAAACAAACTAGAGGCATTCACATAATTTTGTGGAGATGAAAATCTCCATCTATATTTAAATTGAAATTGAAAAAGAGAAAATTGGATATTGAATTGTTTGAGTGGTCATCTCTCTGTTCAGCCCAGAAATAGATACTTCTGTGAACCAACGTTTCAAAGATACACTGTACTGAAAATAAAGAACTTTAAGAGCTGCAAAATACTTTCTTCCTCCAAGGGAATAAAAGAGCTGGAGTCTGTGGTTCTGTTTGAATCAATAGCAAAATTAAACTGTTCCTAACAGCATAGGATGCCATTGTAAATAACTAGTGGCACATATATGTGAATAAAGGAGTATTTTAACATCAGGAAAGATCCAACTTTTTTCATTGCTTTGAAAAGTTTAGTACAGTCTAGATTTCATTTTTCATTTACATTTTCATTACCTTAAATACAAAAAATATTAGCAACCATTATTAAATTGGGAGCTGAGAGAAGCAATTAAATGTGTGGAGATTGGTGTAACAATTTTTTACTTTGTTTTCAGCTCTCTAGGGTTTTACCAGGGAAAACACTCGGTCTTGTCTATACAGAGATGGATTAACACTCTCTTACTGGTAGTGGGGGGCAAGGTAACACCAATGGACAAAGTGGCTGCAGTTTTTGACCAGTGCACACCTACCTGCTTTCTGTGGGTTTGTTTTCCATGCTGTCCACACCACCAGTGGTCTGTGAGTCAGCCAGTGCATGGAAAATCAGCAGTACCTGTTCGTGTCCATGTTCCTCTCCTGCCCAAAGGTGAGGTAGCTTGTTGCTCAGGCTGTCAAGAGGAGATGGCAGCAATAGGGACTTAAACCATTCACATCTTATGATCACTTTTTCCTTTAACTCTGCACTGTTTGTTTTTATCACCCAGTTAGTAAGTCATACTACTTACTAGTATCTTGATGGATACTTACAAGTGTCTTGATGGAACATGTATGTGATTGGACTGTTTTTATCACAAATCTTTTCAAACTGGCATAGCATTATGGGCATAATGATGCTGCTACTAGAGAAATTATAGAAATATAACAATTAACCTATAGTTTAATGTGAAACAGATGATCATATCAGAGATTAAAATACACATGTAAATTGGAGGAGTGAGAGGGGTTTAAGATATTTTTAGCTGAGGTAAGATCTCTGATATTTGACACTTCTCTTACTGTTAAAAAAGTGACATTTTAGCACGAGAGAGCAAGCTGTCAGTAAGTTTTGTGTTTTAAGAATCTTGAATATCAGTAACACTAGAGATTTAATGCTCTGTTTACATTCTGCTGTGCAAACTTCAAGGAGCCCAATAATAGCTGATAACTTTTATGTAGTTCTTCAGAGAGCCAAACCAAAGAAAGAAGCGTAAGTTCCTCTAGCCCTGTCTTTTACACACCTATCTGTTCTAAATGGCAATATTTAAGTCAGGTAATTTTTGAACTTTTTTTGCAGTTAACTGATGTTTCTTGTTAAAAAAATGTCACCCCAGTTTGAAAGAGAAAATAAAAAATAAAAAAAAATAGCAAAACCACAGAATACAACTAAGCCCTTGCTGCATTCCTGCAGCTTTCAGAGTGCAAATGAAAATCTGCATCAGAGAGAAAAGCACTGTTTTTTAAACCAGTCTAAAACTGGCAAAGCTTGTACCAGCCTCAGTGGCTAATGGTGCATGAAAGTGATTGTTTTGAAAATAACTGTGCCGGTTTAAGATATTATTGCCTGTCTCCCAGAGGATACCACCCACATAGTGGAGTCAGCAGACTGAGAACACAGATAGCTCTAAGCTGCTTCAGGAAAAAATCCAGTGTTTAAAGCATAAAATGCCAAGGTGGGGTGGGGGCAGCTTGCCTTAAGCTTTTGGACTTTGCACTGAAACAGCTCAGAGGCAATTGTGTCTCGTTGTGCCACCAGAGCTGGGGCAGACATTTTTGGCAGGCACAAAGAGCTGGGGGCAGTAGCGTCTCAAATGGCCACAGCTGCCTTCCCACCGAGTGTCTCTGATGACTTTTACCTTGTCCTTTTTCGTACAGGTTCACAGCATTTGGGCAAATGGTGAGGTTTCAACCACGTAGCTAATAAAACATGCTGTGTGAGGAATTTCAGATTTAATTCCAAGTGCTGTACATTAGGTAACCAAATCTGAGGGGAACATTAAGCTCATGTTCTCTTTCTCAGTCTGCTCTGAATTTTTGCCCACACCATAATTAACTCACAAGTGGTGGGAATGATAGCTCTATGGGAAGGAGGCTTCATTTTTCTGAATACACCTATCCTGTATTTCTTTTCCCTTAATAAGAAGTGTATAAGACATATAGTGGCACCCTGGATCCAGTGATGATTAAAAAAGACAGTATGCTTAGTTGACTTAAACCTTTTCTCTTCCTGAGATCTTTAACAGTTTTCAACTCTATATTAATATTGATATTGTGATCTGACCAAAGAAACCCTTATCACACTTTCTTTATAAACACAAGATTCACTTTTGTAGCATTGTATGTCTCAATACATACTTCCTAGTATAAAGCTGTTTGTAAATCAGGCTGGAATGTTATTTTAGGCAAGCCTGTGTATATCTCCTACACACAGCAACAGCCTACTTTTGTTTTTAGTACTCACTGTGCTATTGTTTTTAAAGCTTTGGATTTTGGCTTGAAATCCAGGCCACCCAGAATTTAACAGCAAAACTTTCACTGAGTTCAGTCTGATCTGGATTTCAGCCTCAGTGCCTAATGTTGCTAATGTGGGATGTGGTAAACTTGATCATCGAGTTTTTTATGGCCACAACAGATGTTCCTTCTTTTAGACCAATGGAAAGCTACTGAACCTCATCCACCCTCTAAAACAAAAATAAAAGCATTTGTTTACAGCTTGATTCCAGGAATATGAATCGAATTAGCAGCTGTGAGGTTTGCTCTTGTTTATTTATGAATAAATATATGTGCAATTCCTGCTTTTCCCAAAGAACCACAGTGTTGCCTGGACTGTATTTCCTCTATATAGTAACAGTATTTTAAGCAGTCTAATACTGCATTATAATTTGTTTAGCACAATCAAAATATCACCATAGTATTTTTTACCTTGTTTTCAAAAAATGCAGTTTTTTTCCCCTGTCTTAGAAAACAACATTTTATGGATATATGTTTTGCATTTCGTAGACTTCTAATTTAGACTGACTATAATAAAACATTCTCGTAACCATGACCCTTGCAAGGCACAACCTATAGAAAATGAAGGTACTGAATGTTTTCTTCCTCCTGGTGACATCCAATGACTTTTCAAATGGACATTAAAGGTTGAAAGACTGGTGCCTTCTCTTAAAGTATGTGAAAAAACATGATAGTGTAAAAAATGAGGACTGAAGCTTAAGGAGCAAGAAAATTATTGCTAATTTAATAGGCATCATCCCATCTCTGGGGTAAATATCCAGTCATTCTTCCACACAAACAATGCATTCTGAGGAGGAGACGTAATAGGAGCAAGACTAGAAATGCAAAGGCTCTATTAAAGGAATGGAAGCCTCATTTAGCATGCATCTGTCGCTTATAATCAAAACCACTTTACACCTTTTCCTTCATCTTTCTTAAATTGGTCTGATTTCAGGAAGCACAGCACAGTTTTTATTGTGACAGAGAAAAAATTCTTGTGGCCTTGCTTAGTCGTCAACTTATGTGAAGATGTTCCCTTGCTTTGCTCACAGCCAAGACCCCCACTCTGCTTTAATACGTGCTGCAGCTGTAAATGTTTATTTTTAGTTCTGTCCTCGACAGTGATGCTCCCAGCAGCTCTGTCCGGGTGGGATTTACCAGAGCAGCTGAGCTGGCTGAGCAGCTCACTGCTTCCACACACCCAGCCTCACTACACCCTCCTTGCCCTGGCACTTTGTGGACCTTTGCCCAATGTAACTCACTAAAACAGCAGGAAATTACCCAACTTTTTGCATAAGCTATTTTTGTGCCATTTTAGTGACTCACATAAGCTCAGGTAAAGGTCCAACAAATACCAAATGCTGCATACCAAGTGGCATGAATTTTTGGCTGGGAGGGAAAATCATGGTATAACTGGGAACTTTTGGAAGCAGAGACCTACTGTGTGACTTGTGAAACCATATCCAGCTGAAAAATATCCATTTTTCTTTTCTAAGCTGATTTTTTACTGACTGAACTAGCTCACTGAGGATGACATGGTTGCCATGTCCACATAAGAGAAGCAGCAGCAGGAACACACATCAGGAGGTAGGGAGGGAGGCCCTCCTGGTCAGCAAGACCCTCTCAAGGAACCACACTTACAGGTTGTACACAGAGCATGCAAATTATCTGGGACTGTGAACTGGAAAATACCAAAATTACATATCCATTATTATGGTAACTGATGTTAGCACTAATTATGATACGTATTACCAGTTTTCAAACATGCAAGTTGAAACTCTCAAGCAGGCATAAACTCTGTAATGCTTAAATTTACAAAATTATTGGATATCTTACTGCTGCATGCATCACAAATCCTCATGGCAGACAAAGAGGATTCCAAGTATATCCTAAAGGTTAATTTCAAGCAGTTGAGACAGTGGTCACATAACTAATTCTAGCCCCTGATTATCTGAGAAGTCTCAGTTGGAAAAGAAAACAGCACGTTATGAGCAGATAACATAATCTCTAAAAGTAATTTAGCTGCTCTCCATGAGTGGTAAATTTTCCTGGATGAGCCAGAGCTAAGCTTGTCCCACTTCTGGATGCTGGCATTCCTGTGCATTCTGTGCTCCTTCTTCAGCCCTCTGAACAAGCAGCTGAGTTGTTTGGAGGCAGCTGCCACAGCGCAATTTGTTCCGTGGCCAAGCCTCGCCATTCCTGTTAGCTGTGGCTCTGAGGCTCGACATCCTCAGCTGTAGTGCCAGAGCAGCCTAAGCCAGTCCTAGCCTAGAACCAGGGCTTTACCCTCCGTGTCATTGCACTCTGGCTGTGCACTGGCATGTCCTCTGCAGCATGCTGTGCTGACTGCTCTCACCTGAGCCTGTGTAGAGCCATTTCAGTGATGCGAGAGAAAACTAACTCAGCCAAAAAGCCCCTCTTTTTCAATTTTATAATCACAGGCTGCATCTAAGAACTGGGTGGAGGAGAGACTGCACAAAAAGTACAGGAGAGGTAGGAGTAGGGAGGGAAAAAAAATAGGGTTTAGGGAGACTGAGGCAGGAAACGAGTGAAGAGGTGACCTGGACTGGCTGGGCAACAAACTGAGGTTGCAAAGACTGAAAAAGTTGTGAGAAACAGACTGGTGCCTAATGGAGGCAGGGAATACAGCTAGGAAACTGGAGCAGGACAGGAGATTGGTGAGGAGAATGGGGCTGCAAACACCATTTTGGAGTCTGAGGGGGCAAAGTAGTACTTTTTGGGGTGATGCTGAGTAGTGAAGACTAGAACTGTCTGGATGTGATAAGTGGAGCTGTTACAAGTACCCAAGGAAAGGGCAAAGACAGACTGGGAGGGCATTAGTGGAAGACAGTGATGGGTGGGAAAGTATGAGTCCTGTAGGGTTTGGGTGTAGCTAGGTGAAGGACCTCACCCATCTTCTCTGGAGAGGGGAAACCTGCAGTTCAGCACACCAAAGCACCTCTTCAGAAAAGCACCTCTGACAGAAAAGTTGTGGGGAAAGGGTATAGTGGATAAACCTTGTCTAAAACGAACAAAAAGCAAATTTCTGGTAATTTAATGAATACAGGAAAACCACCAGAATTTGTTATTTTGTTTCTATTGACTTCAGCTTTTGTCGGGTATGCGTTCATTCAGTAGGCACGGTCCCTGCTATATGGTTTGTATCTAAAAACTCCCAACGAGCACTTCACACCCATTCCAACTTCTGATAAACCACTGTTAGTGGTGATATGTGCACACAGGACTTTAAACAAATGTCACGTCACACAACATGCTACTGAGGGCACTGGGGGTGAAGCTAGAAGGAGGCACAGCGGGGACAGGTGACCCCAGCTGACCACAGGGGTACCCCAGACCATGTGACATCGTGCTCAGTGCATAAAGTGGGGCACGTTTGGAGCCATGGGCTTTGTCTTCCCAAGTCTCCATTGCGTGTGGTGGGCCCTGCTCTCCCGGGGATGGCTCAGCCTGCCTGCCCACAGGAAGCACGGAATTCATTCCTCATTTTGCTTTGCTTGTGTGTGCGGCTTTTGCTTTCCCTATTAAACTGCCTTTATCCCAAGCCACGAGTTTTCCACCTTTTACCCTTCCGATTCTCTCCCAGTGCTGCTGGTGGGGGAGCGAGCGAGCGGCTATGCGCGGCTTGGATGTCGGCTAGGGTTAAACCACGGCACACCGGGGCCCAAACCTGGGGTTAACCCATGACACAGCTGGGCACACGGCCGGGGTTAAAGCGCCCCACACGGCTCGGGTTAACCCCCGGCACGGCCGCGCCCTCAGCAGCGGACCGGGCGGCGCTGCGGGCACGGGGTACGGGCGGGCCCACGAAGCCCCGCCTGCCGTGCGGGGGGCGCCGCGCTGTGCGCGCTGGGGCGGGGAGTTCTGGCTGGGGGCTTCCTGCGGGCCCTCGCGGGGCGCCGAACTACATTTCCCAGCGCGCCCCGCGGCGCGGCGGAGGCGATAAAAGAGGGCGGCAGCTGCGGTGTGCCGCCGGAGGGCAGGGGCGGCGCGGGCAGACAGGTGCTCGGGGGGGCGCTCCGGGAGGCGCCCCCGAGCCCTCATGAAGCCGCAGGAGCCGCCGCAGGGCGGCCCAGCCGCGGCCGCCGCGCTGGAGGAGCTGAAGCAGCGGGCGTGCGAGAGCGTGGATCTGAACGCGGCGCGCCTGGGCGCGCTGAGCCGCGACATCTGGAGCAGCCCCGAGCTGGCGTACGCGGAGCACCGGGCGCACGACGCCCTGACCCGCTTCTTCTCCGGCGGGGACCTGCCCGGCGCGGCCTGGGCCGTGCGGCCGCGCTACGAGCTGGACACGGCCTTCCGCGCAGACTGGGGCACGGCCGCCCCCGGGCACCCGCTCCGCCTCGCCTTCCTCTGCGAGTACGACGCGCTGCCCGGGATCGGGCACGCCTGCGGCCACAACCTCATCGCCGAGGTGGGCGCCGCCGCCGCGCTGGCGCTCAAGGCCGCCCTGGAGAGCCTGGCCGAGCCCGCGGCCGTGCAGGTGGGAGCCCTCCCGGCGGGGGAGGCGGCGCTGACCCACCCCTGACCCACGTCGGCCTGGCTCTGACCCACCTGGGCCCGGCTCTGACCCACCCCTGACCTACCTCTGACCCACCTCGGCCCGGCCCCGCCCCATCCCTGACCCACCCCTGCCCGGCCCTGACGCCTTCTCTGTGGGTCTGTGTTGTAGGTCACGGTGCTGGGCACCCCTGCCGAGGAGCAGGGCGGAGGCAAGATCGACTTGATCAAGGCCGGGGCGTTCGATGGCCTGGATGTGGTTCTCATGGCGCACCCCTCGCAGGAAAACGCGGCTTACCTGCCCGATGTCGCCGAGCACGAGTGAGTGAGCAAGCTCAGGTGGAAAGAGGGCGTGTGTTATTAGGCCTTTATGCCCTCCATGTGTAGAAGATCTGCTTTGGCAGTGGCCGAATCCGGGGACCTTGCGGGTGCCCTTCAGACCAAGTATTTGCAGCCAGCTGAGGAGCCATGTCGCTGTTAGGCAATGGCACTCCGAGCCATTCTTTCAAAGTGCAGTGTTCAGCCTGGTGCTAAAATCCCTGACTGCTCTGAGATAATCTTGCATGTGTCCCAGAAATCGATTTCTTGGTTCTGGTGTTTCTAGGCATTTCTTTTAAACATACATGTGATTATGCCATCTGTTAAAATAAAAATAGAACATGAAGATGAAACTGGAGGGTCTCAAAGATCCCATGATCTCGTGGTGGGGACGACTGTTCCTGAATGCAGTCTATGTGATGTAATCCATATATGCATTTTAATCATTTTGGGAAGTGTTTCAGGTTTGCCCTCCTGCTTTTGAAAAGAGCTAGCCAGCTAAGCCCAACTGCAGTTCGGTTCTGTATTAACTTCTGCCCGAAATTTAGTCATGGCCATGTTATGTGTGTTACCTCTCACATCACCTTTATTTGATCCGAAGTAGTTCTTGGCTTTTCTTCATGTTTGCCCTCAGTGTAAGTATAGATAGCAGTCCTGCCCTCACACAACTGCCTTTTTTGCCAGCTGCCCACATAACTCTTTGGAAATTATGCCTTGTTTTCTTTAGATTAGCCCTGTTGTAAAGTGACAGCACTTGCTGGTTTGTACTTGGAGACACTTGACTTGTGTTGAAGTGCATACCCAGAATTGTACACAGCACACGAGGTGCAATTTTCATGGATCTTATTCAGCTGATGCATGGACCATAGTGGTTCTTTATATTTTTAAGATAGCTGACATGTTCGAGACTTCCTCTTCAATCATTATGAGATTCCAAAGGTACAAAGACAGTTTTGCTAATTTGTAATTGACATTTGGTTGTTTCCAATGAATTTAAGGATTGATCGTCACTAAATTGCTAGTATTGCTATGTCTGCAGCTGTGAAAGCTGACTTGTGCCTGAAGTAAAATTAACATACTGGGATAACTGGTGAATATATGCCAAAGTTTCCTGATCCTTATTTACTTATCCTTCACTTAATCAGCCTATTTATTGTTGGTCAAACAGGACCCACATTCTTCTGCTGATATTCTTAAACTGGCTTAAGGTATTGTTATTCTGCAAAATCCCTAGGGTTTTTCTGAGAGTCTGTGACTTGTAGCAATAGAAGTACAAGAAAAGGCATGCTGAAAGGATTTTTTTTAATAAGAAACACATGTTTCTGATGGAAAAAATACTGCAACGACTTTCTGCTGTACTTTGCTTTCTTCCCATTTTTTGGAGAACGTGTAGGGATTTTTGTGGGTTGATTTGAGGGTTTGCAGTCTAATACTGGGGCTGTTAATATAGAGGTTTTCTTATACTGATTTCTTAATGTTAGTAAGTTTTAAATAAAACTCATACTTTAGAGAATGGGATGTATGGTTGTCTGGAGTATGAGGGGGGATGGAAGAGGGCATACTTAATTGGGATTGCAGCAGTAGTAGGAGATGTTTCGTGCTGCAGCAGGACTCTCCATTGTGTCCCTGTTTGCTATCAAGTATTTAGGTACTGGTATTAACTTACAGCTGTGGCATGGGGCCCAGTATGAGGGGTCAGTTGAGGGTAACTGGTTAAGTTGGAGTATGTGCAGGACAGAGGGACAAGCAAGTTAGGTTGATCATGGCTGGGTAAGAGGCAGGTTGTGTGTCTCAGGGTGAAGGGAGTTCTTTGAGCTTGAAGACGGAGTGTTTTGTGTAAAAGAGTGGGTAAGGAGTACAAACAGATTTAGTTAAATTCTCTTCTATAGGTACAAAAAAATCATATTTGTGTATTTTATAATATTGAGACCTTATGTAGTTGTCAGCATTTAGTATTTTCTTCTGTGTGAAGAGTGTTAATTTATTCTGAAATACTGTCTTACTTTGTAAGACTGATATAAATGGCCCTCAGCTGAAGTGAAGCATGAATTCTCTGCTGGGTATGTTTAGGTACATTATTTTGTGGCTTCTAGGAAACTGGAGGATAACCCTTGCACTAGATTTTGTCCTTGTTGCAAGCCTGTCTACCACCTTTTCTGAGCTGTGCAGGGAAGGAACATCTTTGCTGTAGCATAATAATGTGTATTATATGCTAGGCTATGCCTTTGCTACACTTGTAAAACTTTTGACTTTTGTTACTTAGACATGGGTTATATGCGATGTCATGTGCTTTTGCTGTCTTACTGTACACATTTGACAAGAACTGGGAAAGTCAACTTCTGATTTTGAGTTGTAGAAAAGGGTTTGTTGTTCTCTGAGAAAAATGTTAGTAACTTTAACTTTCAGAACAGTCAGGCAGTATTTTAATTAATATGTGAAACAGGAGCTCTTCCGGAACAGGCTGCATAGTGGAATGTTACCAGTAGCTCTCTTGCCTAACTGGCTCTTAGTTTTGAAAAGAGCTAGCCAGCTAAGCCCAGCTTAGCTGGCTAGCTAAGCTAAAATGGAATGGTATCATTCCATTTTATTGGTTTTCTAGAAATCTTTCAGTGTTTTTCTGCATTTGAACATAGTTTAACTATGCAACAGCCTAGGCCCAGGTAAATTGCTTGGTGTTCTGCACAAAACTTAAATAATGTTTACTTGTGTAAACAAAAGGAATGTTTTTATTTTAGAGATTTTTTTCCCAGTGAATGAAAAATAAGCAATGCCTTTTATTTCCTAGTGTGACTGTGAAATACTATGGAAAAGCTTCTCATGCTGCTGCTTATCCTTGGGAAGGAGTTAATGCATTAGATGCTGCTGTTCTTGCGTACAACAATCTGTCTGTTTTAAGACAGCAAATGAAACCGACCTGGAGAGTTCATGGTGAGATCTTCATTAAATCTACTGTCCAGCAAGTAAGAGTTGAAGTACTAACTTAGGATATCACACATTTCAAAGTATTGCATGAATGCCCTGAATTCGTATAGTCAGTTCAAATATTATGAAATAACACCATTTCATTTTAATGGTATGTCAGCATCCAGAACTAGCTGCTGTAAATAGGCTCATAGGTCAGATTCAAAAGAGGATGCCGGTACCTATGTACAGGTTAGGCAATTTGAAGTCTGCACTTGAATTTGCAGTTCAGAAAGGAAGAAAAAAAAAGTACTAAGTTTATTTTGGTACGTGGCTTTGAATTCCTTAATATATGTGCTTTTGCAAAGATGTAAGATTAAATGCTTCTGAAAAGAGAAGTGTTACTGCATGATTTGTTTAGTAGATATTCCATTAGTTACATAGCATTTTTTGGAAAGGTGTAGTGATCTGAAGTGAAGTTTATTTACTAAAGTACAAAAAATAAGTGATGGTACAAGCTTATAGTTCTGGTTAGTAGCCCAATGAACTAGATGTTGGCTAGATTGTAATATTTAATATCTTGTAGATTTTGGACTAGTGGGATCATTTTGCACTAAGCTTCATGTGTACTCCTTCAACATCATGCGTTTTTGTCTGTAAAGTGAGAAAGTTTCAGAAGTTGAGATGAAGCTGACCTTTAGCTATAAACTCAGGTTTCCTTATTACACCCAACACAACTTTTCTGAAGTTGAAATTAAGAAACTTTGCCAATTCTACAGGACTTCTGAATGTAGAGCTGTTTATTTTGAATACTTGTTTATGAGCTTAAAACCCTTCCTGAAGTTCTGAGCTAACCATTACATGTTGTGGTCACATGTGCTGTATATAATACAAGTGCGTATTTCTCTCTGGGGTATCTGGATGGAATCCTAATAATTTTGACTCTAGATGAAGCTGTTTGCAGCTGTGCTGTGCATCATGCCCAGATTTCAGACAGCAGGCATGGCCTCTCCATCCTATTGCTCTGTACGAAACAAGGCACATGATCATGAGTTTTGCTGTCTGAAACGCATGTGTTGCAGGTTTAAGGTTGGAGGTGCCTAAGCCTTTTATTGAATATAAGCCTAAACCCCTAAATACTGCTTTCTACATAGTTTCTAAAGGTTACATGGGTAACCTTGGCAAAAAAGCTAAGTATCTAAACAATCCTCCTAGAGATAATGCTTCCTGAATATCAGCAAAACAGAAATTACTGTGTTAATACAACTGCTGTCATAAACCTGGTTTTCAAATTGGAAATATTTAAAATACTTCTGGGAAAGTGTAAGCAGACAGAATGAGACTTAATTTTAGGAATGCTTTCTTTACAACAGTGTGTTGGAGGTCTCGTGTTGTAGACTTGCAGTATGATCAGTGGCTAAATTAAGTGATTCTAAAAATAGCAGTGTTAACCCACTAACAAAAGCTGAAATAATTTCCATTGTTTGAAGTCTCGGATTTCTAACCAACATTGCATGTACTGAAATGTTTTTGGTTTAAGTTCCTCTGAGATTTTGATGTTATCTTTCTTCCCTGCTTATGAGAGGAGTTAAGTGTTGCCCCCTTGAAAAACAGGAATGTAGGTTTTCTTCCTGTTCAAAAAGTTGTATGAAACAGGTTGTAAAAAACCCCCAGGTTTCCATCCAGAAGGGCAAACTGGGTGTACTAGTAGTGTTTAGGTAGCCTGCTTTTAATCTAGGTGTGCTGTCCAGTCCATATTGCAGCTGCTTTGAAATTTAACTGTAGATGCACTCAAACTCTATCCAGTTCCATTTACAGATGTGCTGGGGAAAGACAGGTGAAAGTTGTTTACTTATGAAGCTGCTTGTTCTGAAAGGTGTGTTATGGTGTAAGTCATGAAAATTTGCATGATTACTTACTCGCTGGTTCCTTTTCTGTGATGTCCGTCCCTCTCATCTGAGCTGTTCCTTTTGTTATGAACAAATACTGATAATAAATTAATTCAGCACTTTGTTTTTTATTTTGACTGTAATTGAGACTGGAAAGGTTTTACTTGAGGTGGCGCTCATAATCCTAATAGGCTTTCAGCACCAAAAGTAAAGTTTTGTTGCCCATTTGCATCTTGTTAGTGCTGTCCCTTCAGGCTACACATCAGTAACTTATGCAATATTTCCATTTAAGGTAGAGAGTTTCTCAGGTTTTGCAGAGAAAAAAATCTTATTCCACATAAGTGAATTGAGGGTAGGAGGCCAGGGAAGCAGCCTGTTGAAAGCAACTAGCTGTTAATGTGTAATGTTTTATAGTTGAAATATCTAAATATTATTGTCTTTTATGGTAATGCTTCTGGTACTATAATGCAAAAAGATGTAGTTATCACACATTTCCTTGAGGGAGCGCTTTCATCTCAAACTGTACTTGTGAATAAAACTACATATATTACACATTCCAATATTTCTGAAGAATTAGTATGAGGTATCTAATGAACTTTCTGTGCACTGCAACACATGCATTACTCTAGTATTGCTGAGAAATGCAACTTTACTAAATTTTTCTCCAAGCTCACAAAGTAAGTTGGAAGCATTCAGGAAATGTTTAAAAGTTGCAGTCCAAGTTAGCCTTTATAGCAGTTCTTTTTTCTTACTGACAGCCAGACTTCTTTAGGACTCTGATGCATTGAATTTCCAGGGATTAATTAGAAATGGTAGTTTGACTTGTCTCCAGATTTATAACATATATCTAGCCAAAGCATGCAGTTAAATTGTGCTGAAAAAAAGTGCATGTTCCACTTAATCTGACATGATGAAGAAACTTTGTCCTCATACTGTATTTTTGACATTTACTGAGTTTCATGCTCAGAGGATATTTTGTTGTTTTCTGTTTATATGACCAAGGAGTTTCATGACAGGGCTGAAAATCAAGCAGCTGCGTTTTGCACTGACAACATGACTTTTTCCTTTCTGTAGGTGTAATAAAAAATGGTGGGGTGAAACCCAACATCATTCCTTCTTACACTGAACTAGAGTTTTACTTGCGTGCCCCTTCAATGAAAGAGCTTTCTGTTCTGACAGAGAAGGTTGAGAACTGCTTCAAATCTGCAGCACTGGCCACAGGATGCAAGGTAAGAATAAATTCATTATCATGTTTCTGTTACACAGACCAGAATAGGAAATCAAGGCTCACATTATTTCTCTGCATAGTGTTTAGCCAAAGTAAATCTAAATTACTGTGATCATATTTGCTGTTCGGTTGCTTTGTGTCCTGAAAGAAAGCTTTGGTTTATAAATAGAATGCTGCAGAATCCTAGAAGAATCTAGGCTGGGAGAGACCTCCAGAGGTCCTCTGTTCTGATCCCATGTTCAGAACAGATTGCTGAGCGCCATGTGGACTTTTGAGTACTTCTAAGTCTGAAATTCTACAGCCTCTCTCAGCAAGTGCACGACCCACCTTATGGTGAATTAAGGGTTTTCCAAATGTTTATGCTGTGATGACTTGAGCACTGGAACAGGTTACCTGGAGAAATGTTGGTGTTTCCATCCCTCGAGATACTCAAAATCTTCTTTGATATGGTTCTGGGCATCCAGCTCTAGGTAACCCTGATTGAGCAGGTGAATTGCACAAGATGACCTCCATAGGTGCTTTCCAACATCAATACAATTCTGTGATTCTTTTGCATCTAACAGGAGCTCCCTTTGTTGGCTTGTCACATCTCTTTGACCTCTGAGAAGTCTAGTTCTGTCTTCCCTGTACTGTTCCCATCTGATAACTGTCAGCAACTGACAGCAATAGGATGTCCTACTACCCTTCTGTTCTTAAGGCTCAACAACTTGTACGTCCTGTTGTTGTACATCATGTTCTCCACCTAATTATCTTGGTATCCATTGGCCTAGCCTAAGTCCTGATTGGAGGTGCACAAAACAAACACAGCACCAGATGTGGTCTCACAGGAGCTGTCTACATGAATAGTAGAAATATGGAAACAGCGATGGCACTGGGATTGGTCACAGATGACTGCTACAAGTAACAGGCACCAGTGTGGATTTTTGTGCCACTGACTGTAACACCTTGAGTTTGCGTGTCTCATGTCATCTGAGCCAGACATGTCATCATGAAAAGCTAAGCTTGGTCATGCACTGTCTGCTCTTCCATGAGTGTGCACAGTTGCCTTGTGATTCGTGAGCCTGGGTATGGGTCTTAGGAGGATTTATTTGCTCTGTAATCTCTCTGAGAACTTGAGGATAGAACAGTCTGATCAATCTGTAATTTTCAACATTCTCATCCTGGCCCTTCAAGGTAGATGCACTTTCTCAGTGAGCTGGAGAATTCCTCTGTTTCAATGGCACTTAAAAAAATGATAGCTCCCAGATTGCATTTCTACTTCTTGCTTGTTCTGCATCCTTGGATGCATCCTGTCCAATCCCATGTACATACGGTTCCTTTAAGTACCCCGTGATTCTTTTTGGTTTGTTGTGGGTGGGGCTTCTATCCTACAGACAGTACTGCTAGACTCAGAGACCTGGGAGGCCTGATGGCAAACCTTATTGGTAGGAAAAACAACAGGTATTGGGTGGTTTTTTGTTTTTTTTCCCCATGTTTGGTGTCACTAGTCCTTTGCCCCATTGAACAGCAGGGTCATGAGGCAGTCAAATGGGAGAAATTGAGTGATTTTTCAGTTGGCGTTACCTTTTTGTTTTTTGCTTTTAGTAAATGGAGTTATGTCTCCCCTAGCTGGTTCAGGCAATGATTACTTTGCATTGCGAAGATAGGTGGTCCTATTTGGTCTATAGTTACAGGTTTATAATTAACCTATGAAAATAATGTATGTGCTCATCAAAACAAATAGGTATGGTTTATGTGAATGTGAGCATGTCAGTTTTGCAGGCTATTTGAGGCATTATCTGCTGTTTTCCTACTGTGGCTTCTTCACTTATCTAGAAAAGGGTTTCCGAAGTTGTACCTTATGCAGAGTGAAAGTTAAAAACTCTTTTGAAATTTGACATTGATAATTTTTTTCCATTTGTTTTCAAACTTCTCACCTGCCTGAAGTCACTCCATGAATGGGGCTGTAGTTATTGGAAGTGTTCTAAACAAGGTAAAATAGAATTTGGTAAAAGCTTAAATTCATTTCTATGTAGTTTAATAGTGCCTGCAGAGGAAATCATTAGTCACTGTTATAGGAAATGGTTGTTTCCTATTTTTGGAGAAAATTGTGGAATTCTTGCTTCTGGGCTTTGATTATCTAGTGCAAGCTGAACAGAATAGCAGCTGTGTTTTGATCAAGGGTAATATTTGGCAGAATGTTGTGTTTTTGAGAGAAGCTTAATACTTTTATGTCTGTTTTGCCGTGAGCTTGAAATATGGATACGTAGTTATTTTTTTCTGGCCTTTAGATTGTTTACATTAAATTGGCTTACCTTGGAGAAAAAAATTTACAATAAAAACTTAAAATAATTTGGTTTCTTTGTCTAGGTGGAAATAAAAGGTGGTGAAAATGATTACTACAATGTGCTTCCAAATAAGACCCTGCAGAAAATTTACAAGGAGAATGGAGAGAAGCTTGGAATAGAGTTTATATCAGAGGATGCTATCCTGAATGGTTTGTCAGGTAACTCTTATCTGCGTTTTTCATTGTGACTTAAGCTTACGTTGATCAATCCTTAGGTGTGTAAAATAACAGAACAGAGCTAGGGTAAACACAGTTTGGTCGAAGAAAAAGTCAAATTACAAAGCTGAAGCTCTGTAAAAGGTTTATGTCTCTGACCTGTGTTTCTGTATTTGTTGTAGAAGCTGAGAGCAGGTAAGAAAAGCAGTAATCATTTTCTGATCATGATTCTGAGAATGTTTCAAGTAATAAACAGTTTGGTTGGGGGAAAGGTTGTAGAGCTAAGAACAGTCTTACTGAGAACATGAGGATGTGTGATGAACTGTGTCTCTTTCTGTGGCTCTGAAGTACAGGATCCTGGTTTACTGTGCATGGGGATGAGACTTCGTTTTTAGGAACCTTATTTAATAATATTTTCCAAGCTTACATATAAACAAATCTACTAGAATCAAAGATATTTTAGAGGGAGTTTTTGGAAAGATTTGTAAATGGAAGTTTAAGCTTCTCACTAACACTAATTTAATCTTTTCCTTAACAGGTAATTCTATGCCTCTAATTTTAGTTAATGAGTTCAACAGATTAGTTTTCCAAAGGGTGCTGTTCAAGTAGGTGTTCATTCTGGAGTCTTGACTATGTCTGAAATGATATAACCTTTTGGTGTCAGCTGTAATAGGAATGTGAATTCTTGAATGCTTAGAAGGATTTCTTGTTGTCTATAACAGGTTTTTTTTTTCAGAACCCTCCTACAGGAGCTCTGTTAAGTCATAACTTATACTTTTAGCCTTCACTACTCATGGTGAAGGTTTTTCTATTAGAAGGAAAATACTGTTCTCAGTAAAAAGTTCCTCTGATTAGTTTGATTGTGGTACTTCTCTATGTTAAATGCAGATTGTATTTGGAGTTTGGACAGACTTGGTGTTTGGGAACAGAGCTCTCCAAACTTTTTTTTTTTGTGGGCGGGGGCGGGGGAGACCTCATATCCAATGGTATTCTGATTTTTTTTTTTTTTTTTGCTATTTCTTCCCTTCCAAATAAAACATATTTTTTTCAACTAGTTCATTGTCTTGTGTTTTAAAACAAATTGTAACTAAAGGCAGATTTCTTTTTTTCTTCAGTGTGGTACAAATAAGATTCATTACTTTGCTTGTTCAGCCAAAGAAAGGGGCTGAGGAAACTTACTTAGAATGTTTACTGTAGTACAACTTTCTAAAGCTCTGCTAGTTGCTTCCTTCAAACTGTTGTATTGAGATCCTGAATATTGCTGATCTTGCCTTTGTTCAGAGGATTTCAAGTGAACTTAGCACAAACACCCAGTTGTAATGGAGCTTTCATATGTAAGTTACATGATATGCTAAATGTTAACCATTAACTTGCTTAAACCAAAACTCCCCATATGCCTGTTCCATCCTTGAATTGATTATCAAGCGTCAAAATGTGCTCAAGCAATTGTGTTTTTGTCTTGCACTGCAGTAGGTTTTACTGAATTTTCTTTCCGCAGCTTCTCCTCTGAATTTTTGCAGTGGGAATTCAGGAGTGATAACAAGGCACAGTCTCCAAAACCATAGGAGTGGAACTTTGTATGCTACCCCTTTTTTTGGGCGGGTTGAGTGTTTTGTGTCATCTTTTTCAAGACCTCTATTTCTGTTTAGTTTTCATACGGTTTTCAATGTTTTCTTTTAGGATATCAGTTTCTTCTGTTGAAAGGGAAGGAAGATAGCTCAGTTGCTTCTCCATGTCTGTGCAGCAGAAAAGTCGTAAACAGATGAGCAAACTCGCTGCCACCTCTACATGGGTATTGGTATCGGTCTGCTCACAGGTATCTCTCTAGGCAGCTAAGCGTTACAAAGAGTTTCTTTAGTGCATCAACTCACACTTCTCCATGTGTGCCTTGTGCCTGCTCTGCTTGTTTGGCACACAGCCAGGGTGATGTAAAGTGCCATGAAACTGAGTTAGCTTGGACCAGGTGCCGTGACCTGCTTCTCCTCCTCCTGGTAGTAGGGCAGTTTTACTGTGGGATATCAGTAACCTCCCAAAGAAGGTGGCTGAGTTGAATATGCCTTAGTTGAGGCACCCACACTTGTGATAATTACTCTGATATTTTCAGAATACATGGGGTTCATTGGATTCCTGTGCATGAGATTCCGCTCCATTCATGTTTGTGGTAGTACTGACTTCTGTTAAATGCTCAGTGACTTGAAGAGGCATCAGTTCAGCTTCAGGGTATGTTTTTGAGAGGATTTCCCAGTACTCTCTGTTGAAGATAGTGCAGAGTTCTGTATGTTGTATTGATAACCGCAA
Source organism: Dendrocincla tyrannina (assembly GCA_035047865.1). Lineage (NCBI taxonomy): Eukaryota > Metazoa > Chordata > Aves > Passeriformes > Dendrocolaptidae > Dendrocincla > Dendrocincla tyrannina. Next base: position 78,603,504 of record JAWWMP010000116.1, on the reverse strand, counting down.
TTATTTATACTTTTAGATGGAATCCTGATTTCTACGTGTCTAGCAAGTATACAATTTTAGGTGGTTGTATGGAAACCATTGGAACACCTGATGTTCTAAGCATGCATCTAGGTTATTACTGCTAAAGGGTGTAACATCTTTTCTGACAGAGAGGGAAATTTGACGGTCTCATTTTTATTAAAAGCTGCCTGGATTTTGATTCTCCATATTACTAAAAAATATCCAGTTTAAATCACTTCTGTTCAGCAAAAATAACTTGTAAACTGCTAGTAGATTGGATATGGACATAAATTTCAGTGGAATTAGGTGACTGAGAGCTGTGATGCACTGAAATTTCTTATGTTTCATCTGCTAAGTGAGAGCAGGCAAAAGGGAGCACAGTTTTTCCAGTAGTTTGTGTATTAGAAATTTGTAAGGCAAGTCTAGAACTCTTGGTTTAATCTGGAGTATGCAGAACTTTTAGACTTCAAGCTTGTCTATCCAGGTTGGCCAAAGAATCAATCAGTAGGGTAGACTGCTGAAATTAAAGTAACTTGTATTTGTGCCAAGAGTTGAATTTTCTTCAAATGCATGATGAATTTGTGAGAAAAGATGCTTTTGGACAAGTCATACTGCTTCTTGTCTGTAAGCCGGGCAAATAGTCCTCACAGTGTAGGCTCTGTGGACTCACTTCCAATAACTATGCTTCTGAGTAAAATCTGTATTCTTCAATCATTTCATTATTAAATCTTAAGGCACTAGCAATATCTTCTCTCCATAAAGTATCATGATATGGAGGCTATCTTGCACAAATCTTTGTAACAGTCATTTTATACACCATTGCTAAAGAAACAAATTCTTGCGTCTCTGGCCTGAAAAAGGGTAATTGAGATCTTAGTTGGTCATCCCCATTTTTCTCTGGTACGACTTCTGGTATCTGGATATCACAGTAACTAGTATGTTGTTTTCTCCAGCTTCAAAGTGTCATTTTAACAAACAATGAGTGGACTGCTTGTTTGAGTAAAAAGAAAAGACAAAAGAAAGGCACTTGGGATGTAGTTGTAGACTCTTGGATGATTTACTATGAAGGATCTACTATTTTTACTGCTTTGGGATGGTATCATTAAATGGGTAAGGCAGTATTGTGAGATAGATACTATCACTAGACAGCATGTGGAAAGTGCTAGTCAGGCATGAAAGAATCATCATTAAAATCTGCAACATTGCTATCAGGTTTTTTTAATATCTACCAAGCACTATAATTTTGTTTGGAGTTCAGTTCTGATTTAATTTCAAGAGTGCTTGTGCTGATAAGATTTCCATAACTGGGAATAATCAAAGGGCACGGGGGAAAAATAGTTGTCCTCAAGACAGATTGTTGCTACTTTGGAGTCTCCTATCTAATGCTGAATGTTTGGATATTGGTGAGAAGTGGGAATTTTTGTGCCTGGTTTTAAGGGCTGTAATCAGAATAGCTGAAGTGCCAGAAATTTCAAGGTTTGCAGCTTTCATTGTTTCTGAATTAACATCTTACTCTCGGGAGATGCTTGATAAAAAATGAATAGTGAAGGGAATAGGAACATTGCTGGTACATCTTCCTTACAGTCTGGTAACTGATCATTGATCAGAAGCACAATGGAGAGCAGCATCTGGAGATGACTAGTTAGGGAAAGCACCTTGGTGATGGGGAGGTATTTATATGGATAATGACTCGTTAGAAATGCTTTTATTTTACTATTTGGGGCAAAGGATATTCCGTTTTAGATACAAGCTGGAGATAATGTCTTTCAGGCATTTTCTTACAGCATTCAAAACAGTCCAACACTTGTTCATTAAGAAAATCTCTATGCTGTCTAGGTTCCACAGACTTTGGAAATGTTACATTTGTGGTCCCTGGGATTCATCCTTATTTTTATATTGGCTCTGATGCATTGAATCATACTGAGCAGTACACAGAAGCTGCAGGTGAGTGGAAGTGAAAGGGTTGAAGGTTTGTATTTGGAACCCTTTTGCATTGTAGAGACTGCTCGCTGACTGCACAGCAGATCTAGAAGGGGGGAATATTTCAAATTACAGGGAATTAAAGCTTTCATGTGTTTCTATGGTACTCAAAGCTACTGTATAGTAAATGTTTAAAAGTGTAAGTACTAGATCTGAAATTGTCTGCATGTGAATACCTTATAGAAACAGGGTTGCTTTTGTTTAAAAAGATCCTATCCTCAATCTCTATCTGAGATGAATATGGACCTGGAAAATGATTATAAGTAGAGTTGCAGAAAAAGCTGGCAAATGTAGAATTTCTGGGTTTGTGTCTAAAGTTAGATGTATATGGGAAGAATGATCACCTGTCATATGAAAAACCTGACTCGGTGTACCATCTAGCCACAAGAATTTAGGGGAATTATCCCTAATAATCTTAAATAAACCCTAATAAGCAGCATATCTGAAGAGTTTCTTAGCATGAACCAGAAGATAAAATGTTTATTCCTGAAGCACAGTGCTTTGAAAACATAACAGCACTAGCTGGATAAAACTCTACATTTTCTCAAATGCAAAATGTGAATGGTAATTTTCCTGTTCTCAGTTGTAGTTGTTTATATCAGTAGTAGAAAATTAAGTACTTGTATGTGAAAAATTGTTTCGAAGCGTGAGAAAATGGGCATATAGTTCATGCAAATAGATTTTTAAGAAACTTAAAGACCTTATTTTATAGAATATGGCATATGCAGTAAAACTAGTGGTTTAATATTAGTAATCTCTCTTGAAATTCCTCTTGCTTTGTTTTCTGCAGGGTCACAGACTGCTCAGTTCTATGCTTTGCGCACAGCAAAAGCTTTGGCAATGACAGCACTGGATGTTATTTTCAAGCCAGGTCTGTTAGAAGAAGTCAGGAAAGACTTTAGAGAGGTGAAGCTAAAAGAAGAGGGGCAAATGAATCCAGCAGAACCTAAAAAAGAATCTGGTGTCGGCGTAGGAGCATGTGCATCACACTGAACTTCATTAAACCTCTCTCAATAGGATTGACTTGATGGAGACGTATTTAAATCCCAGTAGGGGCTGGATAATTACATAGCTGAAGAAATGTTGATTTTAATTTTTTTTTTTTTTTGGACTTTAGGAAAAGCAAACAGTATTGCATTCAAAAATGTGCAATTTCATTTAGCTCCAATGTTTGTGTTCAATATGGTGATGAATTTCATACAGAGATCTCAAATATGTTGTCTTTAATTTGCTGTGTTGAATAAATGATAGTCTTTAGATCCCTTGTTAGTGATTTTCTGTGTATTGCTAAAGTAATATTCCTTACAGGGGAAATAGGGCAGTTGTTGTTCTAAAATAAGCCCAGTTCATTCAGTGATTATAGGCTGACTTTGATCTATGAAGCATTTCTCTTTGGTCAGTCACTTTTCTTGGGACAAGATGGAGAGTTAAAACCAGAGCTGGTTTCCCACAGAAGGGGCTGTGTTTGGAAACATATCTGGTTATGACAATAGTAGCTTCTAGCAATGGAAGAGAACTGTTTATATGGAAATGCAATCTGTTAAGCTTGATTGTCCTGAAATGCGTTGATCTTCCTCCTAATAAATTTTGGAGGTGTTGTGGAGAAGTCACAGGACACAAAATTGGAAAGCAACTAATCGTTTGTTTAAATTAACACAAACTACTGCAGGAAAAGTTGTGCTCTAAGGCACTACAAGTGTCCAGACAACATGTTGCACTAGCTTAACTGATCTGAAGGATGTGTATAAATTGAGCTAAACCAGAATTGAGCCGAAATTCTTTTCACAAACGTACAAGTGTGGTACCATGAAGCAGGAAATGAAGGTCACCTTAAATTGGCTGCATGCAAACCACTCTAGGAATCTCAGGGAAGCTTGCACTGAGGATTGCTGATGCAGTAACTGGCTTCTTGAACATGTTTGTTCCCATATCCTAAGCAGCAGATCTGTTAAGTCTTGCCAATTGTCCTTTCTGTCTGTTGTGTGGTTAGTCCATTTAATCCTTATTTTGCTTCCTGGAGATGTTAATATTGCAGATTTTATAGAGGTGGTGTTCTGTGTGCCCAAGCATGTTAGGATTTTTTTAATTCACTTTTAAAGGATCTCATGAATCATCAGAAAATGGAAGCAGTGGACAGACAGAGTAGGAAAGCAGCTTACTGGTTAATGTTTCCCTAAGGATAGGTATTACAGTAAGATTCAGAAAGGGAGGCAAGCAAATTGTGTTCCCTGGGAAGTCAGAATGCACAAAATAATTTCAGAATTTTTTTTTAACAGCACCAGTCTCTAAATGGTGAAGTATAAAATTCTATTCAGAATTTATAGTTTATTAATTTCTATATTCAATTCCTAATTTTACACGGTATCCTTGCTTTCACTAGCAGACAGTTTTGGCAGATGAGTGCATGAAGCAGATGAGGGCTGGACTGCGAGCTATAGGTATGTCCAGGATAGTAAGTTGGAGAATAAATCCAACTGAAATTTGTACCAAGGTTTGTCAAAGGAACTTTCTCCTTTTAATTTGCAGTCTGCCTTGCCAGTTCTCAGACACATTTGTAATTCCTTAAAGATCTGCTGGGTTAACAAGCTAATTCATTAATTTCCTTAGCACATGTTGTTTTGCATTTCCTCCTCCATGAATTGGTTGGAATGTTGCTTTCCTGTTTTTAAGATGGAGTGGTGGTATCCCAGTGATAGCAAACGTGCTACACTGTTGTGTTTCCTACAAGCATGTACATTACAGCCTTATCAGTTCCCTTTGCCCAGACTTGCTGGTTGCATCTTGTCCAAGATCAGTTAGTTAAACTTTTCTGCACTGAAACTGTATCTTCATTTTGTTGTAAGCATTGCTGGAATTCAAATGGAATTGAAGCACTGATTAAATTAAAGAGGAGTTGATATTAATAAAGCAGTTTAATTGTGTTTGAATTCTCTTGTCTTTTGCTTACTATTGGGGTGCTGCATAACTTCATTTGAATAGCATGCTTGGGGTTTTTTTGCCCCCCCCCCCAGTTTATTATGATTATGTAAGAGTGAGGGATTTTAAACTTTTCATTTTGGTCTGCCTTTGTGAGGGTTAAGGTTTTCCAAATACAATATTTAGTGTTAGTCCTTATAATCCTTGGGCTGTTTTAACTGTTAAAACATGTTAAAATTGGTAGAATAATAGAAATGGTGCTTGGGAGTGCTCTCTGTAGGATGCCTATTAGGCTGAACATGGTCCAGCCTCCAGTCTGAAATCGGATTATCACCAGCACTAGATCAGGTGTCTTGGTTTCATTAGCTGAATCCTTGAATCCTCATTCAACCTCCTTTTTCATCTCTCCGTGTGGCAATTCCAATTTGTGTCTCAGAATACTCATGCTTGAGGTTCAGAACTAAAGTTTGGGATTTAACATTGAGATTTTACTATCACAATGATACTACATATGAGAGAAATTTATTTCCTGTGGAAATAAAACGCACTTTGATTTTCAGTCATTTGTACTCATAAATCACACATATATGAAAATATATGGCATGTTTTTTAAGTTGCCCTAACTGTAGTCTCCCCCAAGCTGTTTCTAATTTAAAAATATTGGAATATTTGTCAGGAATAGTATTCTCAGCCATGAATCAAAATGTGTAGGTAACGAACTGTAATGGCTGGAATTATTCTGAACAGCTGATGGCAAATCACAGATGTATAAGGGTAAGGTGATAATGCCCAGATGTTATGAAGAACTTAAAGCCTCTGCCAGCCCACCAAGCTACTCTATTTCCTCTATTTAATGTCTTAGAACGTGAGTAAAAGATTAACGCTGGTTTAAGGCAAAACAAAGAATAAAACATGAAATGTGATGGATTTATTTTTATGAAAAGATTTAAGGAGAGAACTTGCAACCTGCTGTGTTCCTGGTACAGAAAGGCCCAGCAGCCTTTTTTCAGACCGTAAATGGGAAGCAGCTTTATGTTCTTGTGAATCCTGTTTCTGTAATCATTTCTCTCCCATTGTCAGTGTTTTGTACCTGATCCCATGGCAGTCACAGGAAGCAGGATTACGTTTTCTGTGAAGAAGAGTCGTGACACATTGTTGAATTAAGCCTGGCTAGTATTCACTGAGTGATCTCATAACTTGCTAACAGCATTCTCTAAAACAGACTGTTATTTACAGCCAGGTGTTTAGGATTAAATAATTTTAAAATAAGAAAAAGTCAGTCTACATTATTTCCTTTTTCTCCTGTAAGGTATGCAGTTTCTGTGTCCTGAAGGTAGGAGCCCTCCACAGAGCCTTTGTCCCCCAGCCTGTTTGGTTGACTGCTGCTGCCACCCACATTTTATTCTTCTAAGGAGCAAAAGTGTATGCTGTGTAAGAGTTCTTACCCAAACTACTAAGTCAAATTTGGGTAAGACTGCTGCCAGTTTAGATTCCTTTAGGCACTGATGGCAGCCAAAAGTATCTGGCAAACTCATCAAGAATTGTTCTCAGCTACAAGTGCAACTGAATATCCTTATTTAAAAATATAGTGAGAAGCCACATGCCTCAGTCCTAGGAGAGAATGAAGTTCACATGGTTGAGGGTAGTGTAAATAGCCATTTATATGGTGCTGTGGTTTGTGATAACTATAGAGTATAGCATGGTTTGGGTTGGAAGGGACCTTAAATATCCTCTAGTTCCAAGCCCTGCTATGGGCAGGGACACCTTCCACTAGACCAGGTTGCTCAGAACCCCATCCAACCTGGCCTTGGACACCTCCAGGGGTGTGGCATCCACTTGTCTGGACAACCTGTTCCAGTGACTCACCATCCCCACAGTAAAGACTTTCTTCCTAATACCCAGTTTAAACCTACCCTCTTTCAGTTTGAAGCCGTTCCCCCTTGTCCTATTACAACAGGCCCTTGGATACTGGAATATGCTCCATACTCTAGAGTTTGTTCAGCTTTCACAGATTTGTTTGAGCATCTGAATAGCCTCAAGTACTGCCATCAAGCTACTGTGGAACATGCAGAACAGGTGGTCTCATAGTTTCTTTTTCTTTCTTTTTGCTGTGTCCTCAGTGCTCTATCAAATACCAATTTGCCACATGAGCAAGTGCAGGAGAGGGGAGTCCCAGGGGTTTCTATGTGCTCATCAGGACTTGCAGGGAGTTTGGATTTGTTTTGTACTGAATCACTTGCTCAATCATGCAGCCTATAGAAAGAGAGATACCCAATTATTTGATTACTATGAGAATTTTATTTTTACTGGGAAAGAAATCATCTCATTCCTCATGCCTTCTCAGCATCTGTTGCAGACTGAAGTTTTCCTTCTTATTGCTTCACCCTATTGGTAATTATCATCATCCTTAAAAACTACTACAGGTTTCAGTCTCCAAACCTCTTAATTAAGAGACATGCTCACAGGCCGAACTTGTGTCTATCCATGATCCACACAGAGCTACCAATACACTTCAGCTTACAAAGCAAGAAGAACAAGGACTGTAATGTACACAGTCTGGGGTGGAAAGCTCAGTGTCATCATCATGGTGATTGTGACTTTGAATGCAGGCTTCTTATCAGAGCCCTGCTTGTGAAGTCCAAGGGCTCTTCAGCCCTACCAGCAAAACCAGATTTAAGGACATTTTGTATGTGTCTGAATCAGGCCCTGAGCCAAAAGGTCTTAAATACATGTATAAACTCATGGAGATAATTCTTTTGAAGGTAGAAAACATACAATGCTGTACAAATGTGAAGTTTTATTGTGATTTTGAGTGTTTCTAGAAATAAACAAAAGCAAACAAATCTCTCTGACTTACTGTGAAAATGGAAAGGTGAAGTGTTAATGATTGAATACAAAAAACATACACTGAAAGGCTAAAAGCCAAAAAAAAGTATTTGTAAATATGTTTAATGAGTACAGTTGTTGATAGCAAACACTGACTGTACGTGACATATCCTGTACTTGTAGAGTACATCTATATACACATTTATATAAGACTGAAAAGGCACTAGAGTTTCCCAAGTAAAACACGAGTAAATTAACAGTGTAAATCCAAACACTGAGGTTGGGGAATCTGGTTAGGAAGTTGTGCTGGAAGGGAAACTTTGAAAAATCACATGGTAAGTGAGAAATCAGGTTCCCACTGAAAGTCAGGGAATCCAAAATCCAGCTCCCATTTGTATCTTCAAAATCTCCCTTAATATACTGATCAGATGCCAAATAACACGTGTAGTATGAGATTAATGAGTCTATAAAGGAATGTACAGTACTGCAGCAAACTACATAACAATAAGCTTCTTATGAAGCTGAAGAGCTTACTATAAAATCTGGCACTCCTGTTCATGCTAGTCTTAAATTGTAGAAATGAATGGGTTCTTAAAATACTGATAATCTAAATACATTCCTGTGCAAGTAGTGCCCAAGAAATCTTGGAGTTATTTGTGATGGAAGGTGCATCAGAATAAGCAGTAAGGTAGGGTGGGCAAACCTGGTGGCCACCCTTTCATCTGCTTTTGCCAGAGCGACTTTTCTACTTTCATTTGATTTAAATGTTTATGGTTAAAAAAAAAAAAGGTAATTCTTTTAATCTATTGAAATAACTTACAGGGGAATAATATGATATGAAGGGAACTTGATAAAATGAAACTATGGTAGTTTCTATATGTGAAAAAACTACTGTAGAAATGAGTAGTCAAATCTTATGGGTGGGTGTGTCTTTTAATGATTTTTAGCTTTTGTGATTTTACTGCCTTACCTATGGAGTGTAAGCCACAAGCAAGATGAGTGTAGGTAGTTTTTTGGGTCATGATTTTAGCAGTTGTAAGAAATGCTGAGTATGTTTGGGTGACATTTATTTACATTGGAAATGAAAACATCAACCAGCAGTGTTCAAACAACTGCAATGTCTGTGTCACGTGCCTGATAGCAGTGGCAGAACAGGCAGGCCAGGGCAGATGTCATGTAAGAAGAGTCACTCTCCTTTTGGAGTCACAACTGCTTTGGTCTGATGCTCAGAGCAGCTCCACCTGTAAGAGACAACAGCATCTGCTGTGCAGGGAATAATGAATTCTGCACGTGTGTGCAAACAGCATCTGCAATTGAGCTGCTGTCTTATGGTGGAAGCTCTTTTTTACATAATTCCAGAGTTTTTGGCATGGTATCTCTAGCAATTCAAATATAAAGTCCTTACTACTGCTTTGTCAGCTGTTGAGCACCTTTCTATTATGCTTTTGCTAAGAACAGATGAACTTGGCTTTTCCCATGAGCGAGTGCAATTACTGGTGGCTTTACAGGCTGCAACAGGTTCTCAGGCTGTACAGACTGGTAATGCCCAGACTACCTCAGAGGAGAGAGGCTTCTCCTGGAGTAGTTTGGAGGTGTTTTTGTAGACACATGATTGTCTTCACTGGATCATTTTGTAGAGAAACCTGTTTCCTCTCCCAGGAAACTCAAGAGCAAAACTCCCAGTGACCCAAATAAGCACATCGAAGGACAGCTCCTGTGTTTCTCACAGGGCTTGGTTAGCATTACAGAAGTCTGGCTTTTGTTCATTCCTTACTAAATGTGCATTGCAAGTCATATTTTAAAAAGTCAGTCCAAACAGTTTGGAAATATATCCTTGTTTTAAATATGATCAAGACAAAGCACAAGTCTTAAAGTATTCCTACTTGGACCTCTCAGTGCAGTACTGCTAATGTGGCATGCATTAAGCTGTGAAAACAATCTGCAGCCATCAGCAACCTTTGCCAAAGTGTTTCCCAGTACTGGATATTTTGTGTTTGTAATTACCATTTCTGACCTCATCCTGCAAACATGCAAGTATTTGCATATTCTTATATTTACTGGTATTGAACACGGTAAGTCTGCTGAGTTGAGAGATGTATGCATACACTCAGGTACCCAGAGAATTAGAATTTCAGGGGCACAAAATGGACGATGCACCATGTATAAGCAACTGGCAATTATAGTCACTTGTTAAAATAGTTTACAGTGGCCTGTGAGGCACAAAAAGGAACCTAGCACAACTTTAAGTAAGTATAAAATTTTAGACTGTGTATCCTATATTTTGCTGATATGTGAAACTTGCACAATTATTTATGCCACAGGTGAGTTGCCTCTAATAAAAAAACCCTAAATCCTGAAAAAATCAATCTTCCAGTTAAAACAATTCTCTATTTTCTTTCCGTTAGCCTATGAGACTGTACTTTCATTTAATGTCACAATGCTCTGTGGCTACAGAAGCTATGAATATTTATGAAAAAATGGACCAGTATATCAAATTAAATAGAATGTATGCACCAGGGAATATTATCCTGGAGTACTTGTCGATGGCGTGGGTGTCGATCCGCATGCTGACGTATCGCTGGGTTTTCCTCCTGCCCGAGCCCCTCTCGGAGCCCAGTGCCAGCTGCACCATCATCCGGTCCTGCTTGTCTCCGTTCTCAGACATGTAGTGCCCCAGCTCGTTCACATCCCCATCGTTGTAGCTGCCGTCCATCATCATGGCCCGAGGCTGAGGTAGGCTGCATGCACAGGCAGGCTGTGGGCGCAAAGAAATGCAGGGTGGGTTTGAGTTGTGGCCAGATGTACAAAGACATCCCTTTCCTCCTTACAAAAGCAGAGGAGGGGAAAGGCCGGGAGAATTCAGGCAGCTGGGACAAAAAAGGGGGGACAAGAGGGTGGAGCTGGACAGCAGCTTTCTCTGTGTCCACTTTCCCATCTACAAGACACAAGTGCAGTCAGGGAGAGAGCAGGGCTGTCTGTGGAAAAGCTCATTTGGCTTAGGCACAGGTTTTCAGGGTGCAAAAAAAGGTTGGACCTCTGCCTTGAAGCTGAGAAAATCGGAGAAGAGGAGAGAGGGAAACCACAAGAATGAGTCTTGCCCCATTTGAAGAGAAGATTTTAGGCTGAATTTTTAGGGGGTTAAAATTTAATGTAACTTGGGAAAAGGGCAGAAATGGAACCACTGTGTAAGTTTAGACTGTGCATGGATAAAGGTGGAAGATATCTGCCATGTTATCTGAAACCCAAAATGCAGTATCCCACTGATTCTATTCCCAGGTTTGAATTTTCAGCATAGAAAAGTATTTAAAGGTAAAATCCTAAAACCTACCCCATCTATACAGGCATGAAGGACTATATGTAGAGGAAGTTAGCATTCTTAGAGTCCAAAGACAGAGCAGAGAACTAGGGTGTGGGTTGTCTGTGACAAATCCTTATGACCTGGAATGACTTGCTGCTGGTGTCTTTCCAAGCACTGCCTTCTCCTCCGGCAGCTGAGAGCAGCACACTGTGTAGCTGCAAAGTTTTGAACATTTCCAGACTTCTGCCACACCAGGGACATAAAACTGCACTGGAGACAGAAAACCTCACCTTGTCCCGCAGTTTCCTCTCCTTACGTTCCTGCACCGTCGTCAGGTAATTCACAGCCGCGTATTCCAGCACGGAGAGGAAGACAAACACAAAACTGACCCACAGGTAAATGTCCACTGCTTTGATGTAGGAAACACGAGGCATGGAAGCATTCACCCCAGTGATGATCGTGGACATGGTCAGCACGGTGGTTATCCCTGGGAATACACCAGCAGAGAGACCATTTTCAAACCAGACTCTTCATGACTAAGACAGTTGTTACAATTTCCTGACATCTGATTTTACCTTGCAGCATGGTTTTACACATTTGAGTGATGGCGTTCAGTGCCTTAGGAGGGTCCAGGCAGCCCTGATAGTTCTAATTGGGGTATTTCTTGTCTTTTGGGTGAGCACAGCTCTAATTCTGGTCTCAGGGTGCTGCTAGCCTGGTTCCTCACCACACCACCAACCTCACCCCATGGCCAGGCAGCAGCACTTTGACCCCATGCTGGCTTCACCCCACTCCAGGCTCAGGACAGCCCCTGGAGGGGTAAAAGTACATGCATTATGGGGCCCTTCCAACTTGAGATGACCTTACACTTCTGAATATCTCAGCTTCTAGCTCTAATGCTCTGCAGCATGGACACAAGCAAAGCTGCTGCTTCTACCAGTTTCCCCTGTGTTTTCCATATGTTGGACTTTTCCTGGGTAGTCCCTCTTTGTGGGAAGTCAGGGAAGTCACCAGCCAACTCTCACACCTGGTCTGTGCCCTCACTGGAGCAAAAACAAAGAATAGTGGGGCTCCACAGGGCAGTGCTGCCCCACGTTACCCCACAGATGAGCACAGTGGGCACATCAGCAAAGACAGAGCCCCTGTAGTTAAGTGTTATCCTGGCTCTCGGGGAGTCTCTCTGTGCCCCTCCTTTTTTCAGGGGCTAATTATGTCACATTAGTGATCACTTTGAAAGTTGAAATAACATATACAAGCACAAACAACTGATTTCACAGCAGTATGTAGGTGCTAAAAAATGATGATTCTAAGGCAGTGCCTGTATCTTCTGTAAGGCTGTGGCCCAAACCCATAAGCTCCTTTTAATGTCTTAAGGTGATGGACACTGTTTCTAAATTCAGACATGGACCGTTGCCCCACTGCCATATCTGTTATGTCTCTATATATCCTCTCCATTGAGGAATATGATTTTAAACATAAATAAAATTCTGAGAAGTGTTGCCTGGAATAAGAGGAAGCAAGCTTGAGATGAGAATCTGCAAAAACACAAACAGCACTTTGCTAAGGGCAAAGCATCCAGTTTAGAAGAAGATTTCTGTCCATGTCATAGTTCTGCTTCCATGACGACTTCTCTGACATACAGCTTAATTTGTCTGAAAGATGCTGCAAAAGGGGAAGCTGAATCCCTCACATTGCAGTGCAAACTCATTTAACAAGTTAAATGGCACAGCTCAGCTGGCTTTGTTACCTCCACCCTCCTTCCTCTAGTAAAACTCAGTAAACTGAAATTCTGTCAAGGCTGATGATGCTGATTTTCACCTTGGCCCTGCAGGGCAGATGGAGGGAGAGTTTGCACCGTGGGCAGTCCCCTGCCCACGGGGGGTCATGTGCCCAATCCCTGGGAGACAGGTGTGGCATAGCTGATTTCCACAAGGCAAAGTGGGGGCTGTGCATAGTACAAGGGATTTCATTTTGGTGGGCAAAGCTGTGGTTGCAGCAATTATGTCTTAGGTCTGCTGACTCCAAGGTTGTTTTTACCTAATGGTACTCTGGCAGGAACTGCTCGGCGATCAATCCAGAAGGACACCCAGGACAACATGACCATGAGAGTGGCAGGGAAGTAGGTTTGGAGCAAGAAGAAGAAGATGTGTCGCCGTAAAGTGAAGTTTATATAGAGGCGATTATACCACCCTGTACGACAGAGAGAATGAAAAAGAGAAGTTCCACCAACATCAAACTACTTTCAGACAAGCTGATGTTGCATGAGGAGAAAAGTGCCTCATTTTCTTTTAGAAAAACACAATTAATTACCACAGATCAGTGCAATTTACAGAAAAGATTCCTCACTGAACCAACTATCAAAGTCAAAACATCTCTCAGGATGATATATTCAAGAGGATATAGCCTGTGTAATATGAGAGTTTAATTAATGTTAAGACTTGGTGTGATCATGAAGAGGGATTGTCTTTCTAGCTGGCATAATTGTCAAGATGGAAATCTGTGGCAGGGACAGCTGCCCTGGCATACAAGACAGGCAGCTCTGATGGGCCACAGAGAGAACTCCCAATGAACAATCCTGCAAGACCAAGGTCAAGAGATGCAGTTTGCACCCCTTCTGCCCCCAGCCCACTCTCTAGTACTCACCTGTGCTGCTGTAAAAAGCAAGCTTCGTGGTGGTGTGAAACTCCTGAATCAGGAACTGGGACAGTGATATCCTCTCATCTGTTTTTAAGGAATCATTCCCATTCTTCCAGTAGAGCATAAGGTCATCTTCAGTGTAGGCATCTAGGGGAGCAGAGCAAACCTCAGTACAGTGCACTGAGACAGCTGCCACCACCCCCTATGGTTGTGGCAAGGAGTGGATTAGCTCATTGTCAGAGCCCTCAGACCTGATGCCTGGTATGTTTAGTAAACCCCTCTGTTACTCTAATCATAATTTCACATACATATTGTGTGTGTCAGGTAGCCCACCACATCAGAACTTGAAAAACTATCCCTTATAAATCTCCTAAAATCAGAAACAAAGAAAAGGAGACTTAGAGGAAAGAGTTTGCCTGGGGTAACAGGAGGAACAGTCTATCAGTGGTCTGAGGCATGCAGGAGGGAAAACTCTTGGGTAAACTTTCTGCCTGTGATGCACACATGAACATTACAGGTCTTATTTTTTTTATGTGGAAATAATAGTAATGCTAATCCTTTCAGGTTGGTTTAGTAGCAACTCTTGGCAGGCAAGGAGGAAAAAAACCCACATGTAAATGCATTAAAACCAAATTAAGATGATGATTTCTTATTGCAAGCTTAAGGAGGTGGAGAAAATAACTCTTAAAAAGCCAAGTTTAAAATGTCATTGTCTGAAATCTAGCCAATTCATATGTGCATCATACTTGGGACAAAGGGTATAAGCTGGGTTTATCTCAAATAGGAATAAGAAACATAACAGGAAGGTGATTAATGTCTCTGCCCCACCATGGTTTCTGCACCACAGATGAGCAGATGGTGAATGTGTAGGGCCATTTATGTCTGTGTTTGAGGCACCTGGGCAAGCGGGTGCTGTTGGAGACTGCTGACCTGCAGGGTGGGGTGGCAGTGGGGCAGCTTGGCTGGCACTCAGGGACACTGGCAAGGCAGTGCTCACAGCCATACTGTTGCAGACACCATACAGTTCTAGTGAAAAAGTATGTGCAAGGAGTTTCTCCTAGTGCTGAAGTCTGCTGGCTTTGGTTAAAGCTCCCATGAATGTAGCAGCAGTTTAATTATTGGCATAATTAATTATTGGCATAATTAAATGTTTGGGTGCCCATTAGGTGCAGCCCTTAGCTCCTCAACATCTCTACTTTACTTACAGCTTTCAATCTCCAGGGAACAGGTCTGTGTGTCCAGGGGAAAGCGACTAAAATCCATGTTGCACATTGCTGTTACTGTAACTCTAGGAATAACAAAAACCATTTAATAAAAAACTTGTCCTCTTCTGTGACTGACGAATAGTAAAGCTGTGAGTTTGTTCTTTTATTAAGCAACTACGGCCAGTACCAGTCAACTGAAAATAAATCCCTTCCATTCAGCTAAAGCCATTTCACTTTAGTTAAAGCCATTTCTTCCTCTCAGCAATCTACTGTTACAAAAAATGACTAGAAAGTTAGGCCATTGCAAATTGCTACTAGATGACAAAAATATTGGAGAAGAAAATGCTAAAAGGCAGAGAGGACCCTTTCCCCTGGACAATCAGCAGGCATATCTCTGCAGACATCTGTCTTTTCAACAAATGCTTTTTACGGTAAAATAATTTCCATTTATCAAAGCCATCCTAGAGCCACGAGGGATCTAGGCAATTTTCTCCACACACCGTGAATTTCCAGCTGCTCAGTGAGAACCCAGTGATCGCACATGGGTATCAGCCACCAGAGGGCACAGGCAGTGCCTCCAGTTAAGGCTGGAGCTGATATGCAGCAGTGACCACTGAAATGCTCTGCCCCATCAGTCAAAAGCTCTGGTCTCGCTATGGTCTGATTGTCTCATTTTTCGTAGCATAATTTTGTATTTGGACATCCATAGCATCTTGACTCTACTGGCTTGAACTCTAGGGAAGTAAATTAAAAAAAAAAGGGATAATTAATAATGGGGAAAGAACGAGTTATAGAAGGGCTAATGGTAGACAGACATCTGTCACATAATAATAAAAACACAATGTTAGTAGTCCTTCTATATGTGTGAGTTCTGTCTGATGTTGCTTTCCTATCTGGATTTACACTTTGACTGAAAGTGCTTGGCTCAGATTGATTGTTTGGGTGCTAGTGAGGTCTACAGTGGTATCCCAGAAAGGAGAAAACAAGGTCTGGCAGAGAACCTTAAAAAGGCAGGCTTCAAGGAAAAATATAATCTACAGGCAAAGACATTCAGCAAAGGCAGACAGGCAGTAATGACCTGTTTGCTCTTAAGGAGAGCCCAGCCTTTGTACTTCCCCAGCATTCATAAAGCACTGCAGCCTGCAGTCACTGCTGAATAAAATAGTGAAACTCTGCCAATTTGCTATTGAAGATGTCCATGAGCATTTTGTACAGGGCAATTGTTTAAGCACAAGGCTGTGCATGGCAGGATCTGAGTACTTTGATGTTCTTCTGTTCCCATCTTCTTTAGATAACCATAAATGCTTGCAACACAGATGATAGACATCATACAGCTAAATGAAAGGGTATACAGGCATGCATGCTGTAGCTGAACTTTGTCATATTATTGTCTTTTTTTATTGTACTAAATACCTGAGCAAAGTTTGCAAAGGCCTAAGCAACACTTGAACCTTGTCTAATATGCTGAGTGAAGAAAAAGCTTTGACAGTGAGAAGGTAGACACTGTTCAGGCTGTGAATTCCAACACACAGTAAGATAAAAATGTGAGAGAACAAAAGAATTCTTGTCAAATTGATGCTGCCTAGGGAATCAAGAATTTCTTTGCTTGACTTAATTTCACAGAATCATAAAACATCTCGGCAGGCTGAGAAGTTGATCTCCTCATCTTGTGACAGGCTCAGCTCCACCTCTGCCACTACTAACATTCCCTAAAGACCTTCACAGCTTTCACAAGCAGTGTATTCTGCAACTTTATCACTAGTTAAATCTATAAAGCTTGCTAATACTGACCTCCTATGAGTCAGATTTTCCTTCCTTTTGTCCTTCAGAATATATTATCTATCATCTGATTCTTTGTTTATTTACCAGCTATTTTGTTATTTCTTTGCTGTGGAGGTGATGTTGACATTCTTGCATCAGAATATTATCCAGCAATTCCCTCTCTAATAGGTATTTATAGGTCTTTTGGCAATACTTGTTTTCTAATGGAATGGAGCTGCAGCCAAGAAGAACAGAAGCACAGATTTTATTTTCTTTGGGAGATAGATCATGCTGGATTTGACTCGGGTAGAATGAATTTTTCTTCACAGTATCTAGTTTGAGGATATATTCTGGATTTCTGTTGAAAACAGTGTTGATAATACAGGGATGTTTTTGTTGTTGCTGAGCAGTTCTTGCACAGCATCAAGACCTTTTCTGCTTCTCACCCCACACCACCAGAAAGGAGGCTGGGGGTACACAGGGAGTCGGGAAGGGACACAGCCAAGACAGTTGACCCCAGGTGATGAAAGGGACATCCCACAACATACGGCATCATGTTCAGTGTATAATGTGGAGGAAACAAGAAGGAAGGGGTAGAAGTTTGTAGTGATGGCTTTTGTCTTCCCCAGTCACCATTATGTGTAGAGTCCTGCTTTCTTGGGGATGGCTGAGCACCTGCCTGCCCATTGGAAGTGGGGAATGAATTCCTTGTTTTGCTTTCCCTGTGTGTGTGGGTTTTGCTTTACCTATTAAACTGCCTTTCTCTCAACCTACAAGGTTTTTTTCACTTTTAGCATTTCAATTCTCCTCTCTATCCCACCGGGAGGGAGTCAGCCAGCAGCTACCTGGAGCTTAGTAGCCAGCTGGTGTTAAATCATGACACAGATCCTCTTTATTTAGCATCTCCAAGTATGAAAGTGTTACTTATTAAAAAGAAAAGAGTCCTGGTTTAATAAGGTTCAGACTTACATGAGCTGATCAACCAGCTGGAAAATAAGGGAGAAAGCCAGGCCTGGGATCACCCCTCTAACCAGAGGACGAAACAACGTTTTGTCCCCTTCGAGAGACTTTCAAGCATTTTGCATGAAAAGTGAGGAAAAAGTAGACAGAGCCAAAGTCAAGTGTTTGGGTTGCTCTAGCCACACACATGAGTTGCCAGGAGCTATATACCCTTGCTCTGAAGCTTGTCACTTCATGTGCTGAAGGTTGTTCTATCTGGTATTTTGGGTATCATATAGCTAAAGTTGTGCTCGATATAATTTATATTTCTTCATAATTGCCTATAAGAATAGAAGCTGCACCTTTTGCTAGGCACAGAGGCTTGCTGTATAGTGAAGTGGATAACTATAGCTCCCCTGGACTTCTCTTTGTTACCAAACACTGCCCCGTTCCTTATATTGTGCCCTGCCTCTTCATCAGTGTCCCATGGGGATTGCAGCCCGCTGGTCCCTGTCGAGCTGCTCCAAGGGGCAGTCACGTTTGACTGCAGCTTCCCAACAGGGAGGGGCTAACCATGCATACAGGGTGAAGAGACAGTGGGGGAACCAGCAACATTGGCACAGTATTTGGCATGGAAATCTTCCTGCAATAGGCACTTAAATGAACTCGGACAGGGACTCAGATGTCTGTGGATAGTCAGCACATTCATTCTTTGTTATGTTTTTTTGCTGTATGAAGTCATGCGAAAGCACAATACAGGAATGGATTAAACCACTTTCTCACTCCACTAATGGCTTGCATTGACCGAATGCTGCTTTACCTGAGGCTATAAAGTACCTTCCCGTCTGGCTGGACCCGCAGCATGACATTGTCTGTGGTGGTGTCGTGGATGAAGGAACGCTTGGAGTGGACAAAGAACATGTCGGGGACCCAGATCTTCTTCACCAATCTGCCATCAAAGGTCATGCTTTGGTTGTTGGTGCTGGGGAAGGACAACCTCTCATCTTTCCAGTAGTGCCTCAGATAAAGTGTCATGGTGAAGTCCTGCAACAAACAGGCTTGTGTCACAACTTACACCTCGTCAGCACAGTAGTGATTGCCTCTGTCTGGGACATGAACTGGAAAGCACCATTCCTGGCGACATATCCACTCCCTTAGCTACAAGAGACAGGACCAGCTGCAGCTTGTTTATTCCTCAGGTCAGACAGACTTAGGGCGTTCAGAAATCAAAGGCCATCCAGGTGGCAAATCCACCCCTGAAATGCAAGTGTTGCATTTTAGTGTCTCTGAGCCACTCCAGGGGCAAACATGCAGGCATGCCAAGGCAGCAGAGGGTGTAGAGTGCTGCTGACTGCTTAATCCCCTGACCACGCGATGCTGTGTTCCTGGAATAAACAGGGAAGAAGCTCTTGCTGCCTGTGGTGCCATCTCTGCTGCTCCAGCAACTCCCTTCTCCCAGGCAGGTGGAAGAGTGTGCTGCAGTGGGAGCTCTTCCAGCACTGAGTCTGAAAACCAGAATGTTTTTGTTTGGGTTTTTTTTTAGCTTTTTCTCCCCATGTATTGTACTCTTAGAGCTAAGGCACGGTCCTTGACTTTGAGCTTTATTGTATTTGGAATCAGAGCCCAGAGATACGTACTTGGGTTTGGTTTTGTCCTTGTTTCAAAGGGAGCCCTCACATATCTAAAGATAAGATCACAGACTTGTTTATAAATATGGTCTGTTTGAGTGTAGTGTAATATGTTGCCCATAAAGTGAGAGAAGTGTCTAAGACTGACCAGTCTGCCCTAGTGTCTGGAGTAGAGGAGGTTGGATAAGTTTGGGGTGGAGTTTTTTGGCACCTAATTTTTTTTTTTCCACAACACTTTCCAAGCATTTTGAAGTAAGGGGAGTTCTGCTGTCTTTTTTCAATACAAGTGATTTTTAGTTGCAGCCTATGCTATTACTATTACACTAGAGGCCAATATAATCCTTGGAAATGCTTTACATTGCATTGAACTGAAGCTCCCAAAGTCAGTGACCATGTAATTTCTTCTTTTTCATTGGATTATTTCTCTAGCATTCATTAACAATTTCCCCTGTTTAATTTAAAGATGTTTGATCTGGGAAAGATTTAAATTTAAAGACATTTGATTTGGGAAACCTTTTGCCTTGACTTTTGTGTGTTATTATGTCCTTTAAACAGCAATAAATTGGCAGATATTTGTTCTTTAGTGAGAAGTCAATGCCTCGCTTTTTTACAGGAATTTACAATTATGTTTGCTGTGAAAAAATCTGGTATTGTCAGCTTCATTACGAAAGATTTATTAATAGTAGTTTTAGGCTATTAAACAGGGAACCACAATTGTTCATAACACATCATCTGAAAATCCCTATATAAGCAATAACTTGCTTCATCTTTTGGTCCAGTTCTCAGTGGCACTATTATCTCTTCCTATTATGTTTGCAAATAAATTTCCAAAGCTGCATGACAATCTGTTTTTACTGCCTTGTCATCTTTCCTCCAGATAATACAGCTGCCCCACACAACATGCAAAAGCTCTGCAATTTCAGGGTCACTAGCCTATAGTAATATATAGGCTATCTATAATAATAGATATTTATAATTTTTTTAATTACTTGGGAAAAAATCTTATTTGTGACATTCTAATGAAGTTTTATAACTTCCTCTATTATTTTATCACTTTCTTGCAAATAGTCAGAAAGTAGCGGAGGAAAAAAAAAAGAAAAACTGATATAACTAACTTCTCAAGCTTAAACTCCGTACAGAATGGATAACTGTCGCTCATGTTTCTTAGCAGTGTTGTATCATTTTGTCCTAGAGAAAGGGAAAAATCAGCTTTCTTCCTTCTGCTTCAAGGGGTATGAAATGCTAGCATGAGGTCAATAGAAATCATAGTCAGTGGATTCAGATCCAACCTGAATCTGCCTCCCAAAGGCTGTGGAGTGTTAGTCCTTGGAGGTATTCAAACCCCATGGACACAGACCGAGGTAGTCTGCTGTAGCTGGCCCTGCTCTCAGCATTGGTTTGGGCTCCAGAGGTCCCATCTGTGATTCTTACCATGTCCACTTCAGAAATGCTGTCCAAACTTTCAACTTGGACATCCACCCCAACAGGAATTGCAGGGCCTGAGGAGAAAATAATCAAAAGATGACAAAGTACCAACCTACTGAGTCAAAGTAATCCCCTGGCTACAGTATCTTAGAGACAGAAATAGATGCACAGTCTGAAATAGAAACAGTGGTAACCCAATTGAAATTATAAACCGTTGGAATTCATAACAAAAGCTTCTTAATAACAATTAAAGTCAGTAATGAGATGGATCTGTTAATGACTTTCTCTTTTTATTGTGTCATCCTGCTTGTGCCCCTTCAAAATGTAAAGCAACTTTAGCTGCTTTTAGCTCTAGTGCTTGGGTCCAGGACTGGTGAGACAGATGCCTGGTAGAGCATCCATTCTGACGAGAGCAGTGACAGCACAGCTAAGGAAATGTGGGAGACTTACTCCAAATTGTTCCCTCACTTTTGTTCCCCTTGTAGGCTAATACATCCATGAGTGCTACTCTGTGTGTTTGACTTTCACACCACTCAGTGCTCAGCTGTGGAAAAGACAGGGTGACAGGAGGGGGTGCACTGTAGGACAGGAGCATGTGCCACTGAGTCTGGGGTTCCCAGAGGGAAAGATCCAACTGTGACCTCTCATAATAGGGATCTTTTTTCTCTCCTTCAGGCTTTGACTAGTCCCTCCTGTACCTCTGGCAATTACAATAGAGTAGAGCTGTCAAGACAAATAATGCTCACATTAGCAAACTGCTATGAAACTGAAACATTTTTAAATTAATTGAACATGCTGGTATTTGGTATATTGAGCATTTAGCAATAAAATCTTCTTTCATCAGAGTATATAATGGTATCCTGGATTTGAATGACCATCTGTCAGCCAGAAAGGGTAGATAAATTACAACATTCTCTAATCCGATGGGCTGAAAGAAAAAGTGTTCTCCTTCACCCATTTCCCTGAAAGCTTAGTTTGCTCTCCCACACATCCACAAAACTGTAAGCAAACATTAACACAGGGCAGCCAAAATATTTTCTTTTGGATTACAAATGAAATGGCCAGTCAATAGGTGTGGTAAGTCATTTGACTATGCACACACATCATGCATTTCTGCATCATCCAGGAATAAACATAAGGTGTGTTTGCAGATTTTTGTCAGAGGAAAGTAGCACTGAATACCAGGAATATTATATTGCCTGTAAACACATTTCCATGCCTTTGATTATGCTTTTTTGCTCATCCAGAAGGCTATTTTTCTGCATCCCTACCCCCCAAGCATGTCACGAATTCAGAATGCAAAATCACAGAAATTAGTGACAGAAAAGGCTCTGCTTGCCAATCTGCTTCTTCACCTCGGTACATGTTATGGTACAAAGAAGTGACAGTGTAAAACAGGAACAGTGACAAATGTGCACGTTTCATACCTCCAAAACCTGGTCTCATGCTGAAGTCATGGTCGTCTATTCGCAGCAGCTGCTCTGACTTCGTCAGGGGAGATTTGGTGATGTCAGGGCTTCGTTTTAAGATTGGGCTACCAGGAGGAGAGAAGCACAGCTGTGAGCCCTGAGCAGTGCCGGTGAGAAGTACCCGCTCGTTTCATTCCATTACCCCTTAGAACATTTGGAACATTCACTCCTTAGACCATGACAGTGGGATTGCTTGCAGTGGTTGGCAGTGTGTCATTAAACAGGGATTCCTGCACTCAGCATACAATTTGGGGCACCTGCGTGAATTCTGGCACTGGGAAAACATTCATTTGGTGACTTTTTGTCTCTGTAAAATTATCTCTGCTTACAGCAGTTTGGAGCTTGTAATTCAAAAGTGTGGGCTGGAGGAATAGTATGTGTGGATAAGTGGGGAAATGGAAACGGGGCAGGGGGTGGAAGGGGGAGGCATTGCTGACATGTGATGGAGTGTGAGGACAGGAATTAGGGAAACAATATATCAAATAAGCTACTGGCTGTTGCCCAGGAACAAAATGGAGACAGTCTGGGAACCAGGCCAGGAGGCAGGCCATCCCCTAACTTGGGATAAAATGATTAGCTCCTGCCCCAGATGTCTATCAAGGATAAAAAGGAGCATTAAAGACCTGTGAGGTCTCTGAGCATTAAAGAGCCCGGTAGGGTCATTCCAGATGGAGTTGCACCAAATGCTGGACAGAGGATGCTCTGCTGCCCTCCGCATCCAAGGTGTAGACTGCTGTTCAGTGCCCCAGTGCTTTGGCTGCGAGGGTGGGGGCAGCAGCTCCTTGGTTGCTCCCTTGCGAAGGCAAAGCCTTTGGTGGCCTCAGAGCCAGCTGCACGCCAGCTGCTTGGGTGACAGGAGGGCTCAAAAACAGGAGGAAACGTTTTGTTCTTGATTTTAGAAAACATGGCACACTCAGAGAGGCACTTGTCTGAACACACACAAGACAAGTAAGAAATAGATTAAAGGAAAACAGGTTGATAGAGAGACTTGATGGGGAATATGTTCCTGAGATAAGGCTTCTCCTAAAAGAGACTGTTTAGCCATGCTATACTTCTCACAGGCTCATGGACAGTTGTTCCACAAGAAGCCAATAAAACACTCTCCTAACAGAGGCCAGTAGTGGTAGCAGTGACTTCCCTCTGAAACCCAGAGCTTTATCCATGAAACATCTTAGAAAGATGCTTGATCTCAATTCAATAATTTCTAGGAGAGGTGAGTTGTCTACCTCCATCAGTGAGTTCTTCTAGTCATGAATTATCCCTCAGGCATTTTAAAAGGTGGGCCCTGCCTCTGCTTTAGATTTAATTCTGCCTCTAAAAGACCTGTGAGTATACATTGGGAAAGGTTTATGCTTGTCTGAGATGGGGGAGTGAAGTTAGCAGGCCACTGACAAAGCCAACATTTGTGATCAGGTTTGGCAGTGCTCAGAAAGGTGCTTTCTTCCTGGCAGTGACAGTGGGAAGGACAAGTGGTACAATGGTAAGCCTGTGGAGAGGGATGGATTCTTGGAGGGAAGGCACCCACTCACACAGCATGGGCAACACAAACTGCACATCAGCACCATGTGAAGCCCAAAGGGATGTGGCAAATGGCTGTAGCATTGCACCTCACCTACATCAGGGTGTCAGGCAACAGGACTTCCTCTGGGGCTCTTTGGATCCCTCTAATGGTATGACTTCTACCAAAAGATGACTGCCACGTTCAGGTGGTGCTCCCTCCCCCTGCCACAGCCTGAGCCCAGCCGTGGGGATGTGGCTGCCAGGGCTGGACCAGCAGCAGGCTCCCGAGCGTTTTGCCTACCTGCCTTGCTTGTGTGCCTCGCCGTGGGCTTCCCGTCTCTGCCGCTGCGGCCGGCTGCACAGAAACAACAGGGAAAGGGAGAGCTGAGACAGGGCGACATGGGCAGGCAGGTGAGGGTGTCAGGAGGGAAGCATCGGATCCCTGCAGCATTACCTGCTGTCACAGGCGTGAAATGTTGCTTATTCTTTTTTTTTTTTAACCCTTTCACCAAAGGCCAGTCAGACTGGGCATGGCAGAGGGTGGGGAAGGTGGGGATGCTGGGGGCTCACAGCTGGGACAGGGCAAAAGGAGGGGACTGATGGTTTTTGTAAGGTGGAACGCCCCTGTTTTTGGCTGCTTGGAAAAAGACCCAGGCTGGCAGCTCACCTCCCACCTCCCCAGCCTTGGCTGGCATTGTCAGGGAATTTGGGGAGAGGCCGTGCTGCTCAGGGACCTTTGCCAGCAGGGGCACAGCCATTACAACTACACACCAGAGGCAGCTGGGTATGTTCATGAGAAGAAAATCTTTCCAAAGTATTCCACGGGGAAAAAAAGTGCAAAAAACTGTGCAAATACTGGTTTCCGATTTCATACTGTCTCCTAGCTGGCTGTCAAGAAAGGTTCTCTCAGGTCTTTGGCCTATATTTTATTTAATCATTAAAGGTAAGAATATTGCTTTTGGCAATGCAAGTGTTAGCTTGAGCAAAAGTAACATTTTGGACATTTAGCACTTCTGACTCATCTTTAATTAAAACTGAAAAAAATAGCTTCTCTCTGTAATAAACACTAACGAACTCTAATAATGAGGCTTTTTACCCTTTAGAATACATCTCAAATCCCTCTGCAGGGATTTACAGTGGCAAAACTCCTTTTGCAGTAATGGCTGTCACCACCCGAGCACCATCATCCCTTTGGTGAGCGGTGGAGGAACGCCAGGCCTTGCAGAACAGTTCCTCCCCAGGCTGGAAACACTCTGAAAGCCAATAGTATTGGAGGGAAATTCATCTTTCTGCTGCCACAGAGAAGCAGACAGCCAGGATAGCAGTGGGCATGCAGGGCCATATCACCGATTCACCCTGAAGTGATGCATTGGCTGAGTGGGATTGGTTTTTCCCAGAATCTGCTCAGTGCTTCCCAGAGGAAGGCTGGGAATAAGCCCACAGGCAGGCAACTCTTTGGGAGAGCCTTGGGCCACGCAGCACCATTTTCATTTCAAGGACTAGCTTCTTTGGCACTGTTTGGACTTGGGCATCACACAGCAAAACACTTGCAAGTGCTAAATGCACTTTCTGGAGTCCTCTGCCTTGGGCGGCTGCTGTCATGTCTCACTGCTGCCTGTGTCTCATCTGCTGGCTGTCAGGAAGTAATTTCTCATGTTTTGGGGATAAGCAGATTTTGGCAACAAGCTGACCGACTTACATGACTTTAAAGTGCCCTAGTAAACTCTTGGCTGTTCACGAGTAATGCTGGTATTCAAACAGGGACGAAGCAGGCCGTATTCTTGCAATCTATAATTTTCATTTCCTTTGTAGAGGTTATCTAATGCTTCATGATGGCCCTGGCTCTATCCTGCCTGTCAAGGGAGAATTCAAGACATGGCCATCAGGGATTCATGGCCAAATCCTCCCCATCCTCCTTACTCAGCAAGCCTGGGTGGTTCTGTTTATTTTCTCCAGGTTTTTCTCCACCACCTCTAAACTGAACTTTATTTCCTTGTCACAGACAAGCATAAAATGTCCTGTACTCCAGCCACTGCAGGGTACTGTGTTTATTTGAGCTTTGGTTCTGGTACTTCACTTCCTTTTACTAGTCCCTTTCCCCTTGTCACAGCTCTGAAGTTATGAGCCTTTCCCACTTTTCTGCCTCCTCCTGTGGTAGCAAAACTTTTTTACCAGTTACCCAGTTGCTGCAGTTTGAAGCCCCATTTCTTTCTACTCAATAAACAGCTTTCCTGGGCTGGTTCCTTCTGCTGGCTGAGTGATCAATGACAGCTCCATCACGGGACCCCATTACCCTGCCTGTTTGTGCTGTGAATCAATGGAAAGCTGCTCTGACTTCCCCTCATATGTCTGCTGTCCCTGGTGTTTGTGGGAGATGTTGGAACTTGGGAGATTCGACCCAGACATTGCTCACAGATTGCTCAGCTCAACCTTTCGTCACCATGGCCACGCACTGTGACAGTGCTGCTCCTGCCTTTGCTGGAGCGACAGGCTATCTTTAAACTAAACAATAACTCCTGAGGTAGAATACACTGAATAATGAACAATTTCTTTTTTTTTTCCCAATGTCAATATTTATTTCCTGACAATTACAGTGCCAAAAGGCATTTCATGTCTCATGAAGCTCACAGAGACACTCTGTGAAAAAGCCACAGTTGGAGCAGAGTGGCATTTATTCACAGGGCTCCCTGAGCTAGAGTAGCTCTCAGGCTGATGGGTGATGCAAGCTCTTCAAAGTCATTGTTATTCCCCCAGATCCATCCACTACTTCAAGGAATCTTGAGGTGCCTCTGCCTCAAAGGCTGAGTCCTGCTGGGGCTGGGAGGAAATGAGACAGCTGAAGCTTAGGATAGCTAGGGAAAAAGGATCAATAAACCCAGATTTTGATCACTATTGCTACAGACACAAGGCCAAAAGCAGTTATTCTTTTTGCAACACAGCAATAAAAGGAGTACAGGATTAGGGATAGCAATGTCTGCTTTTCAGAAGGAACAGTCCAACCATGACACCAGAAGATCTTAGCATTTCCTAATGCCCTGCTTCACAGGATGTGTGCCAGAGGATTGTCAGGTCCACACTTGCAGAGTGCACCAGAAACACCACAGTATTCATCTTTGAAATAAGAGCTTTGGGAAGCAACCGAAACAAAATGTGAGAGAAGTCCTTGCCCATTGTAGCATTTTATTTTGTAATTACTTATACAGCGCACATTGCCCACCTATAAATCATACCCTCTTTTCTCTATGGAAGGCAACCTACCTGTAGTAGACAATGACCTGTTTTACACTCTTAGTAGGATAATCTAATTAGGATTTGAGAACATTTCCTCCTTGAGGAGTTAAATCAAAACACGGTTTCAGTTCTTCAGAAAAAAAACGAGCCAATGTATTTTCTTTGAGAGAAAAGTGAAAGTTGCTGAAATAATGCAGCCAGATTTGCAGTCTTTCCTAGGTGTGAGGGGTGACATCCTTGCGGAACAGTGCTGGTGGGTTTGACAATCTTGGATAACACTAATGTTATTATTATCAGATTTCATTAAAATCTGGAACAGTCTGCTGTCTCCTTCCCTTTCGGTGTTCTTAGGTCTGCATGGAGGACAGCAGATCAGATTCTGTCTCAGGAAATATTGTTGAGATATAGCTATGGCATAATCTCTGTCCCTTCATTTAGTTGTGTCATAAGCAATATTTTGGCAGGGGGCTGCAGCTGCAACTCGCCCCAAACCTCGTACCCTGAGTGGAGGTGCCTGCCACCCCAGAAAACATGGCAGCCAGCAGTTGGGGCAAAACTCCCAGGGAGTGCATTTCCTTTCTTCTTATCTCATGACTGGGGAGATGCCTTCACCTGTTTTCTGGTGCAGAGACTGTGGAATTCCCATCATCACCCTCTGGGACCACCACAAGCTTAATTTTTTTCAAATATAAGCTCTGTAGCTCACTCTGTGCTATGAGTGCAGCTGATCCACAGCCTCTCCAATCACTGACACAAGGCAACAGGGGGTGTGGAGCTTGCTGAGCCAGTTTTCAGCAGGGCTTTTAATTAGAAAGTAATGAAAGTGGTGAAAAATGGCTCCTCCCTTCTAGCTGTGCCACGGTGCTCAGCTCTGGACAGCTTGTGCAGTGCCTCCCATCCTGCTTCTGCTGTGCCACACATCCCTCATACCATGCTGGGCAGGGCAATGTCAGGACCCATGTTCTTCTCAGTCTTCCCAGCAAATTACATCTGGGAAAGTCAGGAGAGGGCAGTGGAGGCAGCGTAAGACCCTGTAGGGGACAAAGTCTTGGCAGGAAGGACCTGGGATTGGCAAAGGGGTATTGGTACTAATAAAGAGCTGTGAGGAGTTTAAATGTCCTATTAAATACCTATATCTACATATTTGTCTAGGCTTTGTTTCTCCCTCTGTTTCATGACCATTTAGTGACTTGGGTTCATACTACATCAGCATCAGGTTAAAAGCAGACACCAGGCGGGGGGTGCCTTGACTTCACTAATGAATTGGGAAAACCTTCTTTGCAAGCAGGAGATGCTCCTGGACAGGTGGTGTAGCAGGTCCAGGTGAAGAATGAGAAGTAGTTCAAAGCTCAGAGAAGTGCTTTGCAGGAGGAGGAAAGGTGAGAGAGCTAAATGGGAACCTAAAAAACAACCCAGCACTTGAGGGAGGAAAGGGCAAACTTGCAATGGGAGGAAATTGCTTTTACCCAACAATGTGCACTGCATCAGACATGATGCACTGAATCAGACATGATCCACTGTGCTCCACATGAATTCCCAGGGATAATGTAAGACAGAAACCCATGAATTTGTACTCAAATTGAGAGACTTACAAAATTGTGAGCTGTAAACAAGACTCTAAGAACTGAGAAAAAAAAATTATAAAATGTATTTTATTTTGGCATTTTTCAAGTCTTTGTTTGTTTGTAACTGTGTTGTGTTACATCCTTATGATTAGTTGGCTTAAGATGGTGAAGAAAGATGACCTGTTGCTATTTCAGGTTGCTAAATTTATGAAAAGGAATTGGAAAATAGTCCTATTTCTGATGTTTGCACCACAAAGTCTGAGATGGGATTTGACGCTCTTCTACCATATTTTTGAGAAAATTCAATGAGAACCCCATTTTAATCCATTATTACTTGAATGTAGGTCAGTCTCAGAATGCAAAATATGCAGAGGCAGGAGACACATATACACCCTTTATATTTTGCACTTCTTTGGTTTGCCTGGACATAAACACTGGAAAAAGAAGAAAAAGGAAACAAACCTACACATATTGATTATTCACAGAAATGTCATGCCACCTGAGGTCTTGGCACAGTATCTGATGTTGCAAAAATGGAAGTCTATGGAAGGAATTGCATCCAGTGGGTGGGTGTCTGTTGGGGTTTTATGTTATATAAGTTGAAATAAAGGGTAGGCAGACGCAGGAGAGTGAGGCTGATCCTGCCAGCCGAGGAGGAGGCAGGCATGGTGCCAGGGCTCAGTTAAGTGAAAAAGCGAAATGAATGAAGAGAAGGGAAGAACAAATGGGGCAATACAGAACATGCTGAAAGATTTCATGTGTGCCCTGGTCTTTGAAGAAAAGTTGACCCGTAAACAGGTATCAGCACAGTGCAGATCAGGGAAGAAAGCTGGAGTTTGGACATTTGGAAACAAATTGTGATGAACCCCAGTGATCCATTTGTCTGCCCCTCCCCTGGGGAATAATGAGATTATAAAGATCACCCAGTATGAATCTTTGCAATAATTGATGTCAATCCAGTCTAACATCCTGTCTGACAGTGTAACTGGCTGCCTTAGTGTAAGCAGGACAAAACGTAGATTTGAGTGAGGTTTTTAATATTTCATTACTAAGCAGGGGTAATACAGTTGAGGTGAAACTGTGACTCTGAACCTGGTTGAAAGACCATAGTTAAAGAAACTGCCATTAGTTTACTGCTAAGAGACATTAAATAACACCTCACTAATCTGTTAGTCAATATTTTCAATAATAATGCAGATAACAGAACCATAAAACTCATCCATGATGGCATGCTTGGAAGAGAAACAGGCATTTGGTGATCTAGAAATTCAGAACTCAAAGCAGCCTCAGCATGTTGGGGAAAAGGTCTGACGTCGATAAGATGAATTTCTAAAAAGGAATGCAGAGAAATAATAGTAAAAATTATGAATGGGGAATAACTAGCTAAAAAATGACAGAATTGTAACAATTTTGCTGTTGGGGTAAGGTTAAGAAATATTTGTATTGACGCAAGACCAGAGATAGATTTAAAGTAAATGGCCTGAACAGTAACAAGTCACCAGACTTTTACCCAGAAGAAAGCCAAGTAAGGAACTGTTGAACCAGCATTTAAATTGCCTTTGGGGTCACAGGAGAGGAAGGTGAGAGTTTTCCTCTTTCTTGGAACTCTGAGAAGCTACTGACTGTTCACTGGATAAATTGGCTACAAAGATAGTAAAAACCACCAATAGTAGGCACCAAATAAATATAGTTTATATTGAACAAGAGTAAGAGGCAGTTTGACTTTTCTTGAAGGATGTTATGCACTATAGAATCATGGAATCATTAAGATTTGAAAAGACCTTTAAAATCAGGTCCTATTGTCAAGCAGCACCACTACCACATACACCATTAAACCACGTCCTCGAGTGCCATATCCACACATTTTTCGAACACTTCCAGGAATGCTGACTCCTCCACTTCGCTGGGCACTCTGTTCCAATACTTTATAACCCTTTCTGTGATTTATTTTTTTCCCCGAGTATCTAATCTAAACCTCTCCTGGCACAATTTGAGGCCATTTCCCCTTGTCCTGTCACTTGCTAGCTGAGAGAAGGAGCCGACACCACCTCACTACAATCTGCCTTCAGGTAGTTGCAGTAAATAAGATACTCTTCTCTAAAATGTTAATGACCTAGTAGACAAGGGTGAACAAGATGATACACCGCACCTCAGACTCCAAGAGGATGTTGATAGGTCCTTCTTGTAAAGCTCCCCACATGTGAATGGTTACAAAATAAGAAACAGAGGAATAATGGAGAGTTTTCACTGTGAATAAAGTTCTTCATTATAGTCCCATGAAACCTATGATAGGATCACTGTTGTTCAATAGCTTTATAATTTGTTTTGGATAAATGAATAATTACTGTAAACAGTATTTACTGAGGATATGTAACTGTTCAAGGTAGTTAAAATCAGAACTATGGGTGGGGAATTGCAGCAGAATCTCATGATGCCAAGCGACTTCTAAAAAAATTCAGTGTTAGTAAATTCAGAAAAGTGCACGTGGTTTTCAACCTTTTATTTTTAATTTTTTCCATTGTGCTTTCAGAAACAATGTTAAGATGGTGATGGCCTCCAAATCAACTGTTGCTGCTGAGGAAGGAGGTCTCAGTACCATTGTGGTATGTCTTGGTAAACATCAGCTTAATGCTGCACAGTGCTCAAGAAGAGAAACAGGAGGTTTAGGCATTACTGGGAATGGAGCAGCAAACCAAAGAGCAAGCATTTCTGTGCTGTTAGTAACACTCAGGCATGTCCATATCTCACGTATCCAGTGCCCATGGCTGATAAAAGCAGCGGAGCAAGACAAGAGAGCTTGGAGGTGGGGAGGTCTCCAGGCAGCCTGAGCAGGGCTCTCTGAGTGAAAGAGAAAACGATGGCCAAGTGACACAGCACAAGGATTATATTGTGATTTTATATAATCAGGAGAAGGTGAACAGGGATCTGTTTCTCAAGGCTTTCCACAATACATGCCAAGAAGAAATTTGAAAGAAAGTACACAAACACAGCATGTTTTCATTCACTCTCACCAAAAGCTATGAGTGCTAAAAACGCAAGTGAGTTTGGAAGACGACTGAGCATTTCTTAGAAGAGAAACCATCCACATTTCAGCATTTCAGATACAAACCCAACCACGGAATGCCAAAATCAGTTTATATGCATATGCACTGAGGAAGGAGGAAACTACCTTGCAGCATCTTTGGGTTGGTTTAGTTTTGCTTTTGGTTTTCTTTTTTTTTTTCTTTACTTTTCTTTTTTTTTTGTTTTCTGTGCTGCACACAGGGTTTTAAAGCCTGTTATGTCTCCTCACACCAGATCATAAAACACATTGCAGTAATGGTGGACCAGAAGACAATCTGAAAGCAAGTTACATGGTGGCACTGTTGATTGGAGATTTTATAATTAGTGTCCCAGTATAGTTGCATAGTACTTGGGTCTATGAACACAGCTCCAGAAGTACCAGTAGAGACTATATTCTGCCAGGAATCCCCTGAATAAAGGTAGGAAGCGATGTGAAACATGGTTCCAAAATAAGTTCTAGAAGGGATAAAAGGAGGCTGGCAATAATGATGAAAGCAGAAAATATAATTTTCATAGCATCATTTGCAATGATAAGCAGAGAGAGGACACTTTTGGCTGGGCCA
This sequence comes from Dendrocincla tyrannina, assembly GCA_035047865.1. NCBI lineage: Eukaryota > Metazoa > Chordata > Aves > Passeriformes > Dendrocolaptidae > Dendrocincla > Dendrocincla tyrannina. The sequence goes on along the minus strand of JAWWMP010000116.1, from coordinate 78,571,498 downwards.
GGAAAAGTTGCCACGCAGAATTGAAGTTACTTGAAAGAACAACAGGGGTGGAAAGGCAAATGAGAAAAATAGCAAAGCAATACGAAAAATAAGTTAATGTATAACAGGATAAAGAAGAGGAACACTGTGGGACAGAAGAAAAATATTTGAAGGAAGTCACAAAACAATGTGAATTTAAAAGCAACAGGACAAAACTTGGCAGAGATGAGTGACAAGGACAAGAGTCGTGGCTAGGGGCAAATAAATGAGGCAGGTGAAGCAGAGGGACAATAAAAGAGAGACAGCTAAGTGGAGAAGAGGAGAAACCTTGAATGAAGAAAATAAAAGAAGTGAAGGAGATGACGGTAAAAGGAGGAAAGGCAAATTCAGGTTACCAAAAGGGGAGATGGAGATACCGGTCACGTTGGCCTGAAACCCACAGTGGGCCTCTTGTTGCTCTCCTGAGTCCCAGAACTGCTGGAGCACGTGGTGCCCAGCCACACACAAACTGCTGATCTTACAAAGCAGTGCCTTAGGAGCCATGGGTGCTTGGTGCTCACTGGATTCGGCTCATTCCTGATAACCTGCCTTCATAGGCAGTGCTTTCCACAGGTGTTTTACAGGCTTAGTGGGCACTCCCAAGGTCTGATCTTGCTTTAGTAAGATTTGTTCATGCAAACGAATGCTATCCAGATCAATCCTGAAGATACAAAAGGAAACTCTTAGATAAGAGAATAGTATAAGGATTCCTGGGAGGTAAAGGAAGAAACCTTGTTAGGAGTGAACTCATAAGGCCAGAGAAAGCATTAGGAGGGCAAGAAGGTGGGAGCCATCCTAGGTGTAAGGGATACCCTCAGTGAAGGTACCAGGATAGCCACATGTGGTTTACAGACCACAGACACCTTGCACCCAGCATGGCTGGGGTACAGAGGAGCTGACAACAGGGAAGTCCTATCCAAACTCAGAAAAGCAAGGGAAGGTAATTTTAATGTGGCAAATGTTCATTATTATGCAGGGTGGCTTCTATCACTTGAGAAGAGTGCTACTAATTGTAACAACATCTGAAAATGTCATAAAGAGAAAGATCTTTACTCATGGTGAGAGACACTGTGATAACAAGCCCAAAGCTTATCATAGAGGATGTCATTCAAGTGCTGTGAAAGATAGCTCTTACTGACGGAAGCATGGACAGGGCACTCAAAAGGAGCAGAAATTGAGTTACTAAATGGAGACCAGAGTGAGGCAAAATTGTTATAACACAGCCAAGGAGTGGTAGGGACATGACTGAAAACATGAAGTGAGTCTCTTGGCTAAGACTAAACATGATCTGTAGATCTGGTACAGTGAATTCTGCTGAGAGCTGTTTGTCTCAAAGGTGGTTTTAATGCTGTGCAGGGAGATTTTAGTGTTAAAAGAGATTTCCACCCCCAGTTAGTTTCTGGCAGAACAATGTGGCTCAGCTCCAGGCCAGTTCTTTTCCTATAGCTCATCCTCTCTAGCAGATTCTGCAAGTCTAATTAGCAACACAGGCTTTGGCCCTTTTGTTGGCACAACGAAGTTGTGACTTTTAGTGAGCCTTTGCATCATTCTGGTGACCCCCCTGCAGCCTGGTGGCTTTCCAAGAGCCTGAGCAGTTGGGAAAACAGCAGACAGCCCTTTTGCCAGTGCCCCGGATCTCAGCTCCTTCCTGCAGGAGTTTTGGCACTTTGGATTTGACAGGAGTGAAAAACCTTGCAAACCCTGCAGGATTTGCGCATGGCTGACTGCAAACTGCGAGCAGGTCTGCAAGGTGAGAAAGCTTTTATTTTTGTATTGCTGCTCTTTGAAGTGAAATTCCTTTGAGGCGATTTGTCCTGGAGATTAGCAAAAATAAGTAGTTGAGTCCTTGACTGGCACACTGACACTTTTACAGTGAATTACGATATTGGAGGGCTCTTTAGTAAGTCCCATGCAATAAAGCTATCTACTATGCTGCTTTCACTGTGACTTTGAACTAGACTGATTTGCTATTTTCTTTTCACACTCTGCAGTATGTTTCCAAAGCCTCAGCAGCTTTATTTAAGGAATTATTTGGGACCTTTTTCAAAATTTCTGCCATGCAAATCCAGTCCCCATGAGATTGTGGTGCATGCACGAATTCTCATGGGGAAAACCTTACCTGTCTGCTCACCCTTCTTCAGGGCTGTTGTGACTCATGCTAGAATGGTTGCCTTGTGGTACTTGCAGTACCCAAAATGGTGACAGAGAAGGTGTCTGACCCTGTGGAGACTCATTTATCCCATCCACCGTAACAGCAGGAATGCAAAGGCAGAGTGAGTGTGGGCTCAGCTGGATTTGAGAAGGCAAAAAGACAAGCCCTGGGGCTGAAAACTGCAGATCCAATGGTGAGTTTTAATTTGAAAGTAGAGTTTAGAGTGAGTGTCCTTGGAAGAAACTAATGCAGAATCAAAAGAAAAAAGCTAAAAGCCTATGTGTGCCCTCTATCAGCTGCACCGTGAGAATCAGGAGGAGAGCTGGACGTGTCTGCCAGGGCCAGCAGGATGCTGGCAGCACACCCAATGTGGCAGGTCTCTACAGCAGGTGCCTACGCCACCTGCCAACACCGGTGGCTGGCACTGAGCCCTGGCAATAGGGCAAAGAGATGCTCTTGTGGCCCTTCTGGAGGCCCTTCTGGGGAGAGCATGGGTGCAAGTCAAGTGATCCTGAGCATCCTGTGGTGGTGTGGAGCAAGGTTTTTCCACTTCAAAGAGATTTCTCCATAAATCCCCACCGAGGCCTGTGGCTCTCTTCAGAAGGTAAAGGCTGCAGTGAAAGATTGGATTTCCATCCTGGTCCTTACCACAAGCCTTATGTTCAGAGAGTAGTAACAAGGTCAATTATTTTAACATCTCCTTCTGCATAGTGGCTATTCAGGGATGAGTGTTGAAGGGAAGGGAAACAGAGTCAAACCCAAAATATTCAGGAGCAAAGCTCTCTGCAAGCTTCTCTGATGTTACACAGGACCCCTCCCACCCCTTGCTGTGTTTTGAATCCAGAATTTAACTCTATTAATTAAGGGTTTGGTGTATGAGTCATGCACCAAACATTCATACACATACATTCAAATAATGTTTAGTTATTCATGCTTAGCAGGAAATTACATGGATGTCCATAATCATCCTTTTTTACCTTACAGATTTTAAGGCTGTTGAAGCCATGGGTCTCTTACAGCCTGTCTTATCACGGAGCACACTGAGAACTGTCCTGAGCACCACACCACTGATGGACAGCTAAAGCAGGCCAGCTTTGTTCCTCCCTCCCTATCAACCCTCCTCAACATCACTAGTGCTTTATTGAGGAAGAAATAGGCCAGAAATTAGCTCCCAGGCCAGTGCGGGCATGATGGGAGGGCAGTAGAGCCAGCTTCCTAGAGCCACTACACCTCAGGGCTTTCTGATGGGCTTATCCTAGCACAATTACATCTTATATACAAAGTATGGGTGAAGAGGCAGTTCCTACATTAACTGAATAGATATTTCTTTACCATTTTCACACACTTTTAACAGTTTGCTGCTGTGATTTGTTGCATTGTCACTTCATTGCACTGACACTGTTAAGTGTGTAGTGCAGTGGGAGCTTTTGTTAAAGATGCTAAACAAGACCATGTCTGTGTGTGCATGTTTCTCTCTACTGAATGCTTTCCAGCTCAAATGGAGGTACTTTGCTTCTCACCCCTTTATTTTGGCACAGCCAACACATGGCCTAAGCTGCCACCATCATGAAGCCTCAATGAAAACAGGGCTTTGTGGCTGTCTTACATCCATACTGCCTCTGGAAATGCGTCCCCTGGGTGCTGGTCATGAGCTGAGCCACGGCATTCATTTATAACTCCACTAAGGTGATGTCACTGGTAAAGCCACTTTCTATGTGTAAAGTGCTTCATGGACCTCCAGGTGCCCACCAGGACACCTCAGTCACTCTGTAACAGAGCCCTCACTTGCTACAAGGGGCTACGGGAAAATAAAAACACATGGCACTTTCCATCTCTTCCACCTTTCAGATGCTTTTTCTGAAGGCTAACACGGGTGGTTTGAATTCCTCAGGACTGTGATATTGCTGCATTTCCATACCTGTACACTTTATGGTATTGATGGTGATACAGAGTCATTACAGAACAGGCATTATAGCAAAGCAGAAACAACATAGTTTCAGTCTGTCACAAGCAGAATTACACAGCATTTGAACAGAAAGATTCACGTGTGAATCATGATTAACTGTCAGCTATATTCTTAACAAAAAAAAGTATTTTTCCCCTGGGTGCACCTTGTTGTGTGCCTGATTATAAAAATCCTCATACAAAATTCCAAATATTCCCCAAATAGAATATAAGTAATCAGAACTCAGCTGTAGGAAAAAACCTTCCCCAACTCAAAATCTCCTAAAATGGCTGTCTACAAGACAGTAGGAGTAAAATATCACAGTTCTTTTGTGTGTGTGTGTGTGAGAGAGAGAGAGAGAGAAAGAAGGAGAGAGAAAGAAAGAAACAGAAGAATAGACAACATTTTAAATAATTTTAATATCTTAATTCAATAACTGACTGCTGTTTCTGTTTCCTCTGGTAACTGACCACAGCCTTGATGTTTACTGAGAGACCTTAATTTTTTCCTCTCAAAAGCTCCTTAAAACAAAGTATATAGAAACAATAAAATAAATTCTGAATGTTTTCATATGAGATCTCAAACCAATCTGATCTTCAGTGAATGCAATAATTCTCATGGACCTAAATTTCATCTCTACTTTCATGTGAATACTCTATCACATTTTAATCACCATAAAAATAAATGCTTCTTTTTTGCACCCTTTCAAACTTTGAGATACCTCACAAACCCTTTTTTTTTTAAAGAGCACTGATTTTCACTGTAGAAAATGCATTAAAACTCATTCATTGACAAAAGCAACAACAGAAAATATTTTTGCCTGAGAGATCACAGTCTGCAAATGCAAGCTCTAATTATCTGTTAGTCATTTTATCATCACCCAAAACATTGCATTTGTCCAAACTATAAATCTATTTTTGAATATAAAAAAATGAGACTCACCTGCCTTTTTTGTATACCTCATGTATTTCTTTTCCTTGTCGGTGGGTTCTGCATTCAGTGGATAAAATCCATCCCCACAACAGGAGGAAGATGCTAAAATGCATTTTATGAACAGTCAACATGTTACCTGAAGGTTCTGTATCCAGAAATAGTCCATACAAGAAGAAGAAAAACTAAATGTAGATCCTTTTCCTCTTTTTAAGACATTATCAGTCTGATCATTATTGGAAGGATGTTTACTCATACAAAAAATCATCCTGCAGTATTTAATCTGGACAGTGGGGAAAGCAATTTCCACTAAACCTATAAATCCCTCTACGTCAGATGGCAGGGATTTTCTAGCAGTGTTGAATTCACGTATGCTCAGAGAACAATTATTTTTCATCCAAACAGGCTATTTTATTAATTGGTTTAATTGGAACCCTACTCAAATAGCTGTGGCGCATATAAATATCTGCCTTTTAAAGCAAAGTAGTGCAGTTGTTCAGGCAGGTGTCATTAGTTGTTCTTTGATCACCAAACTTATCTTTGGAGCAGTAATGTTTTTTACAAGCATTGCAATCAATTGAAAAATGTTAATAAGCATATAACAGTTTCCAGCAAAAATTAATTTATATTTAGCTCTACAAACAGCATTTTGATCCTATGTATTCTACATTATTTTAATGTACAGTGGTGCTGTGGCCAGGGTAGTTGGTGCTTTCAGGACTTGTGCTTTGCTGGGCACTGTCTCTGGAAAGTATCCCAGTGTGCAGAGGAGTGGGAGAGGACAGCATGGGGGAGATAGCACAGGGCTGTTTGGAGGGATCCTGCTGAAACAGAGCAACAAACACCCACTAGAGCTGCAGGAGGGCTCGGGGGCCTGATGTATCTGGTGTGGCTGACAAGATCCTCATTGGTGGTAAAGATAATAAAAGAGCCTGGACAAAAATATGTAATCAAGCCAGCCACATCACCCATCAATTTAGGGCTCACTCCCTCCTGCACAACCCACAGCTCTGCGTTTATGCTCCTTCCCCTCCGTGCCTTCCCTCAAGGCCTTACAGATCTGATCCTACTTGTGCCTTATCGTGGAGACCTTGCCCCATGCTCTGCTGACACCACCAGCCTTGTTCCATCCCTTTGCCAACACAGCCCTTCCTCCTCTGACTGTTACCCATGGATTTCTATTTCAGAGCAGTTTGTCAGGTCATGCATCTCTTTCTAAAAATCTCTTTGGGGAGCAAATCTCTACCTGGTCTAAGTGCTGTGGCTTTATTGACTTCATTGAGCATTTACACTGCCCTGGGATTCACAGAAACAACACACAGAAAGTCACTAAAATTTCATTCAGTCAACCAAGATTCAATTTCATGATTTGCCTGGGTACATGAAGTCATGCAGGCTTCAAGAGATGGGCCATCAGTCACTGACAGTTTATTGCAAAGATTAATCGATGCTGCTGTTCAAAGAAGTTGTACCCATCTTATCTTCGAAAATTACCTGCGTTCCATTTCCACTGATTCACACAACCTTCTCAAGGAGAATAAAAAGTACCTTAATAATTGTTCTATTCACCTGTGATGATATTAGATATACTCCTTTCAGTCTTTGTAATAGTCTAAATAAAGTTTTATGATGTCTTTCATCAAATTCTCTGAAGTACATTTTTGTTGTTTCGTATACCTATTTGAAAGGTGCTAGCTCCTTTCTTATGCAGCAGGGCAGCAATGAGGATTGACAAGCAATGGATAACTATGAATTCACTTAGCTGCCCTAGAACAGCTGGAGCTCCCTTAGTACACATGAGAGGAGGGAAACATTTATCCTATCACTAACAGGGCAAATTCGCTAAAGGAATATATCAAGAAGTCAAAAGAATGCATTCAATTTCCCTTTTTTTGGATTGTTGCTCATAGGAAAGTTCAAGTAGAAGCAATTCATGGGAAAAATCCTGGAACAGATCATTAGACAACTTCTAAACTGAAAGAAAACAACTAAATGAAGATGGGCTCATGAAGTATACACGTGTTGAACAAACTTGTTTCCCTGGCAGGCCAACAGGCTTCAGAGCTTGGGGGAAAGCAGCAGATTTAAATAAGCTTTCAATACCATCTCACACAGCATTCTCATAAGTGGGACAGGGAAGCATGGTCTTGGTGAAGTCTTTGTAGGACAAAACATTGCTAGCTTTAGTTTGGTTTATCTTGCTGTACCTCAAGAGCACTTATCCATGATTCACTGTGGATGGGCAAGAAGGTGACACGCTGCAAATGATCTGCAAGGAGGCTGTGAACCACCTGGGTTTGTAATCTAAAGTGAAGGCTTGAAAGGGTAAAAACAGCACAGTGTACCTCTTCAGGTATGTAAAAGTCACTTCAAAGAGGAACACACTCTGCCCCTAATGGCTATGATATACAGTAATAGATCAGTAAGGGATTCGATTAGATACTAGGAATATTTTCTAGCAATAAGGACAGGAGAACATTGCAGTAGATTCCATGGAAAGAGTTTGCAATTGGCATTATTAGAAATAATTAAGGCAGGTATAGCGGATCTTGTCTTAAGACCAAAGGTTAGATTATATTTCTTTTCAAGGTCACTTTTAGTACTGTTTCATTCTGGTTTTCCAGAGAAAAAAATATGGAAAGCTCACACATCAGAATAAGAAAAAAAGTGACACTTCAAATATCCACGAACAAGAATAGAGAGGGCTATGTGCTTTATACATGAAAAATAAAACAGAAAAATTGAGAAAACAACTTTTTAAAGTTTGCCCTCATATTCTGCTTAATCTTGAGTTTGAGTAGATGGAGAGTTAATTTTACCTGCTTTCTCCAGGAGAATAACTAGAGATCAAAGATACAACACTATCTAAATTCAGGAGACAGAAACCCTCTGGATACTAAACATGAAAAGAATTGATAAGTTTCAGTGAACAGTATTTTCAACAAGTTGATCTGTTTTTACGGTTTGTGGGCTAGCTGTGAGCTGACCGCAGTCTCCTCAAAGGACTTTATTGTTTGTCTTATCAGCTCATATATTTGGAGGGAAGATCCTAGAGATTTGTGTCAAAATATTTTCATTTTGAGTTATTATTAGTTTTATTTGGTTTGGTAATCCCTTGGCATTTTTTCCTGTTCACCCATCAAATGAGTGTTCACAGAGATAAAATTTAACATACTAACTTTCCACCCACATCTGACATTAACCAGATCTCATAGCAAATTTTAAAACTGAAAAGCTACTATACCATTGACATTCCTGGCTTACCCTGGGCTTTCCTAATTTTAACATCAGTTCTATGGATAGGAGACAGCCATCCAAACACCAAATGATTGCCCCAAATTCCCTCACTGACAGCAGCGCTGATCCAGGAAGAGATCAGTAAGTGGGGATGGACTGTAGACATGAAGTCAACTGAGCAATGCTGAGTTTTGCAGTAGGAAAGGACAGCTATTTCTGGTTTACAGCTGAAACCATCTTTCCTGGAAGGTTTTTGTGCTTGAAGCCAGATACCAGGTTTATTTGGGCTAGAGTAGGAGCTGAATGCAAATGATAATCCACCAGGGTAACAAGGCATCTCAGGCCATTGAAACAAATGAGACTGAACAGGAAAGGTAAAAAAAAAAATTCCTGAGCAAGTTGAAATGGGTAAGGTTTGAATCCTTTGTGTTGGAGGGCACTCCCCAGCAGCTGCCCTCAAATACAGTGTCTTGGTCTCTCCCCAGGGATGCTGCTCCCCATCTCCTGCTCAGCTCAGCTCGGGGTCCTGCTCAACACCTGCCAGCTGGTGCTGTTTGCCCTACTCCAGGACTTTATCACTTTGGTCACTGTTCCTCAGAGGAGTTCAATGGGACCTTGGGCTTTTACTTAGTTATTGAGGCCATCAAAATACAGGTTTCCCAGACTGTTTGGGACTCTAATCCTTGGTTTCCTGGATTTTCATTAACAAAGGATGGTAAGAAATGTCACAGAAGTAAACATTTCATTCTATTTGGCCCAAATATATCATTATAATTTATTAAATAAACAAATTTTGGGACAACCAAAGATCTACTTTCTGCATTTGATCCCAGAAAAGTAAACTGTTTGTCCAGTTCTATTTATAGGACTATCTTCAAAGTGAGAACACAGTCAGAAGAACAAATAGAGAAAAAATTGAGAGTGGTTGGGGGTTTTTGTTTGTTTTTTATTTTTTCCTTTGAGACAACAGTGAGATGCTGAACTTGACAGGAGCAGAAATCCAGTCCGGAGAACAGTCACACAGACCTCCAGCTACTGTAGGAACCTGGAGGACTTTCAATGCCCAAGAGGGCAAGGCACAGTGCAGTGTAAGTGCCTGACACAACAGTAACTCCAGTCAAATCATCAACCAGGCCTTCTACTGTGCAGCAATACACAGCATATTCCATGTAAATACCCCTGGAGCTACAGCAGGCACACATAAAAGAGCCCATAACATTTATATTTTCTAAGCTCTCCCTAGCAGGAGGCTGCCTTTATCTAAACGCTTTTGATGCAGACATGGATGATCGTGTATCTCTGTTGTGATTTATGTCTGCAGGAGCTGGAGGAGCACGAGGGTACCTGTGTAACAGATAGGACACTGCTGTCTCCAGGGCACAATGGTCACAGCATAGTTTTTTAGTGTCTTCAATCACGGATGATATCAGAGACTTTAAAAATCTGGCTTAATATGAAGTTAGTGGTCTTACTGCATCCATTTCTTGTGTCCCTTTTGAAGAGTCATACTTCTGTTGTTCGGGATGTTCACAGGAGATCCATGCTAGCTCTGTGTAAGGTGAAATACGTCAGCTGGATCCTTCATGTTTGTTGGATTATAGGACCATATCCAAGGAGGGTGTTAGTACAGATGAGCAGTAGAATTTGAATAATCTGGGGATAAATGGGAATCCACTGAGTTTCACTATGGTGGTGTCAGCAAAGCCGGTGACTATTCATAGCACTTGTAGCTCTGCTCTTTGTATTATTCAAAAGCAAACTCTCCAGAAAGCTGACAGGATTAGAGAACTGTGAATATATGTATGTACACTGAAATGATTAAAACTTAAGAAGCCCACATCGAAAGGGAAAGAAATTATTTCCTCTGCAGGCACAGGAGACAAATACATGCTTTTCCAATCTGTAACTCGATGTGCTGTGATTGTGGAGAGCAGAGACCAGGAGCTCCTGGCCTGAGTGGGGAAGGGAAAATGTCCAAGCAGGAAGACTTTAGTTTTCAGTGTTAAATATCAGTGTATGATCTGACAAAAGTGTGCACCAAGATGGGAATCACATCACTTTGTACTGGCCAAGGTTTTCACCACAAATATCTTTTGCACCCAGTTATCACATTTGTTTTTATGTCCCTGCTCCTTTCTGGTCTCTATTGCACCCCTTGGTTATAATATCACAACAGAGCAGATTCACATAGTTTTTGTGGAAAACCTTGGAACTTCTCCAAGTAGTGATGAGGGCATCAGTGGACTTCAAGAAATCATAAACACTAATGAATAGTGAGATTTTCATGCAATTTGAATGACAGGGAGGAGAGAAGTGCCAATGAACCCATGACCCCAAGCCTTCTTATCACAGAATAAAAATCAGATAGAGGCAAGGCAGTGTACATGGGCCTCTAAGCCGCTATAAATCCCTAAATGGATTGTGCACTGCATGAAAGGAAAGGGAAATAGGCCAAGCCTGCACTGGGCAGAAACCTGAATGGCTCCAGCAAACAATGTGCCTGAGTGAAATGCACTGCTTCAGGACTAATGCATTCCGCTGCCGTTCCTCACTGCCAAAATGAATAGCACTGCTGCAGCACCCCAGCGAGGCACATCTTTAACACCACTCTGCTTTCATTAGAGCTCTTACCTCCGGGGTGGTTTTGCCCACCCAATGTGTCTTTTCTCCTCACATGATGTGTCACTGTTGCCTGCAGAGACATATTTGAGTTTCCAAGTGTCTCTGCGTGGCCTTGCGCTCTGACTGAGAGATTATGCGTGTTGCGTGCTGAGCTGTGTCCTTTTGTTTCAGCCCTTCTGCAATCTCCCGAAGCTGTGTTAGCTGGATTAGGGGCCTTGTGTGTACTTGGCTGTGGGGCACCTGGTCTTTTTGCATGGAGGTTCTGCTGCCATAACTCAAGAAAAGTACACCCAAAAAAATCAAAAGATAAATTAAAGATAAAACCGACACTTTTAGAGTTATACTTTGCCCTTAGCAGTTTAACAGGGCCGAATTAAAATATTGAAACACATACTAGTGCCCAGTGCAGCCTGGTGGAGAGTATGTTTGTCTGCTACTAGCAGATTATACTAGAGAAGGCAGACATGGGATGCTACGGGTGTCAAGGATTTCCCTGATGCTCCCCAGTATGTCCTAATTCCCACAGCACACTCATTTACCAGGAGGGACTGCGCCTTTAAAGGAACTGCGCCATGTGTTGGAAGATCCAGAACTAAAAGATATGGAAGCATTTAGACTGGATTGAAATTATGCTCTGGACATCCTGGACCGGGACCAGTGTCACTCTGTCTACCAGATTCTGCTCCTTAGCCCTCCTATCCAGTCCATGCCATTCTACTTTGTTGCAATAAATACATTCCTTATGCATACAACCCTAGCTGAAAAGGGTTTCCTCATTTCCTCTACTGTTCTCACATCCCATCTGCATCACCCTGATGGGAAATTTCATCAGTAATACACTAAGGGGCTCTGCCTGTCCACCAAGAAGTAGTTTAAAAAGCTTTTCAAAAGACAGCAACAAAATGGAAGAAAAAAGGACAATGATGAGACTGAAATTCTTATAGACAAACAGAGATTCCAACAGGGCCATCTCAAGGCAAAAGCTAACACAGGTGTGAGTAACAGCTACAGAACTGTCAAAAGCAATTCAGAGAAGGCAGCAGTGCTTAATAAGAGAGTTGTTCTGCCAATAGTCAGAGGGGATTAAAGGAACAACTGGACTAATTACAGCCCTCAGCCTGGCAAAATATTGGAAAGGCTGATATGGCACTCAATAAATGAAGAGTTAGAGGGTAATTTGATTAATGTCAATTAGCATGGCTTTAAAGAAAAATAGATCTTTCCAAGCTAATCCTTTTTTGATTAATTTAAAATGTGTTTGCTGGAGGAAATGAAGCAATGTGATGCGCTTCTCTAAGGCATTTAATGTTGCAGCATATGGCCTTTTTATTAAGGAATTGCAACAATACAGTATCAGGATAGAATAAGGAAAATATTTTAAAACTGGATAAAACCCCCATGGTGAATATGACTGTAAATGGCAAATCTTCATCAAGTAATGCAATTATCTCCCCAAAGAGACTGCCTCTTTGTCCTGCACTGTTCTTGACAATAAGCAAGAGTAAATTGGCCCCTTCCTGAATAAACATGCAGTGGTATGAAGTAGAAGAGAAAAACTGAAGGATCACTGACAAGGAACAAATGAGATATCATAGGGGAAGGCCCAGAAACTACTACTGTCATTTGACTACGGCTTACTACAAAATCTTCCTGTTTGTAGATACAAGACTGTATCTGACAGTCAAGAATGTGGCTCCTAATTTTAGAATAAGGAGGAGAAATTCTGTACACCAGTGGAGATTTTTATTGGAAAACTATTTGATCAGTACCTTCCCATTAAAAAAAACCCAAAAAACAAAGCACCAAGAAACCAAAAAATCAACCAAGATTTGCTCACTTGCATATTTTAAAAAAGGAACGTTGTAAGAGTATGAAGGTTATATTACTTCTTTCTGTGATAATGCAAACTGACTGAATCTTGAAAGTGAGCATTCTCTATCCATCAGGCTAAAGATTTATTAAAATTCCCTTATTAAATCTGTTAAAATATCTAGTGGCTGGAAAACCACAGAAGACAAATTTGAAATAGATTTTTTTTTTAAACAGTAATGATGGAGTTTGTTTCACCACAAGTGTGTTTATTAACTGAAGATAGTATGATTTTCTGGAGGATATGGGCTAGTTCTCAGACAGGGATAAATCTGGGCAAGTCCTATAGCCAGTGCCATAAGGAAGAGCTGATTAGATAATCAAATGGTCAATGAGGCAGGCTGAGAACTATCAGTTATTTGCACCAGCTAAGTGGCAAATTCCAACAATGCTTTGAAAGACAAATTTGTTTGGATCTGACAACCTTTTCTGAATTTGGCAGTGAATTAACTTCAGAGGGCAGTATGTTATAACAGTTGAGGGGTTTTGGCCAAAAGGGGGTTCTTGAATAAATAATGGATTATAGGAGTGTGTATTTTTAAAAAATAAAGACAAACATATCTCAGTATTCTCCCTTGATTGATGTACTCTGAGACACACAGTGGTTTTCAGCAAGCTGCTTCCTGGAGTCACTCACTTTCATGGGTGTCCATCTGGTGGACCCACCAGCCAGCCACAAATGATGTCTGCTCATTGTGCACAAAACTCACACGGTTCATATACAGCTTCAGCATCACTTTAACATTTTCAATCAAGCACTCAGAATCTGTATAGCTTATCTCGGATTTATTCAGGGATGAACAAATGAACAGGAAAACTGAGAGATGCATTTTCAAGCTACAGTCTCTGGCACCTCTGGATTGTGCCCAAAGCACTCTCTACATCCCAGTGTGTAAGGAACTAGGGGGTTGCCTATGCAAATTCCTTACCTGTAACATGGACAACTGTATTTGAATCAGCCATCAAGGGCTGCAGGGGAAGTGTTTCTAGGAAAGAGTGAGTTTTATCAGGATGCAGCTGTCCAAATCACCTGGGTGCATTGCCTTTCAGCAGAGGTTATCTTTTTGTCAAGGAGAGCAGCCCAATGCAGCTGGCTGGCATTCAGAGTTATGCCATGGGTTCCTTTTCAAGGGCCTCTGAGAGTATTTTTTCAAAGTGTGCAGAGTCAATGATGTGATCCATGTCAGCAAATCTCACCTTTCTAGTCTTTCATTCTGATGGAGTCTCGTATGTGGAATGCCCATGGGCAACCTGTCCCGATGGCTTCTTACCTATTTCTCCTCACTGGAGTCACTGCAGCCTTTTAGTTTTGTCTCAAGGAAATCCAGTAGCTCTCTGAATATGCTGTCTCCAGCTCTGTCAGTTCTGAGATATTTCACAGCTGCTCTAACATTGGAACATGACTGCAAATTGGGACATCTCTAACAACAAAATTCCTTGAACTTCAGTGCTGAAACAATATAAGCTGGCAGTTGGATGGACTCAATAATTCTGTGAATTATTCATGATCATTTGGAAAATTACCAGTTGGCTTCTTTTCCTCTGCTACTGATCTTCACTATAACAATGGTGCCTCAAAATAGCCATAAAAAGTAAGCTGAAAAGGTTTCATGAACTGCATGGAAACACACCAGGAAGAGAACAGCAAACAAGAGCCACAAAACTGTCACATGCAATTCTGGTTTCAGTGGCTGATTTCGAAAAGCTGCTAGGTGGGTTATCACAAATAAACTTCCCTAACACACATTCAGCAGCATGTCTGGTATTGTTTACTGCCTCTAGATCTTGAACTGCCTGCAGTCCTTCTAGGTCTTCCGATCTGTGATGAAACAGAAATACCACAGTGGACTTTTCTCACTGTGTCTCTCTTTAGCCTGTTGCTGATAAGTGTAACCCCCCTGGTGCTCAGTTGCTCTCTCCTCCAGATTTACAGAGGTGAACTGGAGTTATTTTAGATCATTTTCCCAAACAATGAATTCCCTGTCAAAAATTCCTATACAGGATACACCTGGGATTTGCTCTGATTTTTAAAATTTTATTACAACTGAAACAATTGACTTCTTTATCTTCTTCCAGGATCACAATTTAGCAAAATATTAATTTGTTCAGTTTGCCTCACTGCTGTTGCTACTGTCTTTATAGAAATCATGGGCTGAATCCACAGTGAAATATTTTGTGTTTCTCCACCAGATTAACTTCTGACTCTTGTCTGCAGATACCATATGGTGCAATGTGGGAAGAGACAAGACTGGACAAGACTGTAAGTAGTCAACCATTGGTCTGATTGCAATATTTAACTGAAATAAAATGCTAAGAAAAGGTCTTGTTTTGCAGGAAGAAACTGCAAGTGTACAGGAATCAACAGATGGTTGTGTAGCATAGAAGTCACTGCCACTGGCAAATGAGCAAGTTTAGTATGGCTGTAAAGATTCTTGAGTATCAGAAATACTCTGTCCCTCTGCAGAATAAGAGCATTCCTCTGGTGTCAGAATAGACGGTTCTTGGAAGTGGTTCATGAGAAAGAGGGAAACAAAACAAAACAAAACAAAATACAATACCCCAAGAAACCAAGAAGTTGTTCAGACAGCCCCATACAGGGGAAAAATTCCTTTCAGATTACTGAACTGGTGATCAGGTTAGTCCTGGGCACACATGAAAAATACATCAAGCAGACACCTAAAAGCTTTCTAGGACAAGTCTGAAGAGATCTCAGTGCGTGTATCCTGTCTCCATCTGTTGTACATCTCCACTGCATTATAAGAAGAAATAAAGAAAAGGCCCCCTGCCCTTCCACTCTCCTAGGTTAAATGCATGAAGAAGAGTAAGTCTGGCAGTGTCCCAGCATTTGAAGGGGACTGTGTCAGTGCTGAAATATGTGTCTTAAATTCATGTGATCCAAACAAATTACAGATTTCAGCTTCCCTTACCACCAGCCTTCTTTGCAGCACCTTGTAAAGGAGCCAAGCAAATGGAGGGATGCACAAAGACTACAAACGCACCTCCATAAACACATCAAGCCCCATCTTTTGACACTTTAGCTTCTCTGACTCACTTGGTGGGTAACACAGGTCCTTAACAGCACCGATAACTAGAAATCTTCTGGTTTCCAGTTTTGTATTATTCAGTCCTATTCATTTGAACCTGCGTCAGTCTATCCTTTGACATCAACAACTCTTCTCATCTAGTGTTTATCCTTCCTGCAGTGTCCACAGACTGCAATCATAATGCCTTTACAGCCATGATTTTATAAGGCTCAACAGGACAAGAGCTTTAATTCTTTTCTTGTATAACAGTCTCCCTAACCATCCCAAGAGTCCTTCCCTACACCTGAACCTGTTCACATGCAGATTTCTTCAATGCAGGTAACCAGAATTGTACAAAAATAAGGTCTTACCAAATACTTTACACCTGGTGAAAATATTTTCTGCCTTTACCACAGAAGTCACCCACTAGCAGTCTATTTAGCATTTAATTTTTCCAATGCTGAGTGAGGGAGAGCAACTCACATCCCTGTTAAATGTAGGGATTCTCTGCTTGACCAGCACAGTCATTCCTCTCTTCCCAGCACTTAATAGCAGTATATCTGCCAGTCCAAACCTTGTGTGGGTTCTCCAGGCACACAAATTTCATCAGCAACAGCAGATCTTAGACTGGTACCGCACACTGGTAGGAGAGGATGGCTGAGTAATGCAACTCGTGTGGGCTCTCAGGGGACCTCAAAATGGCACAAATGGTGAGAGGTGGTTGATGAAACACTGTGTGGCAAAGCCCTAGACCTGGATGGCAGGGTCTGTTTGCACTTATGGCAGGGTGTCTCTGTTTAAGGATGATGCCCATGGTGCTGTCCATGCCTTATGGGTGCTCCATCAAGGTGGGCCTTCTGGTGTTGGAAAGCTTATTCACAATTAGGAGGTGTCCCTTTGCTAGCCCTAGCATCTTCTGCTCCTAGTATTAGCTCTGTGGAGGCTGATGAGATTTCCCACAGTTTCAGTAAAGCTACCACGTCGTGACTTTTAATCCTGTCATTACCCAGACTGCATGGTCAGAAGCAATTATTAATTGCAAAGTCTTAGTGGTATAACAGATTTCTATTTGGAAGAGAGCTTTTGATAATTTTGGCCTTCATATCTTTGCAATTTTTTATTTGTGCCATTTTGAAGTTCCTTTTGCAGCACAAATTATCATTGATGTCTTGAGATGTAATTGTAGGATTTCATTGGTTCACTTCACATCAAGTGAAGTCATAAAGAAATGAGGTTTGGATGGGAGACTACCAGACTTAGTATTTCTTGCTATACTAAGAAATTGTTTGGGACACAGACTTATTACTAATACAACCACTGCTCGGAGCTGATGTATTTATCCCATGCCATTCTCCTTTTGGTTTGAAAGAATGTTTGAATTTAGTATTTACTTCAATTTGAACTGAGCCTTAAGAGGTAGTCTTGACATTTGCATTTCTTTTCTGATAAACATACAGTAATGAACACACTTATTTTCCTTTTAGAATCATCTAAAACCTTTTGACGGTACTTTCTGTTCTTCAACCTGAGTGATCCAGCTTAGACCAGGATTCTCAGGGCCCTGTAAGGTTGATTTTTGGATACCTCCAAAAATGAAGTTTCCACAGCCTCTCTTAGTAGCTTTCTCCTTGTACCTTGCTGCAGTTTGTGACCGTTGTCACTTGCCTGTAGCTGAGCAACACTAAGAACAATCTACACCTCACAGAAAACATAAACCCCTCCTGAACATGCTGTCACCAGTACTGGGTGAAACAGTGCTTCCTGCGATGACCTGGGAACAGTGATTAACCCCAGCCCAGAATCACTGAATCACAGACTGGATAAGGCTGGAAGGAACCACAGTGGGTCACCTGGTCCAACCCCCGCTTTTCAGGCAGGGTCATCCCAGAGCACATAGCACAGGATTCCATCCAGACAGTTCTTGAGTATTGTCAATAAGGGAGACTCCACAACCTCTCTGGGCAACCTGTTCCAGTGAGTGGTCACTTGCATAGTAAAGAAGCTCTTCTTTGTGTTCAGGTGGAACTTTCTGTGCATTGGTTCCTGCCCATTGCCTTGTGTACCAGTGGCTGGCACCCTGAGAGGAACCCGGCTCCACCTTATTGGCATCCCTCTTTAGATATTTATACCTATTAATGAGGTCTCTTCTTAGTCATGTTTTCTTGAAGCTGAACAGGGCCAGATCCCTTTCCTTGTAAGAGAGATGCTCCAGTCCCTTAATAATCTTTGTAGTCCTCTGTTGGACCTGCTCCAGGAGCTCCATGTAGGAGCTTGTACTGAGGAGTCCAGAACTGGACACAGCACTCCAGATGTGGTCTCACCAGGGCTGGGGAGAGAGGGACAGGACCATCTTCCTCCACCTGCTGACAATGCCCTTCCTAATGCATCCCATTGGCCTTCTTGGCCACAAGGGCACACTGGTGGTTTGTGGACAGCTTGTTGTCCACCAGGATCCTCAGATCCTGCTCCACAGACCTATTTTCCAGCAGGCCAGCCCCCAACCTGTACTTGTTCTCAGGGTTATTCCTCACCAGGTGCAGGACCCTGCTTTTACCCCTATTGAATTTCAGAAGGTTCTTCTCTGCCCATCTCTCCAACCTGTCAAGGTTCCTCTGGAGGGCTGCCCAGCCTCCTGAGATATCAGCCACTCCTCCCAGTTTTGTATCAGTAGTGGACTTGCTGAAGGTGCATCTGTCCCTTCACCAAAGTCATTGATGAACAAGTTAACTCAGAAGGGTCAGATATGCCTTGACTTTCTGTGAGCAGAACTTGCATAGGAAAAACAGAGCGCCAGATGTTGAAAAGGAAGGTGCACAACGCCGGGGTTGTAATATTTTCAGTGAGCTGCATTACAGAAAAGGCTGGCCCTTTTCTTTTTTACCTTCTCCACATTGTTTCACCATTGTTTCTTCTTTTCCCCTTCCAAACCAGGTCAAAGCCAGTTATATGAATCCGTGCATGTACTACTAGAGCCATCACGTGTGCAGGCCATTGAAAAGAGTCACTGAAGTGTACGAGCAAGCATAAGGCACAGTGCCGGGGGGACCAGGGCACAAAAGATCTATCAGAAAGGTCTCAGCAACTCACTGAGGGGGAACAGATAGAAGAGGCAGCGTTTATTCTACATGGTTCTATTTCCAGATAAAATAGAGAAAGCTGGATGTGCACTTCATTGCAAGCACACTAGCAGAGTGGTAGAGTTTAAAATGTATTAGACCCATAAGAGAGGAAAACCTTGACAGAAGTACAAACATAATTGATACAGTTTTTTTCTATGACCATTTTGGTTTCTCACATCATTGTTTTCTGCACATTTGTCCTTCTCCTGCACATGTCCTCTTTATCCTCTCACAGCCAGGAACCTTCCCTTCCTAGTTCAAGCTCTTGCTCTCATCTCATTGAACACTCAAGTCAAGGTAAGCAGAAGCAAACAAGGCCTGTTCCCAGGACATGTGTCCGCATCGTGGCTGCCCCAATTCTGCCACCAGTGCCATTTTCTTGTATCCTACTTGGGACTGGCCTTGGGGACATTTAGGGATGAGACAGGAAGGGAGGTGGGCCTTACACCCAGCACTATGTCTGTGGCTGGTCCCGTAGTTGCAGCCAGGGGAACAGGATCATCTGCAAATTTTATTTCCATTGGAGTGCAGGGACAAAGAGGATAAGGAAAAGAGAGGGGGAATTTTTGTTATTGTTTACTCTATTTTTCATGTGCTTTTCCATCTAGAATACCAGCTTGGGGTTTTTTTTGTTTGCCAGAGTCTCAAGTAGTGCAATAGGCAGCTGCACTGGGAAGCAACACTGACCCAGGATGGGTCTCTGTCTCTTGGAAAGGAATGTGGGCAGTGGGACAGGCAGGACCATGGGAAGCCGAGGGGACAGGGCAATAGTGGGGCAGGCAGTGGCTGGGGCCATGGTGCTGAGCAGTGCAGGCTGGCAGGCAGTGATGGGGCTGTGGGGGAGGCAGCCATCCAGCCAGGCAAGCAGTGGTGTGGGCAGGGTTGTTGGTGGGCAGTGGCAAAAAGCAGCCGTGTGGGCAGCAGAGCAGACATAAAGCAGTGTAAGCAGGCATAAAGCAGTGCAGGCAGGCAGCAATGGTGCAGGCAGGCTCCCACCTGCTGGAGACAAACAGCTCCACAGCTGCTTTTCCCAGCTGCCTGACACGACGTTCACCAGCAGATGGGGGCCTGGCAGGAATGACCACCCTGTGAAGCTCAGCATCATCACCCAGGGGCCAGGGTGGGGCACAGAGGAGGTCCTTCTCATGCAGTTTGGTGTATTAGGTGAGTTTATCCCAGAATGAAAAAGACTATATACAGATGTGTATTTGCATCTGGAAGGAAATGCCACCTTCCTGGTAACCCTCTGAGGAAGGGAGAGGATTGGGTTGGTCCGTCACTGCCCAGAGTGAGGGAAGTGTGAAAAAAGTCCAGGTTGCTAAAGTTATGGAGAAGATTATTGTGGAAAGTATTCAAAACCACAAATACAAAAAGTATTCCAAAATGAAAGACAATGCTGTCATTGGTCGCAGCCAACATGACTTCATGAGAGAAAAGTCCTGCTTATCCAACTTGAATTCCTTGTATGACAAGGTAACCCACATAGTAGATCAAGGGAAGGCAGTTGATGTAATCTTTTTGGATTTCAGTTAAGTTTTTGATATTGTCCTCAAAGGAGCCTTCTGGACAAAATGCCCAGCACAGCTGGATAAACACAGCTTGCAGTGGGTGAGCAACTGGCTCATGGGTCGAGCACAGAGGGTAACAGTGAGAGGGGGACATCAGACTAGTGACCTGTCACTAATGGGGTCCCACAGGGCTCCATCTGAGGCTCTGTGCTCTTCAACATCTTCATAAATGACTTGAACACAGAACTGAAAGGGATACTATGCAAGTTTGCAGATGACAAAAAACTAGAAGGAGCTGTTGGCTCCCTGGAAGGCAGGGAGGACCTGCAGAGAGACCTCAACAAATTAGAGGACTGAGCAATCACCAATCACATGAAGTTCGATGAGGGAAAGTGCCGGATTCTGCACCTGGGATGGGGCAACCCTGGATGTACATACTGGGGAATGAGATGCTGGAAAGCAGTGCCATGGAAAGGGAGCTGGGAGTTCTGGTCATTGGCAGGTTGGAAGTGAGTCAGCAGTGCCCTGGCAGCCAGGAGGGCCAACCCTGTCCTGGGGGGCATCAGGCAAAGCATCACCAGCTGGGTGAGGGAGGGGATTGTTCTGCTCTGCTCTGCACTGGAGCAGCCTCATCTTGAATATTGTGTGCAGTTTTGGGCACCACAGTATAAGAAAGACATTAAGTTATTGGAGAGCATCCAAAGGAGGGCAAGGAAGATGGTGAAGGGCCTTGAGAGGAAGCCGTATGAGGAGTGGCTGAGGTCATTTGGTCTGTTCAGCCTGGAGAAGAGGAGACTGAGGGAAGACCTCGCTGCAGTTACAACTTCCTCTTGAGGGGAAGAGGAGGGGCGGGCACTAACCTCTTCTCTGTGGTGACCAGTGACAGGACCTAAGGGAATGGCCTGAAGTTGTGTCAGGGGAGGTTTAGGCTGGATATTAGAAAAAGGTTCTTCACCCAGAGGGTGGTTGGGCACTGGAACAGGCTGCCCAGGGCAGTGGTCACAGCACTAAGCCTGCCCGAGTTCAAGAAGTGTTTGAATTATATTCTCCGGCACATGGTGTGACTCTTGGAAATGGTCCTGTGCAGGACTAAGGATTATACTTGATGGTTCTTGTGGGTCCCTTCCAACTCAGCATGTTCTGTAATTCTGTGATTCTGTAATGCATGGTAACTGGAGGCTTCATGAGAGCCAGCTGAGCATTTCCCATGGGTGGTAAAACTCACCCAAAGATGCAAAAAAATCCAAAATAAAATATACCTATCCCCTTTTCTCCATTCCCTCTTCAAAGAAGTATCATTTTCTAGATATAGAAAGCTGCCTGACATTAGTACATTTTTGTTTATGGCTTTGGTTTGAATGACAGTTTTCACTGAACTCTCAGGCACCTGAAAACAGGCTCTGATTTCTTAGGCCAAATCCTTTCCACTCCCTCTCTGGCAACAGTGAATTTGTTATTAGAGGGTTGATCCTAATAGCATTTGAATGGTTTATCTTTAAAGGAAAATAATGTAATTATTTCAGAGACAAATCCAGAGCTAATAGAAGAGAAGGCAGTGCTTTGAGATACTCTGGGCAAGGACCCAAAAGGCAGACTATTAGCATGTGTAGTAGCAAGTTTATGGCTTTGCAGCACAGTGGGCTGATGTCGGCCCAGAAATAGTACAGGAAAATCAGAAATCTTCCCCACAAATTCAGTCCATGGTAGTAATACAATGGATCAATTTTGTGCCGAACATATAAAGCATATTATGTATGAGAAAACATCATGCTTTTGCTGTGATTGTCACCAGTGGTCAGTACATGGTGTCCTATGCTACCACCCAGAGTTGAGCCCTGAGAATGTTGCTTCTCCAACATTATAAAAAAAAAAAAAAAGAAGAGAGAGAAATCATCTTCCCCTCTCCATTAAACTATTCCTTTTCAAGCTTTTTCCTTAAAGGCTTTTCAGACTCTTTCCTTCTGTTCACTTCCTTCATTTCTCTACCTTCTTTTAACAGTAACGCTGAGCAAAGAAATGAAATAAATGCAGAAAAATTACAAAGCAAACATTTCTAAAGCAGCACATTTTGAGACACAAAGTGTTGGTGAACTTTTCCTTAAGACTTTATTCTTGTAAAACACAAAACCCCAAGAATATATTGGGGTTTCTGCAAAATGTTGTCTGTTCTCTTGTGTCTTTCTCTAATGATGGGGGAAATAGACAAAAATGGTTGTTGCTAGTCTGTACATGCTTTTTACACATGGTTTCTGTAGCTCCTTGGAAAAGCTTATCTCTCCATTTGGGATTAATGACATTGTCCAGTGTGCAAGAGCCAAAAAAGCCATTAACAATCTCCAGACTGGCATCCCTTTAACAGTAACTTCTTTCATAGCCCAGACAAAGTATTAGAAAACATTCAGCATTTTTGAGAGGTGATTATGATGATCTCATTGGGCTGTTTCATCTCTGATGTCAATAACTGGATGCTTTCATCTTGTTGCCCACTTTGTATTGGTGTCACAAAATTTTCTGTTCTTTATAAAAGCGGCCTGTAATTTCCATTACAGCACATGCGAGTAGTCCATGAGTAAAAAATAGTTGGATTTCGCTTTGTGCTCAGGAGCATAAAGCTGCTCAGTGGTAAAAAATAATGTGTGAAAAAGGCTCAGAGAGGGAGTGATGACCATTTTCTCTGCTCACATTAATACCCAACCCCCAATGCTTGCATGCCAGCCTGCTGGGAAACCTCGTTTCTATACATGAGTACTCTCAGCTGACAGATCTTTGGTTGTCGGGGACTTCAGGACGTGTACTCCCTGGGCAGTAGCCCCATGGTGTTTCCTTTCACGACTCTCATCTGCCACAGTGGCTTGTTTAAGTTGGGGAGAGGGCTGGGGTGATGCTGGCCAGGCAGCTGCATTGGAATCATGATCCCTCAGTGGTGGAGTCCCTGCTCTCCCTTTCTTGGGAGACGGGGAGACCTTAGGGGCAACATCACACTCCCAAGCATGAGTGTATGTAAATGGCAAAAACTCTAAGGACCCATTTAAATAGCAATTTGCAGAGTTCAGGCTTGCTCACACAGCCTGTGTACCATGCTCCATCCACACCGATTAGCTGCAAATTTAATCACCTGCTGCACCTCTTTTGAAGTCTTTGCCTATGACAGTATCTCCACCACCAGCCTTCCTCCCTGTTTGAAGTCCTTTGCCTGCACAGAACTTACTTTGTTCTCACACTTCTTACAGATTTAATCTGCTTTCCGCAGCTTGGCATCATTGCAGAAAAGCAAGGTGAAATGGAAAGGAGATGAAAGAAAAACCCAGCGTCTGGGAGATCCCATTTTACCTGCTGAGCAGTCCTGCTACTTGGAAGGTACAGGTCTCCTTTGCCTTCTATTCATGTGTCAGAGCTTGTGGGGCTACTCCTGCTTCATGTGCATTTATTTAGGGTAAGTCTATAAAACATAAAATGCTCAAGTAAAGTGGAATGACTCTTACTTTAAGCCATTATTGTAAAATTCCTTCCAAATATTTCCTGCAAGATCATCAGTAAATCAGTAGGATTTTTATCAGACTATGAGTAAAACTAGACATATCAAAAAAACCCCAGTCCTCACAAGTACAAATCCCCTTCCTGCATGTGAAACAGTTTTACTGTATCTGTGTCCGTAGTTCACAGGATAAATACAGTGATTTTTCTTTTTCACTGGTAATTATTGACACTATTTATTGATATTCCAGTGGATTTAACTTTCCAGTGAGTTTTGCTTTTGGTCACATGACTTTGGGAGAATATCTCAGACACTCGGCTGGGTTGGAGCGCAAGTGTCTCGGTAACTTCCTCCTGCAAATGGGCAAGGGTGTCCCATTTATAGTGGCCAGGACCAGTTTGTCACTGTGTGGATGTGGCATGGGCTTTGTATTCTACACCCTCTATGTCATTTCTCATGCATCAGTTGCAGCAGCTGCCCAGGGCACACCTGGCCCCTCAGGCTACAAGCTGGGTGTTTAGGAACTCTGAGAGATAAGGAAGTTTTCCTGTCTTCACACCAATGACTCAGCTGTGATAACTCCCCTTGAGGGAGTCTATAGCACCTTCACACCCAGCCTGAGGGGTCATGTCTGCTCATGGGCCATCAGGGAGTATCCCATGACTCACAGAGTAAATCACCCACTGTGAAACTCCTCTCCCTGGGGGAGACTGGGCATTCCCATCTAAGCCTAAGCATATATAACCTTGCGGGTTTGGGACTTCTGGTACCACCTGTGGGATCCAGAGGAGGACAGAACCTCAACAGACTGTGACTGCCACTCTCAACCAGGCTGCAACCATCATCTTCACCAACAGGTTTTCTCTTTCCTTTTACTCTGTACTCAGGGGGACCACATGGTGCTCAGCACAGGGGCTGGCAAGCTCCATTCTGTTCGTGCCCCACAGTGCTGGGTTATACATCTGGGGTTTTTTTGTGGGTCAAATGGATTTTTCCTCTGCATCACTGTACTTACTGTGATTTTTTAATTGAATTACAATTCTGACTTGCAACCTCTTTTTGAGTTAGGTTCATTTCTCCTGCTGGTTTACCTTTAAACCAGTACAAAGGGTGACATTGGCACAGCCAGGAGAGATGGTGTCACCTGCAGAGGAGCCCAGGAACCAGCTTCTAAAGCTTCATTTCAGGGAACATCTTAAGGGAGGGAGAGGAAAGTCAGTGAGTCAGTGTGGAATGCCTTGTTTTCTTGTCAGTGGAAATAAAGATCCCGGGAGCCTCCTGATGGCTGCGGGGGTGAAAATCTGTATGTGTGCCTCCACCACAACATTGGCTGCTGGGATCCAGGCAGCTGTGCAGTATCCTGCCAAGTCCCTGCTGCTTAAGCTGGGTTTGACCTCCTGCTTTTCACAGCTGGTTTCCCCCTGGCTGATGGAAAGACGGGGCTGGATACCCCAGCCCCACGTGAAATCACAGCCTAGTAGAGCTACACTGCTGCTCCTTGCACCAGGATGAATCCCTGCAACCCATCACCAAGATCAGGGAGTCGGCATTAGATGTGAGAGTCCTGGTGTGGCTGGTTCTGCACGAGGCCATCTCCTGCATCCCTGGGGCGCAGGATCCACACAGTGCCCCACTTCCACCCCACACCACCTCCTTTGCCACATCTGCATCACCAGCCTATGGTGCAACACATTGTACTCTTTAGGAAACAAGCTCAATGCTCCTGGAATTAGGATCTGAGTGACTCTGGCTGAATCATAACATTTAAAAAATAGCAGATTTTTTTTTTGTTCTATTTTTCCCTCAGTGGAACAAAGCCGGATTTAAAGGTCTGTTGTGGGTGGATGATTGCAACCCTTGATCCCCAGCCAGAAGCATTACATTACATAAAGAGTTTTTTTCTTCATTAGGAATTAATCTGTGCTAACCAACTGTCAACTGCTGGTAACGACCATTTATTAACATGCTGCCCTCCCCGGACTAGGGGCGTTTAACTGACTTATTACATTAGATGTAATATGAAAATGCACTTATCCCAGGCATTCACATGGCCCAGCTTTCCGTCTGCCTGCCCACACGTGTACTGGTGCAGCGGAGTGAGGGCAGCCAGGCAGGGCAGGGGCTCAGCCTTCCTCCTGCCTCTCTGCTGCCTGGCTGTGGGATTGTGCCTCAGCTCAATAAAACCTCCCCACTGAAGAGGTGAGCTGATAAAACAGACCTGTCTGTGACAGTCCTGCTTTGGATTATACTGGGGGGATTATTTGCCACCAGGGAAGGAACCAAAGTTTGCAGAAATGCTGTAGGCATGGTAAAGAACTTCTGTGCATCTATGAAATGCATGAGTTCACTGATGATTAAATCAGAAGAGGGGTTTATTCTGCCTGGTCAGATTTTTTTAAATCTGGGCTAACAGGTGATCTTAGCAGGTGTTATGGAAAAGTTGGGGTGGTTGTTCATGAAAGAGTTACCACCTCTAAGCAATCTAATAATAGCTGAAAAACATATACACCAAAAAAGCCTCCAAACCTGCCAACAAAAGATCAACTTTCAACCTCAAACCATGCCACTTCTTCTGCAGAGTAAACTGTGAGGACAAGCAGGGCTTGTATGGATTGATAGTGATAGCACAAGGGGGAACAGTTTTAAACTAAAGAGGGTATATTTAGTATAGACTTTAGAAATATATTTTTTATTGCAGGTGTGATGAGGCACTGGAACAGGTTGCCCAGAGAAGCTGTGGATGCCCCAACCCTGGAGGTGTTCAAGGCCAGGTTGGATGGGGCTTTGAGCAACCTGGTCTAGTGGAAGGTGTCCCTGCTTGCAGTAGGAGGGTTGGACTGGGTGGTCTTTAAGGTCTTTAATTCTATACTTGCAGTAAGGCTGCTGTGAGACTTTTCTGTAAACAAACTGGGGTGCTCTGAGGAGGGTCACAGACAAAGTGAAGGTCACAGTCCAGAGAAGAGAAAAGCAGAGAAAACCTGAGATATATCTGCACAAACTTAGGAACATAAACTTTCCTTTGTATGCACAGGATGTAACAGACCCAGCAAGGGAGATTCAGCCTGGACACTGGTAAACATTTTCTAATTTTAAGGCTGGTTATCCACGGGTAAAAACTTCCTGGGAGAGGCTGTGGGATTGCAGGTTTTTAAGAGCAGTCTGCAGAAGCACCTGCCATAAGTGGTTTTAATGCTGTCAGCGATGCCTTCAGGCACAGGAGCATTCCCTGCCTGGTCTCCTTGTGGCCCTGCTGGGCCCAATTCACCTGACTGTTGCGGCAGCACTAGGCATAGCAGCCTTGTCCTGGTGGTGGGGATGTGAGCCCTTTGTAGCACGTGTGTGCCCTCTGCTCAAGCACTTAGCTCAAGGACCCAGCTCAGCAGCTTTATCCTCTCCACCCTCAAGAAATATTTTTCAGTCTCTTTCTCTCTTTTGTGACTGCCCTCAGGTTGTTGCTGGGTGATTCCTGATCTCCTCTCCCAGCCTTATGGGGAGCAGAAAAAAGGATCAGGGTAGACACCAGGAGACTGCTGGAGAGGTGTCTGCTTGGCAGCAAGTATGTGTGAAGTCTTTGACTCCATCACCTGCTCTGGTGACAGCAGAAAGCAGGGATGCTGAGAGATGGGTGAGGTGCTTGAGGGGTTGAGGCACATCCAGGTTCAGGGAGGCAGCTGGGAAATGGGATCGGGGCAATTTGACAACACAGTGCTGGTCAGAACTGCACAGCCAGCAGGGTGCGTGAGCCTGGAGGTTCATGAGAAAAGAACATCAAGGCATTTGGCTCCATACAGGAAGAACCAGGGACCAGAGACATGCCTTGGAGCGACAATGAAGATTTGGGGCAGGCTCCATACTGGGAATGGGTGTGCCTGGAAGCAACTATGAGCACTTCAGGGCACACATGGCAGCTCAGCAGCATTCCTCACTTAGATCAAGGAATGAAACTCTGGGTCTAAAGTGCATCCTGGGTGGCTGCTCCAGGCCTGAATGCACGGGTAGGTCCTCCTGTGGGCTGCCTCCTGCACCTGCACCCACACCAGTCGGCCGGGCTATGATGCCTCTCAAGGCTGCGTGTCGTGCATCCGTGTGGCCTTGATTGATACCTGAAGTGAGGATAAGCCTCAGGCTTCTTTCTGCGGCTGCTTCCTCCTCTGTGAAATTGAACTATTTTTTTTTTCTTTTTTTTTTTTTTTTATACCAGGCTGGTTTACCTCTTGCCAGTTAAACTTCTTCAACTAACTGGTTTATTGGATTCACATGGTAAGGGAATATGTTATAGACAGCATTTGACCTTGTAAGGCAGCCTCATTGGTTCCTTCCTTTGGCAGAGCACAGCTGTTAGTCACTTATTTTCGTGGCTTTTGTCACTAGTTGAGATGGGAGAAGAACACTGACATGTTGCAATGTTTATGTCAGCTGCCAGTGAACTGAGGAAGAGAAAGCATAAACATTACAGTCGTGATTAAAGGAAAGAAGAAGTGAAAATCAGTGGCTTCGTAAAATACTGCCTTTGGCACAGTCACAAAAATACTTTCATTTTAGGGGGACCTTTTTCCTCTTCTTACCTCTTTCCCTACTTTTCCCTCTTTTTAAAGGAACCCATGTGCTGCTA
This sequence comes from Dendrocincla tyrannina, assembly GCA_035047865.1. Taxonomy (NCBI): domain Eukaryota; kingdom Metazoa; phylum Chordata; class Aves; order Passeriformes; family Dendrocolaptidae; genus Dendrocincla; species Dendrocincla tyrannina. The sequence goes on along the minus strand of JAWWMP010000116.1, from coordinate 78,542,988 downwards.
AGCACTGCATGGCTGCTCCTGCATGAGGGTGAGCAGGAGACAGGGAGAAGCCTTCTGTGTGAGGCTGAACTTGGGGAAGGGAGCCTGATGGGCAGCATCGCTCCTGGACAGCATCACTGATGGGTACCATCATCACCAGGCAGCATCACTGCCAGGCTCCGGGTGTTCTCTTACACGTTAATGAGGTACAGAATGACACACACAGTGCTCCTGGCCCAATCTTACTGTGAGTGGTGGTGAAGGTTATCAGCAGCTCAGCCAGTGCCATTTCCATTTAGCAGCTCAGTTCAAAATTGAGTCACACAGCTTTCATGCACTGGGAAGACCATTTTGATTCCAAGTAATCAGCAGGGCCTCCCATTTCAATCCTTCCTTTGCTTTCTGTGCCATACACCAGCCCTTCTCCAAACAACAGAGCCCTTTGAAGCAAGGGCTCATTCCTCCTCCTCTCCTGAGTCACTACTGGGATGAAAGGGAAGCCTGATGTGGAAGAAATCTGACAGGAAAATCCTGCAAACAGACACCACCTCTTCAGACCAGAGCACCAACCTCCCTCATGGACGAAACACACATGGAGAGCACCCATCCCATCCCCAGAGTAAGAGAAATGTCCTGGGGCCAGATCAGAGCCCTTTGGGACAAGGTGTCACCGATCCTGTAAAGTAGCGTATAGAGGCACAGAACACAGACCGAGCCCTGAGGAAACGTCCTTTGCCACCTTCCCCGGGGTGTCAGTTTGCATCCATGACACCTTCATGGGCGTTGTGGTTAAGAGTGATGACCACTCAAGGTGGTTAATGTCTCCGGATCTGGCACAAATGGCACTTTCCTTTTCTCCTCAGATGGTCTTCCAAAGTCTCACTCAGCACCACACCTGAGCACCCAGCAATACGTGTTAGATGTCAAGCTTTCTATCTGGTGTAAATTATATGGTCTTATCTCCCTGCCTAGTAGCTGAATAACTCTGCCTTTCCTATTTTGTGGAGCGGCAGCTCTTCTGAAACCCTAGATGCAAAAAGAGCAATAATTTTACTTGGAGGCTGCTGCAATTGCAGTCTGTGCAGAGTGCTGAAGGTCTCCTCATGACTGTACCTATAAAAATGTGGTCATTATGCACCTTAATAAGAAAGGTTTAAAATTTCATGGTTGAAATGAGTTTGAATCCCAATAAAAATCCAGATAAAATGGAAAGAGCCAGGAGGCTAGAGAGTTTTACAGCTCTAATGTTCTGTCCCATTTCCCAAAATATATTTGTTCAAGTAATTCAAACTGTCGTTACAATTAACTTGTCCTTTCATTTCCCTTTCTGAATTCCCTCTAAGCTAAACATACAATTTTCTTTTATAAATCTGCATGACAAGTAGAGCAGTAAAATCTTTCTTTTCCTCCCCCCCCCCATAATTTATATGCATTTTGCACGGGTTCAGTTGCCAGGCACTTTTCCTAAGCTAATTCTATGGTTGCTAGTCATATATCCACACTCAGAGTTCCCCTAAAAGACTTGTGGAAGAAGTCCAGTTTGGACAACTGTCCCAAAGGAGTCCTCAGCATTTTCTCAAAAGGAGTGAACCTTAAAAATCAAGCATCAAATTACCAGCTAAGGACTTTCCTACTGGCTCCGAGGAGTGGGCAATGCAGAGCTGTCTTGATTCCTGAGTACCTTGCAAAGGGAGGGCTAGGGGACATATTTTGTGGCATGCCGATGATGTAGCCCCCATTTCTATGGGGCTGGCAGGATGAGCTGAGAGGTGGGGGTCCACCTGGGAGCTGTGCAAATCTCTTTGTGTTGGTGTGCAGGGGACTCTGGCTGAGGCTGCCACAGGCATGTGGCTCCCACGTGAAACCCTGGCTAAGGAGCAGCTAATGACACACATGGCCAGAACTGAACCCAAATGTCCAGCCAAAATGGCTGTATCACCTGCATTGCATCATCTCTCATGGTTACCCTATGGCTGGTGGGGATCTCGCCACTTCTGACAGAGGATAACCTTTCCTTGCCCAAATCAAGGAATGTCACACGGCGACATGATTCCCAGGCACCAAATGCCTTGGGAAAGTTGGGTCCTCTGATTCTTGACTCTACAACAGGCTCTGCTCAGCCTGGCAGTGACCCCTGCCCTGCTGCAAGAACTGGATGCCAAGAGCAGCACCTTGCCCCTGTTCATGCATGATTTCCCTCCCCACCTGTCTCGCTTCATCTGAAATGATAATTCCTCTGACCAGGAAAGTAATGACCCTGATATATTATTTCAAATGTCATTTTTGCAAAGGCATTAATCAGCTTAGTGTGAGACAGGATTACATTTTAATTTTAATAGTGCTAAATTCTAGCTGTTTTTTAAATACCTTTTCCTGCTTTTTAAATTTCAGCAGGACAGTATCTCACTTAGTTAGACTGTACCTTGCTGTAATCTCTCCATTGTGGAAATTTGACAGACACCAGCCATTACTGAGCCTCACCCGTGCACATTTATTTTAGTTCCATTGTCTGCATTAGGGATAATAGCTGAGATCGGGCAGATGGGATCTCAGAGTGGTTTTATCTTCCATCGAGGAGCGTGGAGACAATATTTTCAAAGGCACAGAGGAGGAATTAAACTACAAGTTCTCATTTGTCGTCAAATGGAGATTGAGATATATGCTGTCATTTGGGCTTTCGAGAATGTGCCGTTAATTGTAAAGCAATCATTAAAATTTCTTCAGTCATGGGCTGCAGTCTTCACAAAAGGTCTCCATAGCTTATATCTGTAATTAACAGCTCCTTTTTCCCAAGGAGTTTTGCATACTTCAAAGTACTTGCATGCTTCCACTACATTTCTTCCACCTTTTGAGATGCTTTCTACTTAAAATTAATTACAAATGAGGTGGTTATTCAAAGCTCCGAACAAAATTAAAATCACAATTTAAAGTTCACAGCATTACGTGGATTCTTTTCCACCTTTTCCATCTGTTATTTTATTACCAGGCTTGATTACAGCAATCAGCACAGTGGATTGTACCCATTGTACAACTTTTGCATCAGCATTCCTTGCATTCTTCTCAACATCTCCTTTTTCATAAGGAAAATGTTAGTGAACTCATATTTTTTGCCAATGCATAATTTCTTGGCCCTTGGCTGACAATAAGACCCTTTCTTCCATTCAACATAGTAAGTTTTCTAGGCATAATAAATAGCAATTTATATACAATATATTACAATTTCACATATGTACACTATTTAACATAGGTACACATCCCAGCATCTGCCTTTGTTATACATTACACTTGCATATACATTATACATATGTGTACATATCTATATTGTCACTTTTTTTCAAAGACATAATTTGGTTAGGAGTAAGTAAAAGTACAATGCAGTCAGACCTAGAATGAGCAGAGCTGACATCTTCTCTCTTCACAATTGGACGGGGTTGTCCAGGGAAGGCATAATCATCAGTGACCCCAATTTGCTCAAATCTCCTGTGCACTTCTGAAAATCCTGTCCTTCAGTAGGTTCATTGTCAGGATACTCAGTGCTTTACAGAATTGGGTTGTATCCATCAAACAATATTCAGAGCCTCGCTTCAGGCACTGTTTCTCAAAACATTGTTTGGATCTTGCAACTGGAAGTTAGACAGTGCTCACAGAATCTCTTGCAATCCAGGAGAAATCAAAGGTGAAATACATTGCCAATACCACACTTCAAATATTTGTTTTACTTCCATGCCTAGTCACTCTCCTCTTAATAAGCAGAAAAATATAATTTATAATGCTGCCTGAAGGAGAAGTCTCAGCTTTATTTGTATCTATACTTTTCATCTATTGTTTTAATGAATAATAAGTGTAAGTGATGCCTAAGTTAGAGGACAGATTTGTTTGCTTTAAAGGAAAAATGCCCTCTCAATGGTTTTATAGGCTGTATGGTTGTGTCTGGCAGAAACAGACATAATCTCTATCAGTTATGTACACATACAAATAAAATAACAGTAATGTAATCGTCTTCAAAAGATGCTTACTAGACATTTAAACTACAGGCAATGCTAATACTAAAGGACACCTTTGTCATAACTAAGGAAACAGGAGGTGTAACAAAAACAAATAGCAAAGTAAAACACTAGGATTTCCTGGGTTTTGTATGCCAGGAGGCATTATTCATTGGCAGCACTCATATTTTGGCTGTTTGGCTACATTTATCCCTGGTTTAGTATGAGTATAATGCAGGGGAGTTATAATAGCATTGTAAGGCGGGGAGACACCTGCTTTCTTCCACCTGGACTGATTCAGAGGATACATTTGAAGAATTCACTGGTAACTAAGACAAAATCAGATTCCCACTGGGTGACCTGTTCGGAAATCATAACCATGCCCCACACAAGTGCTAGCTGAGCAAGTTAAGCCCCTCGGCACCTTATGAGGTAGGTAAATCTTACAGCTCCTCACTTTCCAGATGGAGGAGACGAGGCACTGAGAGGTCAAATGGCACGTGCCATGGGCAATGCAGAAAGGGTGGCAAAACAGGGGGGCACAGGAACCAAGTTTCTCACTCCCTGTGCTCTCTGGTGACTTCATGGTTCAGTTATTCTGTGTTTCCTCAGCAAAGGTCCCCTTGCTGCACTGTCTTGCTGCCAGCTGGGGCATTGGCTCCTGTTCTACACTCAAAACTGCTAATGCTGAAAAATGCACTGGTATGTCCAACCTTTAACCTCCCCAAAAATGAGTGGTTTATTTCTTCAGTATTTTTTGCATCTTTCTTGTCATGATCTCCACCAGTCAATGTGAGAAGTATCCAGGCTTCAGTTCCAGAAGTGATGGGTGGTAAATGCATTGACCTTGTGGCTCAGGAGACAAGTGGCAGGCTGGGGTACAGGACAACCTGTCCTCTCAGACACTTCCATGCCCTTCCATTGCTTCTCTTCTTGACAGCAACTTCAGGGATGTATTTTCTCACTTTCATGACCAGACAACCCCATTCATGTCAGTGATTAACACGGCTGATGAAAGGCAAACACCTTTGTTAATTTTACTTTCTCTCAATTTTATTTTCAGTAAATCAGTGCCATCAGCTTGACTTAGCCAGTAACATTTGAGAAACAAGAGAAAACCTGGGTATTGTTGACAGCTGACAATACTATTGAGAGTTCTCTGCCACCTTTTACATCCCATGACATTTAGAACATAAGAATTACTGCTACGGTAAGCAAAAAATTTCACATGCTGACAAATAGTTATGGTTGCATTAGTATTTTTGTTTGCTTTTTCTTTATTCTAACCTCAGTTCTGGCTCTTCATGTTACAAGTTCTGCCCCCCCTGCTCAGTTTCAGCTTGGTAAACAAATATTTGATGTACAAAATCTCCAACACAGCCAAAAAGTCATTGTGTTTTCTGAAAATAAGGAGCACGCAGTCCTAGACGTCTCGTTGCTATCTTGTTGCTACATTTGGGTTTTGCTGTCAGCATTGTTAGCAAAGTAAAGGAAGGTATCGCATGATGAGAAAAGAACTGCCAAGCACATAAGCTTGTTACAATGCTCTGTAGCAGCTCCAAAGGACTTACATCAGCCTCGGACCCCACAATATTATTCTGGGTCATTTAATCTCTGCCATACCTCTGTTTCTGCTGAGCAGTTCTGGCAGACATGCCTCCTTTTTGATGCCACATGCCTAAACAGAAGGGCACTGTGTTGATTGGGAGAGGCACATTGGGATATACAGTTTGTCTGCGGGCTGTCCTTTACTCACAGGGGTGAGAAAAAACCTTGAAAGCCGCTCGTGCTGCCTTCAGCACTGTTTTCTGTTTCTGGAGAGAGCAAGTGATGGTCCCAGGGGCACTGCCCATCACCATGTGCTGACTGTGCATTCTATACATCAGCTCCCTCTCTTTTTAAAGGGTAGGTGCTACATATCATACACTGTGCTCAATTTGTATGAAGAACACATGCCTAGACCTCCCTGTTTGCACTACCCATGTATCCTGGGAGCCATCTTCTGTGAGTCTGTGGGCTTCTTAGCTCTGCTTCATTGTCATTCCTTACTTACAATCTTATCACTGACTCAAACATACCACCTGCACTCTGCAACCAGTCCAGCTGATCTTGGCCAGTCAGCTGCCCTAACGGTATTGATGATCCTATCCAGAGAAATCAGAATCTGAACCGTGAAAGGAGGCATTGTTCATAAAACAACTGAAAAAAATACAATGCCAAAGAAAAATAAAAGAATTTGCTCAAAAGCAGAGATTTTGAAAAGAAAAGGCTTCACTCTGTTCCCTGACAGAAGATGTACTGTCCAGACCTTCCCTTGCAAGCTGCATTTATCTAATTCCTTACAGCTCACATGAGCACTGTTTCTAATTGCCCATTGCACAACAGGCATCACCAGCATGGCCAGCCCCAAATGAGTATACAGCACCTTTTGGGTGTAACGTGAGCACGTATTTTTCAAGTATGAGAAATGGCATGTGTCATAAAGCAAGTGAGAGCTGGGGTGTGGGCTGAGAATCAACCAGCACAGCAGGTTCCTCCATGATGCCTGTGCATGGAGTTGCCTACTGGAGTCCTTCCCTTTCCCCTTCAAAGAAGCAATAAAATATTCAGTTTTCTGGCTTTGCATTCAGATTAGGTTGGAAAAGTACAAACAAAAGAGAGTTCTGTAAATATCTTCTGATTCAGTCACTGCTGTGCCAGCAAGCTTAGCTAAAAACAGACCAGTATATCAAATTAAAAAATATATAGGTGCCTGGGAATATTAATCTTGAGTACTTATCAATTGCATGAGTGTTCTGGATGATGCGCAAGCCCACATGACCCTTCAGGCCTCTCTTCCTTGATGAATTAGATTCATTGCTCATAGCTAAATGCACAACTATCTTTTCTTGTTTTTCTTCTTCTGGTGCCATCTGGTTCCTTGTATATCCTGCAAGGCTGTTGGCATCAGATTCACTGTAGTTTCCATCCAGCATCATAGTTTTCGAGTGAGGTATTCCACACGTACATGAAAACTAGAAGCACAAACAAGAAACATGGCTGAACACTGGAAGATCACATGAGCAAAAGAAATGAAGCCTTTCTACTAACAGACAGCTTGTAAGCAGTTGAGCTTGGGATTTTAGCTGAGGTATTGTTTCTCTTTGAACAAAAAAGTCACCCAATTCCCTTCTCCACCGAATTTGATGAATGGCTTTTCCAAAGACTTGTTCTCAAGGATATGTTCAGCTAAAATAATTAAATATGTATATATATAGATATGTATTTATCAGAACATGTAAATATGCAATGTTGACAATAACTGGGTAAAAAGGTTGATGTTCCTAATGGAGCTATTTTCTGAAATTTGCCCTTTTTGGTCCATTTCTCTTTGGCTCCCCCAAAAACTTTCACAGAAATGACTTCCTCAGTCTTTTGAACCATTGTCTGACAATTACACTGACTGCTGCTTGATCCGGTACATAACACTCAATAATTGTTGCTGCTTTGCTTACTCCAGACTGATTCGATACATATCTGTCATAGACCCATTATAATATTTCTATGATACATAAATGTATATATATATGAATATGTAATATTCAGGATGCCACTGGGAAACCCTGTGGTCAATATTTATTCTTCAAATTATTTAACCAACAGATCACATTGCTTACCAAAAACCTTAAAATCAACTTGCAGATTGCTTTCTGTGTTCTTGTCATGACCAAAAGGTTTGATACCAGCAGATTATGTTCAGAAAAACGTGACAAGTGAGTAGCCCACTTATTTAACCCTTTTTGGGCACTTCATGGGTACAACTGAACATCAGTTGGGTTTTAAGAATATTTTATTCTAAGCTGATACACTTCAGAAAGAAAAGCAAAACTACAATAAAACAACATTAGCTGATGACAGGTCCAAGAGATGGTGTGTGTGTGTGTGTAAGGGACAGCACTTAATGACAATAAGCTAATTGCTGTAGGACTCAGCAAAGAAAGAAATTCTGCAGAATTGCTGTCAGCGCCCCCGGTCATATTACATTTCCCATGGCTTCGTGTACATGTGATGAGCCACCTCTATGGAAAAGGTACCCTAGAGACCCATCTCCACAGAATCTAAAATTACAGTCATCCTCAAATAGGCAAGTAGATGCAGAGGTATGCTACATAATTTCACTGTCCAGCAACTTTAGTATATGCCCACAATAATAATTCAAAGACTTCCAAAGAGTCTCCTTGGATATGGGAACTCATCTGACAATAATATTAGAGAGTCAGAAATGTCTCTGGCCTGAATTTTTTCCAGCCCAACAAGCACTGATAAGTCCCCATGTATGGTTTGGGAATAAGCATGGGGCCGTGGACCATTTGTTATAGGCATTTCACAGCACTTCCTCTGATCTTGAGGAAGAGAAGGTTTGTCCCAGGCACATTTAATTTCTTAATGTAGATATAACAGACTTCTTCTCATATTAATATTAGGACTTTTTTCATCTTTCATAGAGGAACAGCATTGGCTGACAATACCTAAATTTACAGTAAGAAACATCTCTTCTGCTTCTTCAAGAGCACTCACCTATATTTTGCCACAGTCTCCTCAAATAATGTTGCTTATTATCTCTGTTCCCCTTTCTACCACTGGGGATTAATATTGTCACATGCTGAAGACTGGATAGAATACTTTCCCTTGTGCAGTATAAAGGCATTTGCTGAATATGGGATTCAATGTACCAGGCTCAATAAAGGGCAGATTTATGACATAAATAACAAGTTGGATGTGGGAAAACATTCCTGGAAACATAACAAAGGGGTAATAAACTATCTCAAGTTCTTTTCTTTCCCCCAGTAAAGAGAAAGAAAAAGGAGAAGGGCTTTCATCTTTAAAACTACAGGTTTATTCTAGGCTAGTCAAACCTAGCAAGGTTGCTTTTTGCTACTTCCCATGAAGTGTTGTCAAGATGTTGTTTTCTCTGGACATGGGATGTCTGAGCAGGGCTGGTTAAGATGCCACAGATGACTGCTCACATGCAGCAAGTCAGACACACTTGACTCACTGGTGTGGCAGAGAACTGCTGGGCCCCAGGTGGGGACTCGGATGGGGCATACACAGATTAAGTTACCCATTCAAGTAGCTTTCCAGAATCATACTGCTGTTGAGAGCGCCTTGGAGAGAAGCAAAATTTTATCACAAAAGTCTGTTAAATTTATTCTGATTGCTTTTTAAAATATATCCAGTTACATCCTTTATGAGATGTCAGCTCGGAAAGGTGCTAGGCTATTAGGGTGGTCTATGTTGCACTCAAGGAAGCCGTAGGAAAAAGAGAAATTAGAAGAGAAGGACATGCAAAATCAACAGAGCAGTTCAGAGAGGGAAATGTTACGTTCAAATCATATGAAAGACGATATCAGCATTGGCATTTCCAAAAGGCTGATACAAATTTATCCAGAAACCAATGGCAGCAGGTGACCTATACTACCTCTGAACTAATGTGGACAGTTCCACCTTGGAAGAAAGAAGTTGCAAAATGTGATGATGTCCTGGGCATGTGGGGACTGAAAAAAAATTTGGTGCCTAGCTTTAGTATTGAAAAGGTGATGGTGTTTTGTTTAACTACAAAGAAAAAGGGCTTACAGGTCTGTGAGACATTTCAGATTGGAAAGGACCTTGGAGGGTCTCTAGTCCCACGTCCTGTTCACAGCAGGGCCAGGCTGCTCAGGACTGCATCTGGTCAGGTCCTGACAAACTTCAGGGATGCAGGATGAGACCTTTCATAGCACATTAAAAAGTACAAGCATAAACTTGGCTGACTGCTTGGTAATGGAGAACACCTCCATTATTTACAGTCATTGAATCCAATTTCCAGAGTAAAACTGTCTTTAGAGGGAGGAAATTAATTTGCTCCGAATAACAGCTTTAGCTTAAAAATACAGGAATTGTGGCAGCTGCAGTGAAGTACCAGATTTTATACTTTCCCCTCTTATCATTCCCTCACAGTTCCAGGTTGCACTCATCCCCAGTTCAGATCACATTCTTCTCTTCTCTGATGTTTCTATGAAGACCCATTAGATCAAATACTGTTTTTCTGGGGTTAGCAATTCAGCCTGAGCTGGAGCAGTCTAAACAGACCCAATTACACATGTGGTTGTCAGGGTTTTCCCATTAACAGACACAAATCAGTCAATACAAAGACCAGATCCACCATAAGGAAAAAAATGGAATAAACAGGTGAAGAAGAGTTTTTCTCACCCTCTTCTGGAGTTTCCTCTCCTTACGTTCCTGCACTGTTGTCAGGTAATTCACAGCTGCGTATTCCAACACCGAGAGGAAGACGAACACAAAACTGACCCACAGGTAAATGTCCACTGCTTTGATGTAGGAAACACGAGGCATGGAAGCATTCACCCCAGTGATGATCGTGGACATGGTCAGCACGGTGGTTATCCCTGGACAGAACCAAGAGAAATAAATGTTATTGACTAATACAAACCCCAGAAATTATGGTCTCCATGATGCTCTAAAATATGCTCAATATTAAATAAATATGTGTTAAGTATCTCTTTTGCCAATGCAGAAGTGTTCCACTGCCTACACTTCTGTGCTCATGATGGGCTGAGTTTTGAGGAGCAGTGAAGCAGCCATCATTTCACTAGGAACGGTGTTCACCTCTCTCCTTAACCTCCAGGGTTTTAACACAGTGCTGTTAAAACATATTTTTAACACACCTGACCCTAAGGTCAGGTCTGCTAAGATCATTGGTGATAAAGACTCCTGTTTCCCAGCTGTGCCAGTCTGTGTTACAGGCACTGCCAGGAAGCAGCCTAGTATCGACTTTTGGTCATAGCTAAAGAGGATTTGATCTAAATCACTGATCTTAAAAGGGACAGGCAATAATGATAAAATGTTTGGATGCAGCCATGCAAAAGAAAAGCATTAGGCTTTTACCTCTAGAAATATTTGTCTCCAGTTAAAGCTGTGGGCATCAAACCATTTTGAACAACCACCATTGTATTATACAGATAAATGTGCACATGTGTATGTGTTTATAAATAAATAAATATGTGTGATATGTGTAAATATGTGTGTAATATGTGTGTATGATATATGTGTGAATATGTGTATATATTCACACATATGTATGTGTATATGTGTTTAGACTTGTATACATATAATCCTGCAAAATAATGTATACTTTGGATTGTTATGGAGAGAAAAATATTTAAATGCTCCCAAAGCCACTTAAACAGAGAAAATAGAGTCAAAAAGCATTCATAGCTACTTCAGTCATTTCAAGACAGTGACTACTGTAAGCTAATGTTCACTTTTTATCAGGATACATGTGTTTGAAAAACCTGAACCTGAGCACGTTTCTTTCAGTGGAGCAGACTTCCCACTGGCTCTTCTCATCTGTTTGCTGCATTGCATAGCTCTCTAAGTGAAGTAAACTTGGGGGTTAGAATGCTGTGTTTATGTTTTTAGTACTGGAAGCCTTACATAGTAACATTCAGAGATTTTTCCTATTGTATTTTTGCCTTTCTTTAACCTGTGCATGGAGCGATAAACTAATTAGCTCTAATTTATGTTCAGCTGAAAGAATTTCCTCCAGTCCTGACACAGACAAAGCTCCTTCTTGATGGGTTTTAGATACCCAGAGAGGCAGATTGGTGTGTGCAGGATTTCAAACAGCTCCTTCTCTGCTTTCCCACTCCCTCTAAAGAGAAACCTCCCTAACCCAGAATCACTGGGTTCTCAGTGCAAGACACCTTTGGGAAAGGAGAAACCCAACACCTGCCTCACCTCAGAGTTAGTGGCCTCTCACCCTCAGCCCTGCAGATGGGAGAGGAAAGCCACATTCCTTTCACTGCCCTGCTGCTACCCAAGGCCTGGAGCTACAGAGATGCCTGAGTGTCCCCAGGGGCACACCAGATGGAATAACATGTTTGAAGGCCAGGCTGGATGTGGCTTTGAGCAACCTTGTCTACTGGAAGGTGGGGGTTTGAATTAGGTATCTTTAAGATCCCTTCCAACCCAAACTGTTCTATGGTTTTACAATTCTAAGACACCAAAGTACACAGGTACTGATAGGACTAGATCCCTTGCAGCCTTTCTTTCCCAACTTTGTTAAGATGTGCCACATTGTCACCCTCCAGGCAGTCTGGAAAAAACCACTGGCCACAGCACCAGTGCTGGCTGGATGGGGCATGCACTGTGGCAGCTGGGACATGGCAGGATCCTGCTCATGAAAAGCAGTCATGAAAATTGCAACACAAGCCTTTAAATCCCTGTAGGTGCCTGAACTCCTGTGAAACTGTACCCTCACCAATAGGAATGTGTGTCTTAGAACTGCAGGGTTGGACAACAGGGAAAAAAATCTCGATTCATCAACTCATAGATACTGAAACTTCTCTTCCCTGCTTAACTTTATTTTTAAGACCACAGACATTTCTGTCTTCAACAAAGTGTAGATCAGGAAGACTGCTTAGAGAGGAAGGACTTAAGACAAACTGCAATTTTTACATTATATTCATCATCAGGTATAACTAAAATATGATTGTCCAGTCCTGCCAAAACTTTCATGTTCAAAGACTTTTACATAGCCATGGCTTTTTGCAGTTGTTCTCACCCAAAGAGACTCTGGCAGGAACTGCTCGGCGATCAATCCAGAAGGACACCCAGGACAACATGACCATGAGAGTGGCAGGGAAGTAGGTTTGGAGCAAGAAGAAGAAGATGTGTCGGCGTAAAGTGAAATTTATATAGAGTCGATTGTACCAACCTTTGAGAGAGAAGGAAAACCAGAATCAGTGAGAAGAGCTTTGACAGTGGGCACAGAGAGACAAGATCTTTCTTTTGCTATTTGCTTTCTAAAGAGTAGTGAAAAAAAGAAACTGAACTTTCAAAACATGCATTGTCCAAATTATGAAGACTACATTTCAGTGACATAATCCCAAAAACCCTCTCACAGGCAGTTAACAGAGCATCAGTTTTAGTAGTAGTATTAAATCAGAAAAGATCAATACCTGTGCTACTGTAGAAAGCCAGTCTTGACGTAGTGTGGAATTTTTGTATCAAAAACTGAGACAGAGAAATCTTTTCGTCAGTTTTCAGAGATTCATTCCCATTTTTCCAATACAGCATCAGATCTTCATCAGTGTAAGCATCTTAGGAAAAGAAGAAACACGATGTGATGTGACTTTAGCTTGGAGGTTTGACAAAAGCTAATAGATCCAGTCTTTGGCATGAAGTAATGTCACAAATAAGTCTGCTTAACAACACTGAGTTAAAAAATCTTGTCATGTAATATATCATAACAATAAAAATCCAGGCCATCCTTTATTCAAGCAAACACATCCTCTTTTTACTCCACACTGGTGGAATGACAGCTAGAATGGCATTCTTCTGAGCACCACAGATTAAAAATAATTGACAGGGTATTGCTAACTGATAAGAATAGCTCAGGAAATAATCATGGGTAACACACCTGAATTTGGAGGAATGAGGAAACACACACACTTCAAAAAATCTTAGAATGATAAAAGCAAAAAGGATAAGTGTGATCAGAAGCCAAAGTCTAGAAACAGTTTAAAAGTGTAAATTAAAAACTTACAGAATTCATTATCATGCTAGGTAGCAGGAATGGGGAAGGAGAAAAGTGTTATTGAGATGGTTGGGGGCTGGAGCACATGGCATAAGAGGCTGGGAGAATGGGGTTTGTTCAGCTGGAAGAAGAGCAGGCTGTGGTGGGATCCAGCTGCTGCCCTGCTGAGGGTCACAGAGAAGACAACAGCAGGATTTTTGCAGGCTCTTCAGCAAGATAAAGAGGCAAGGGATGCAAGTCACCACAAAGGATTGTTTCTGACCAGGTAAAAGTCAACATTTTTAGGATGAAGGCTGTCAAATATTTGAAGAGGTTGTGCAGAAAAATTGTGGAGCCTGCACTATCTTGTTCAAAATCCAGCTGGACACAGCTCTGAGCTACCCACTGTAAAGATTTCCCTGCTTTTAGCAGAAAGTACCTGACCTCAAGGCCAATGTAAATTACCCCACGATTCTGTTGTTTCTAGGGGAATGCTTCAGTTAAATAGCTGAGAGGACCTCAAAACACCTGTTAGTCTTGCCAAACACTGGAGAAAGCTGCAGAACAGCCCCGAAAATTTTACAGTTCACATTACTTTCTCCACAGAACAACTTCTTCCCAAAGAAACTTAGGCCAGGTCAGAGTGTTTGCAGGATCAGCATTTTGTCATAGTATGTTTTCCTTGCGAATTCCCCTGACTTGCAGCATAAGGGCTAGACATACAACACTGTTGAGTCAATAGAAAGACCCTGAGTAACTGTGGTGAACTACTTTTCCAGGCTCTGAAACAGAGAGCACTCTGAAATGTGTCCAGGGAAATGTTTGTGCAGCCAGCCATGAAGCACATCTAACTGGAAACACAGGCACAACGTACAGCTTTCCAGCTCCAGAGAACATGTCTGAGAGTCCAGGGGGAAGCGGCTGAAGTCCATATTGCACATTGCTGTCACTGTCACCCTGGAAAGTGGAAAATGAGAAAAGCTGGTTTCTATGACGAGCAATCAAGCGAGAATGTTATTGCAGGAAATTGCTGCTTTAAAGCCAGCAATTATGCATGATTTTAGCATAAAATCCCCAGGAAAATGCCTACCAATTATCCAAGTTCAAGCGAGAGGGATTATCCACAGGAACTCCAAAGGAAGATGTAATTTCAATATCTACCAAGGAACTAAAGCACTATCTCGGACATGACAGTCATACTAAGGTCAGTAAAGTCAGTCCACTGTGTTTCATATCCAACTATTTCCCTATAAAGTGGCAACATAAAATAACTTCACCATTTACATCTGAAGATTCCCTTGATTGAGGTTTCCTCATTTTCCCCATCGCTCAGTTCCCTGCACAGTCACCCTGAGAATGACCCAAGTCTGAGGAACGTGACCATTCTTACTGCAAGCCACAGAATTCCTCCAATACATATATTATTAAGGCAAAAGCAGTTTCTTTCTGTTCTCAGTCAAATTCTCCTAATCTGAGGGGTGTGTTTCTAGGGCAGGGGGTGTAAAATGGGTGCAGCTTGTTTTCAACAAGTGAGATTTGCCTCTGTTAAGTTAATATCTTAGCTAAAGAGCTGCAGCAATCTCGGCTTCAGTTTTTAAATTAGTCCAGTTGTGCACAACGTTACATAAGAAATTTTCCAGTGGGTCAGTGAACTTTCTCTTGCAGACGGATTTGCAGTAGAGCTCCCGATTTAGCAGGGGCAAATCAGCTGTGACTCATCGTTTCAGAGGACAACTTACGTTGGCCATGACCATTTTCTAGATTCATTACAGATGTTGATAAAGAACTCTTCTTCTGTTCCAGGGATTGTGATCCAAATCCTACCCTGACCTACGCACTCATCACCCCTGAAAAGCACACCCTGTTCATTTTGACCATAAAACTGAAGCAAAATTTTGCCTTATGTGAGCATTTAAAGAATGTTTCTGGGAATATGTTCCAGCAGATATACTGAGGCAATGACGTCCCCTGGTTGTGTGCAGCATTTAAGTGTTGTATAACTCAGTCTCATCACAATGTGTTATTTTCTCTCCTCAGCATCACCTGAGCTATGGCACAACCTGTGGTCAACAACAATTCGTGAGCCAGTGACAGCACAGAAACTCAGATCACCAATAAGATTAGAGTGCAGTGTTCACTTGCCTGTGAAAGCCCAAGGCCCAAAGGAGGAATGAAATGTCCCTCAGCACTGACCCCCTGCAGATATCTCAAGACATCTGAGGTCATTTCCAGCACCACTGGACACCCATGTTTTGTCAGCCAGATCTCATTCTGAGTGTCTTAAACACCACCAGGCCTAAATGCCATGAAGGTTCTCATTCTCCATGGATTTTGTGTATCAAATTATCAATTCAACCCTTGTGCGGCCAGCTGTGGTTAGCTCACAGCCTTCTCTCTTCTGGGTAGCATTAAAAATTCACATCACCTCCTTCACAAATCACAGAAAAATTTGAAAGTAAATACTCTGCATGTGGGCAAATGAGCAGACCTGAACAGCACCAATGTTTGCCATTAAAAATACATGTTCCCTCATTGTGGTTGTTGAGCACTGCTAACAAGTGGTTTGTTGCTGACTTTAGAACATGAGAACTGTGTGGGGTGTGAGCACTAGAAACTGATAGTTACACAGAGCAACAGCCCTCGAGAAGGTCCCTACCCTCCTCCTGCTCTTCTGCCCTCAGTGCTGGCCCAAGGTTCCATCTAACCTCATTCTTCATTTATCTTTCTTGTCTCTCCTGCTACATGGCAGCTTCATCCTCATCCAGTTCCAATAAGATACACAGTGTCTTTAGGTGTCTAGTTTAGATGTGGGTATTCAGACCTGTCATGCAATAAATGGGTTTATTAAATGACTTCGGAACAGGGAAAGAGTTCTTAAGTGTTTGATCAAGCTGGGGCTTTCATCATCAAACCAGGCAAAATGAAGTAACCATATGATGAATAATCCCTTTCTCACACACACACATACTTCTTTGTGGTTTTACAAATTTGTCCAGGGTTTTAAAATAAATTATGTAGAATTGTGAAACTTTGCTTTAGAGTGAACTTCAGAGCAGCCTGGTTCTGTGCAATATTGTCCTGCTTGGGACAACCCTGCCCACCGTGCTCATTTGTTAAAGACAAAGAGCATCCTGAACCAAACTTTATAGAAAACCTTCCCTAGTTTTTGAAAATCATTTTGTCATAGCTGAAGTGAATAAGTTCCAGAAAGATCCTAGAACAGAAGACCTTGACTACAAAACATTCTGAAGTCTCTGTACACTGAGAGAATGTTTTCTGTCCTGGGGAAATATCCTTTTGTTTGGGCTCTTTAGCTTTTCTCCTCTGGCAGTGTATTTTTCTCTGTGTCTTTTTTTGTCTCCTTATGAAGGAAATGAAATCTGCTGGGATGTTGATGGGAGCAGCCATAAAGGTGGCCTGGTTAGAAGGGGAAACTACTGAGCAAAAAAAACTGTCTTCTGAAAAATATTGACAGAAATAGGGAAATCTGGTTCCCTGCCAGCCTGGGAACCAGACATGTCCTTGAAAACCACAGCCAGACTCTTTGAAATGCAGACAGAGTACCTAGAAACTGGAGGCATCCCGGAATACCATCAATAACTGCAAAAAAGAAAGGGATTTAAAAGGCAATTATTGCCTGAAAAATAAAAACCGGTCTGAAAGAACAGAAAACATAATTATCTACTGGCTGCCACAGGTGAAAAGTAGAAATTAACAGCACTTATTGTCTACTCAGAGTGGTATTATCCTACACCCTCCTATATTTCTGGATATAAGGAGGATATAACTTTCATCCAAAATGAAGCCTTTTTGTTCCCTGAGAACTTTCCATGCCGCACATACTTTTCTGTTCCTAAAGAGGCTGAATTCACTGTATGAACTTTCTCCTAGCTCTTTGACTCTCACTAGGGACACCTGGCAGATTCCAGACCCTATGACTCAGAGCATCTCTGAAGTGAGACCCTGTTGTCTCATTGATGCCCTCTAGGTCCCCTTTGGAGGCTGCTTCAGTTTGTCCTTCCATTCATTGGGTGATTTGGTTCACCTGCTGATGGTATCACTTGATACCAGTATTATGCATCCATACAAGGAACCTATCCTAAGTGTACCTGCTGGTATCCTGTGGTGAGCTGCTCCACTAATGATAGGTAACCTGTAAAAGTATATATCTAGCTGCTGTTGTTGGCTGTTTTCACATGATTGATGGATGCTAAATTATTGATTGCTGACAGCAATTTGCAATAGCACGATATATACATGTATTCACTTTATTAATCATAGGTGTACTTGCTAGTGGTGATCTTGTGGTAGTTTATTTGCTAGTGGTGATTTTTGTCATAGTTTTTGTAATCTGCAATAAGGTGGGGAAGTTTAGAGGATTAAGCCTCTGTGTCCTTGTGTATTACAGAATTCTGCAAACCCAGGGTCACGATCTGTGTACACCCACAGGACGGGTAACCCTCCAGGTCATGACAGATGTGCCTCAGGATTCTTCCAGCCAACAAATCTACTAGAAAACCAGGCTATCTTTAATACTGCCATTTCAGCCTCAATAAATTTAAACCTTTACATCAATGTAAAAACACCACCACAACAACAATAAAGCAAAATTCTAGACAAACAGGAAGAAAAATAGGATAATTATAGAGGTCACCATCTGGTATACCAGCAGCTTCCAGTTTAATCACACACTGACCCTGGGATGAACATTCCTGCTTGACTAAGCCCTTCACTGACTGCAAAGAGTTGGAGGCATGACTCCCTGGGGAGGAGATTATCCTGTTACTGCCCAAAGCATGGTTTCTTGCAGTTTCCTGCAAAGCATTTTGTGCTGCACATTCTAGAAACAGGGCTCTGCATCAGCAGTGGGAGTAGCAGGATTGGTACTAGCAGTCCCAGAGAACACCAAAGTCAAGCTTTTGAGAGAAAAGTTGACAACAGAGCCCCAGGGGATGCTGAGGAGCAGTGGGGCTGCACCGTTACCTCATGCTGTAGAGGACATGACCATCAGGGAATACTCGCAGCATGATGTTGTCCGTGGTGGTATCGTGAATGAAGGACCTCTTGGAATGCACAAAGAAGACATCAGGTACCCAGATCTTCTTCACGAGCCTGCCATCGAAGGTCATGCTCTTGTTGTTGGTGCTGGGAAAGGAGAGACGCTCATCCTTCCAGTAGTGCCTTAAGTACAAGGTCATAGTGAAATCCTTCACAAAAAAGGAAAGGAACCATAGAGATGTCTGTCAGTGCTGCAACTCTGCAACTCGGACACATCCGAAAGAGAACTCCTTCCTGCTACGCAGATGAAATCTCTCCACTTTCACCCCCTGATTCTTTCCTAGGCCAATGCCCTTTGTGAATAGATTTTCCTGACAAAATAATTTCAGCCAAAACAAAGCACAAATGACCAATGAATGTATTACAGTACCCAGTAACATTCATCCCCAAAAGGGATATAAATATGCCCTAAGACAAGCACTGCCTGGCAGAAATGATTCTTCAATTCTGTCAAAATTATCTTGCAGGACTACAGTATCAATAGTATGATCTAGAGGAAAAACTTTGGAAGTTAGCTTAATGATCAGGCTAAACACTAAGCAATTTATCCCCAAAATAACTAAATTGTTGCAAACAGCAACCAAGTGATGGAACTGTGTTTCCTACTATACAAGTGTATGAATAAAGTTCCCTTTTGAGCTTGTTGAGGGGGCAGGAGCTTCAGCCACATAAAGGAAAACATCTGTTTGTTGATCCCAACCTGGCAGCTGTTTTTTTCAGAGCTGAATCTACTCTCATTCTGAGAGATCAAATACACTTCTTTTCTTTATATTCCCAACTAAGCAAGTGGTTATGGGACCTGCCAAGCCTGAATAGTCAGCAACAGAGGCCAGCATCTCTTCATAACCACACAGCAACCACCTTCTAAAAACACAACCAGTCAGTTTGGTGACAAATGGTAACAATCAGTTATCCTGACTCTCTGCTTCAAAAGGCTGTCTGGCAATAGCCTTGCATTGCCAATAGGTTTTTCCTTAATTTGTCAAAGAAGGCTCTAGTGCCAGCCTTCATCTTGCTGCCTTGTATGGGACAGAGCTGGACAGACACCTCCCTCTCTGACCATGGCAGAGATCTGCCAGGGGGACACTATTGCTCATCCACCTGTAGGTCCCCACCTTAGAGTGGTCCCAGGCTCCATCACTGCTCCTCCCAGGGATACTGCCAGCTTCTGTTCCCCACTGGACACTGGCCATCCTCTCTTACAATGCTAGTCCCAAAGAAATATTCCAGCAACTACTGCTATTGACAGGGCTCGAGCTGCAACCTGGCTGGAAGAGTCACCCTCAGGGGTGGGACATCAAGCTCATCAGCTTGACTAGAGATGGGAAAAGGCGAGGAAGGGGCACAATTTTTGCTTTCTTAGGAGTCAGTGCAAGTTACAGTAGAATTCAAAAAAGAGGTGAAAAAGAGCCCAGATATTCAGGGCCACCAGTCCCCTGGCCATGACATGAGACGGAGGGACAGGGGGCTCCAGGAGAGGAGGACCACTGTCATAGTTTAACCCCAGCCAGCAATAGGTACAACACGGACACTTGCTCACTCCTCCCTCCCCCAACCCCCAGTTGATGGTATGGGGAGGACAATCAGAAAAAGCTGGGTACATCAGCTGTCCTGGCCATGACCTTTCCTGTCTTCTTGTGCCCCTCCTCTCTGGCAGAGCATAAGACACTGAAAAGTCCTTGACTTAGGGTAAGCACTACTTAGCCACAACCAAAACACTGTGTTATCGGTATTATTCTCATACTAAATCCAAAACACAGCACTGTACCAGCTACTAAGAAGAAAATTAGCTCTATCCCAGCCAAAATCAGGACAGCCAGGCAGCTGGAGGCTGCAGCTGCAAAATGCCTCTGAGCAGCTCCATCATCAGAGCATAGGGGAACAGAGACTGACCTGGCATCAGCCAGGCACCCTCAGAATGCCTTACAGCCACCATAGAGGATGGGGAAGAGACTGCCTGTAGGGACTGTGCACCACTTTCCAGGTCACATCTTTCCCTGTCCTACCAGGCAGGAGCTTCTCCTCTCTCACCTTCAGCCCCTTTCTCTCTTCAAAGAGGCCAACACAATGGCCAACTCTCCTCTCTCTCCAATGGCCAACACACAGCACACCAAATGCTGCAAACACAAAGCCAGTCACAGCTGACAACAGCTTCTGAGTATAAAATGCACTTAAGGGAGGTTTTTCATGGCATGAATCAAATGAGGCAGCTTGCTGACAGCTTGTTCCTTTCTGACCAGCACACATGCTATTTACAAGCAAGCAAAGGAGTTTATTTCAGCACTCACAAGTAGGAGAATCCCTTAGGATACAAGCTTTTACAACAAACTCAGAGAACAATAGCACCTGCCAGATGCACAGTGAATGAGAATACACAAATACCTCGATTTTGACAGCACATTTCATGTTTGTGCCATGCTCTAGGCAGCCTCAGGGGCATCCCCTGCCAGCAGCAGCCCATCCATGCCGACCAGGCAGGCACCAGTTTTAAACCCATGTGTTTTAAACGTCCCCTGGCTGCTCTCATTGACATGCTCTGTCTTGCAGATTCCGTGGGTTGTGGCTGGTGGCACTTTGGTCTGGTGCTTCTTTGGGTCACCAGGTGCCTGCTCCAGCAATGAGCAGCTAAAGACTGCCCAGCCAAGAGCACCTGATTTCCAGGGCAAATGACTCTTCAGAGCAGTCTGAAATTATCCCTGCCTGCAGCCCTGCCCTTTCTGCAATGGGGAGACAAGGAGGGCACCCTGTTGTAGGCACAGGTAGCCCAAGTCCATTGGCCATCCTGACAGCTTACTGCCCACTCTCCTTTCTGCAAAAACCCATGGTGGGACAGCCTGTTGGAAAAACGAACCAACATAACTCAGACTGACCTGGGAGACCATTCTCCCACCCCAAAATACATGTCAGAAACTGCTGTAGAAAGTCCTTGTCACATGCTGGGAAAATAATACTATGGAGATATCAACAGCCAAGAGAGAACTGACCTCAAAGTTTTCTGGCAGGCAAGATTTTTGTTGAAATCAGATGCTCCTGACAGAAATGATTGTGAGTTATTTGCTTGCACTAATTAGGTCTGTTTGCTGTTCTGACACTATCTAGAGCCCCAGCTCTCCTTGTGGCAGCCATTTCCTGTGCTGACAGCTCCCTCCCACACACTTCATTGCATGAATACCCCCAAACCCTCTCTTTCAATATCCAGGCAGCCAAACTCCCTTGTTTTAATCATAGAACATAGAATAGTTTGAGCTGGAAGGGACCTTTAAAAGACATCTAGTCCAACCCCTCCAAAATGGGATGAAGATGAAATGCAATTGCACCATAGTAAATACTATTCAAGCTAAAGCTGTTCTCCTAGACCAGAGAAGGTACCCAAGAACAGGGAGGAAAAGGCAAAAGAAGGAAGGAACCAAGAAGCTTCCTCTTCTCCTTTATATTCCTCTTTCCACTTCTCTTTTCAGTGTTTTTAATTCCATTTCCTACAGTAAAAAAAACCCCAACAAATGCAAACCCAAAACCAAATAGGAAAATGTGTGTGAACACTCATGTGAACTCTATGTTTCCCTAAGGAAGAAAAATCCTGCAGTAAGCACAGCTCATGTGAACTTCATCATATACCTTCAAACCTTCACACACAGCTGTTCATAATTGTCATTGTGATAGATCTTCCATAGCACCGATTATTCTCCCATTCAAGGTCGCTCTTTCCTTCATGCTTTTAATCTTTATCTGGAGATGCAGACATAAGCCTTTGATCACCTGGTTTTTATCAAGTCTTTGCTTCTGAATATCAGCCTCTTTGAATTTCACAGATGTTGCCATTACTTTGATCTGACCAATAATTCAAAGCCCACAGGTTTCAAGTGGGAGGGACATTTTATGACTAGAAGTAATTGAGGCTTAGAAGAGGATTACGTACCATGTCAACCTCAGAAATACTGTCCAAGCTTTCGACTTGCACATCCACCCCAACAGGAATTGCAGGGCCTGAAAGAGAATGAGATTTAGATATGCAAATAACTGTTCTTTCGTATCATCTGCACTTAATTAGCACTATAAAGTCCAAAACATTTCTTAACTTATGTCATACCTTTCTTTTAGTGGTTCTTCATGAGGGAGCTGAGGGAAGAGTCAGTGAATAACCATGTAAGGCCTCCTTTGGAACACTGATTATCTTCCCCTTGGCATATACTGCACTGTTGACACTCTGCCCAGTAAATCCAGCGCTTGGATGAAACATTTGCTTATGTTTTTAAAAAGTGAGCCATCCCATCTTAAATTTTAGGCTTTTTTGAACAAATTTAGCCCCAAGAACAGGGGACTGAGATGATGAAATGGCTAGCAGTGAGCTCCTCCTTGAAGATTTCTCATCTTTTACCAAGACAAGCTATATTAATCTCTCAAGAGCCCACCACCATTCAAATGAATCACTGATGATATCACTAGTTTTCCACAGTAGTTTTAAAACTAGCAACCAAAGAATCCACAAAGAGTAAATAAGCAGAAAATGTCCCATAATAAAAGCACGCTCGTATATTACTAGAAACCTTGGATCAAAACTTCACTGTAGGCTGCTGTTCATTCATGACTAGGACCTGCTGATGTTACCCAAGATCCTCCCAGTGTGTCCTCGTGCAGCGTTTTCCCATTTCTTATGGTAAGTGCCTACAGAGGCGTGCACACCCAGCACGACCCACCGGGGCAGGTCAACAGGAACCTCTGAGGAACAGTCCAGGTGGATCCACTGCTACCTTGTGCTCTCAGTGTGTGGCAGTGGGACACACAGGGCTCCCACTGATGAGCCTATCCAGCCTATCTCCAGCCTGGGCACTGCCAGTGAGATGGACTGTGCCAAAGGAAGCAGAAGCTCTGCAGACACGCCTGGGACTTGCCCAGCAGAAATTAATTTTCCAAGGACCATAGTAGCCTCCATTAAGATTTGCAAAGACTTTTAGCACCTAGATTTTGAATCTAATTAGCAGTTGGATGGTAAGAGGCACCACAATCCCTTTATAGACTCAGACCCGTATTTGCACAGTGCCACACAGAGCAGGACCTGCTGCATGCATGTATTTAGCTAGAGTAGTATCTTCCCTGGGACCACATCCAAGCTCTGAACACACCATGAGCCTGACAGGAGAGCAGAAATGCTGTTCTGAGAAAGCAGCACACTTTTGCAAGCTGCCATCCATCCTGCTCCTGTACCTGCCACAACTCGTACAGACTCACACATCTTCAGGGCTTTTGAATACAGCCATGTGTTTGCCTCTGCTGCAGGAGAAAGAAGAACCAACTCAGCTTCAGTAGGGAAAGGCTAATCGCCATGTCCATGGGATAAGCTGTGACTGCCCCCAGCACAGGTTTGTTAGGGCCTTGATAATCCAGCCTCACCAAATTACAGCAGAGCATGCTGATGGTGACACAGTCCCCCTTCTGCATGCACAGTTGTAGCCTGTTGTATCCACACCATCCATCAGCAGCTGTGTTGAGCATAGGCACCCTGAAGGGAGCCCTGTGGAGCAGGACCAGGCTCCTCAGGACCACCAATCCCAACTTAAGTGACTGTTGTCCCCAGCAATGAAGCTAAAACCTGGCTAACCCAGCATTTCCAGATGCTTACAAACACACGTCACATTCAGACAGATAGCTGTGCACCTCATACTTCAAAAAAATCACCAGCAAACATTTGCAACTGAAAGAATTTCTATATGGCATTCCTCCTGCTCTGTAAAACATGTTTTGTTTTAGCAAAAGGTAGCAAAAAGCACTGTATCCGTGGTGATAACAATCTGTTGGTGGCCAACTAGCCTTTTTAGGGTCAGATACCTTGTGAAGTCACAGATGGTGAAGAGTCATTCCTCAAGAGGAGCCTGGGCAATAATACAAATACTTACCTATTTCCTTAATGCCTTTAAATACCTAGTAGCCCTTCAGTGGGGTCATGCTCCTGACACTTAACTTGAACTCTGCTATAGCAAGGCTCAATGCTCAGGGAAAGTCTCTTCAGAAAGACTCCACAGTCCAACACAGCCCATGTCAGGGCAAGCTCAAGGCTGCCCTCAGCACTCCCTCTGTCTTTTACTGGAGAAAGCATGTGTAATTAATATTATTTATTGTCATATACAGCTGAGGACATTGCAGTAGTGCCCACAGTGCTTCCAAAAAGCCATGCCATGGTAGGCACAGTGCTAATGGAGAAGACATGGTCTCTGCCAGGACGGCTTCGCAGTGCAATCAGGTTGTGCCAGAAGAGGATGGCAGTGGCTGGCTGTGGTACTTCCCACTGTGTCTCCCTGGTGCCCAGGGGCTGTGTGCCCAACACATGCTGGGCAGCCCCCCACAGCTTCCAGTCTGCAAGAGAGATTCCCTATGTCTGAATCCTTAATTCAGCCTTGATTCAGGAAATCAACACCCACCCAAAGTCTATTTACTGCTGCAATTTCTATGCTTGTCTGAACAATAATCACAGATTAAAAAAAAATAAAAATGCCAACATCAAACAACTAAAAACCAAACCCACAAACATAAGAACACTGCCAAGTTGATATCTGTCCTGCTGTCCTCTTCCTTCCCTATCTGCTCTTGAAGATAAAATATGAGGTCCACGTTCTTTATTTTGTTCACATTCCTGCATCAAATGCTCACTAACCAGCAGTTACCTCATTGCAAGGACAAAGACTAAGGTTCAGTTTGGAGGTGCCATGAAGCTTTATTCAACCTTTATAAAGGCTGTTCCATGTTAAGCCAGATGGTCTAGAAAGGCCTTGAGAGAAGAGGCCCAAGGTGTGTTAGGTGTCTGCTACATCAGTGAAACCACTTTTACTTTTCTCTTTCCTGCAGTTAATCATGAATTTGAGGGATGATAAAACAGTGATTGCAATAGAGAGAGGGAGAAATTGTTTGAACACTGGACTCAAATGTTTAGTTCTTAATATAGACGATATGAAGATATGACTGTAAAACAAACTTAGCAGCAGAAATGTTTACTCTGCCTTTCTTGGGCAAGCTCTTACTACAATCAACAGAAGGTATCACTGCTTTTCCCTCCTCCCTGCTCCTCATTCAGCATGTGGGCTGAGGCAATGAGAGAGCACACAAATGGGGATGAGGGCACGTTGGGAAATCTAGAACCTTTGGAAGAGGCTTAAACGAGAAGCTGGGTTGAGCAGGGGAGGGTGAGTGAAGGGCCAGTGGGGACAGCCCAAATGTTGCTGCCTGTGAGCTAGTGACAGGAATCAAATGATCGCCAAGCTCTGCTCCAGACGATGGGCATAACTGATAATGATAATTGCATATTCACTTGGCCCATTGCTCTACAAAACTTCAAGCAAGATGCAGTTTTGCTGAGGCACTTGATGCAAGCAACACTGGAAATGCATGCAGTTTCTGAAGTAAAACAGAAGGCCTGTCTAGAAATGTGCTTTTTAAACTACTGAAACAAACCCTGAATTTCCTTAAAAGTCATTTTGGCTCCAGCACATGCCATTGAATTAAATGGCTGTTGATCAGTTACCAAGAGGTGTCAAGAGATCTTTGGTCTCACTAACCCTTGGAGTCAATTAGGAACTGCTGGCTTTTCAATCCTCTCCCCTATCAACCAAACTGTTGAACCACTGAGGCTTTGCCAAATTTCCCACCAAATGCACAAGGGATGAGCAAAAAGCAAAAAAGCTCTTTAGTGAAAGTGAGCAGAGGATGATGAGGGTGTGAATGTGAAGGGACTGGAATAGCTGAGATGGCATATGACACACTGAACTGGTAGACAGAACAAGTAACTTAGATTTCAGCACAAAAGCCCTCATAAACCAACTTGTCCTTGTCATACCATAACACTAGAGAAATCTCAAAGCTCAAGGATGTTCGCTGCTGGACAGGAAGCTAAACATTTCCATGTGAAAGATGTGGATTTGGCTGACAAAAGGAAGCAGTTATACTTTGCTCAAAGACTGTAGTCCAGCAAAGCTTATGCTTTAGAGTGTCTGAAAAATATCAGCCAAATTTATGGAATTATTCAAATTAAACAAGTGTTTACAGATGAAGGTCTAGACATAACGTGTTTAACCTTCAACTAAAGCATTTCTTCCAGAAAGAGCAAACACATCAACATTTATTATCCCCATCACGCTCCACAGCAATATCTTGTAGAATGCAAATCCTAATTTAATAGGACTGTTACAACCAGATAACACATGCTGGACTCTTAAAGCTTCATAAAAATCACAGGCTTCCTTGCACCTTCTCACTGTAAATGTACTGTCTTCTGAAAATGAATCCACATTTGGAATCCACTCACTTACAGAAATAAGCCACAACCCATTACTTTAAAGTCCTGCATGTCAGTGTTCTAGCCTCAAATCAAGCTTTGATATTGAAATGATACTCAGGAACCAGCCTGTCAAGGTGTTTGTGGCTTCATCTGTCTTTATTCCTTTGCCAATTTCACAACATGGCATGCTGAGAGTCAGTGGCAAGAGTGCTCCCTCATTACTCTTTCCCCTGCAGTAAACTGCTCTGTTTCGAGTCCTAGTCTTCAGTGAAAGCCATCACACACTCAGCTGAGGTGCTACACAGAGAAAAGATGGTGTTCAGAATACCTTTAGAGAAGAGCCACCTTGCACCTGCATTCAGTGGGGGTACAAGCAGAACAGATGGACACAAAAGTCTCCATTTTGGGTGGGTTCTGACACAAAGAAGACTCTGCGGCTTGTTTCACCTTGCAGAAATTCCAGTTTGAGTATGAAACTCTGCCCCAGGTTGAATGGGATGCTTGGCCTGGCTAACCTCTCCAGGGAACCCAGGAGATTTCCACAAGTCCTGTTCAAGAACGACTTCAGAAAGTGCCCAACATTAAAGCCTGGTGCATCCCAGTGCATTCCTGCACCTAAAAATGCTCAGCAAGGAGCAGCATGAAACCTTCAAAGTCAGAACTGGGCACAAACATGGTTTTTATTTCTGATCACTGGAGCAGGCTTTGGAAGATAGGGAAGAGTGTGCTACCATGAAGATGCCTGGAGTCAGTTTGCCGCTCCAGCTCTGAGACTAAAGCTTTGTGACATCTCTTTATTTCTTCTCTTTGGCAGTGCTTTCAAAGGCTCATTGTTTCCCTCTGAGACAGTGTCTCTATTCACTCATCTCTCTTTGAAGCAGTGAGGCAGATGTGGGCCCTGAGATAAAAATATCCACATGGGAAATGAGTAGGTTTGAGGCTTCTTTACTGACAGACGTCTCGTGCACACCTGGAGAGGCTGCAAATGTCCAAAAGAGGTCCCGTGCCTGCAAGCTGCCATTTTCAGCATATCTTGGTGTACGTGTGTGTGTTTATATATATATATATATTTACTTTTTAATGAATGTATATATGAATGGGATCTCTTGGGTGTGGGCAGCTTCCAGGCAGCCACCACCAGGATATGCTCATCACCTGCCTCGTAACTGCAAAGAGCTTTGCTCCTCTGCATCTCACTGACAGCTGTTCATCAGCAGAGACGCAAGTTTTATTCCAGCCTGTGATAGCAACAATAAGTGAACTACTTATCCCCTATTCACCCCACCATTTATCCATTCTGGCAAAAATACTGCCCAGAAAGGGCAACAAGGACCAGCTGAAGTTAGGCTACTAAGCTATGAGCAAATATAATAAAAGTAAAGCATTAGGCTGGTCCTTAATAAAGAAGATACAGCTATTTTAAGTATCAACTAAAGCTGCTTATTCATGGGCTCCCTGTAAAATATGAGATGTCATAGATGAAATGCTTAAAATGGGTGTTTAAGGAAGGCAGCAAAACAAACATTTACATAATCTTTAAAAATTAATAATAGTAAATAATACCTGAACATCTGCTAGCTAGAACAAGGTCACTGACATGGAGATAACTCCCTAAGAGTCAAAAACCCTGCAGTCTCTTTTAGCTTATGGAGGCTCTGACCACCAACAAAGCAAAAAATTTTGTCATTGCCTCTGTACCCAATCGCCTGTCTCTAATGGACTGGGAGCAGGCAAGACAACCATGCTTATTGGGCTGTTAATAACACAACTTACGCAACATTTGTTTGCTCACTTGTGCTTTACAAAGATACTTTTCCTTGAAAAACCCCTTCACCTTTCTCTAATGTTTTTGGTTGGTTGTTTTTTTATCATTTCACCTTGCCTAACCCCAGCCTTCTCTGCCCAGTGGTTGGGCTGGCAGCAAGGGTCACCATGGCCCCCATAAAGCAGCTCATACCCCAGCTCCTTTTACCTTAAAGTGCAATGGTGAAGTTGTGGACTGGTCCACTAAACTTGGGAACCATCATGTTTAAAGTACTGGTTTTTCTTGCAGTCTAATGTCACTCACAATTTCCTTATGGTATTTATGTTTTCCGGAATTGAAGTCTTTCCCACCTGCACCATAACATCACAGGCCCAGTGCAATGCCACAAGGCTGGAATCTCTATTAGGCTGTGGTCCCTGAGCTGCTCTCACAGAGGGTCTTAGGGCAGCGACCAGTCACAGTCACATGTGTCCCATGGGCTCATCTTCTCTGCCTTCAAAGTACAAAAGCCTTTTTATCCCATGCAGGTCAGACCACAGTCAGTTTGACTGACATTGCCACAGCAGACAGCTGGAAGGACTCACAGTGTGTGGTGAATCACTGTGACTGCCTGACGAATAACATTGCAGATGAAAATATGAGGATTGCCTCTTACCAGACTTTTAGTTTCTCTCCTTTATTTTTTTTTTCCCATGAGGCTTAGCATTCATCACTAAAAATATGCTGCATAATTCTGCACCTGTAGCACCTGCTATCACTGTGTAAGCCATGCTTTCCAAGGCTGGAGCCTCAAGGAAGCTGTTCCCATGCTTTGTTCGTTATCACATGCAACTTCAGCACAACTTTACTAATAACTTTGTCCCAAGAATCTCTGCAAGTCAAGGAGGTTTTGAGCAAAAATTAAAAGAACACCATGTTTTTCATTTATAATTAAAGGCACCTTCTCAACAGAGACTGTTAGGATATTTCCCAATTTTATAAATATTATTCCAAGTTTTTTGACTCTAGAAGTATCTTAGTGCTGTGATGGGAGGTAGCATGGGGAAACAGGGCAAGAGGGAGATTAAAATGCAATTACATTAACCCTGGAAGAGTGACTCTGTAAATATGTGTCTGTTTGGTGTGACGTGCACAAAAGTGTTCCTCACAGGCTCTATCATGCCGATGAAAATAGTAAAAATGGGATCTGTTTCCAGAAATACAGTGCAGTGGTGGAACTGGGCGTCAAAACCTAAACCATCAGCACAACAGAACAAAACTCTGCAGCTTCCCCCCAGAACACAGACATCATGCCCCGACATACATACAGTTAGGGGGAAAAATTTTCCAAGTCACTGTGGCTCCCCAGCTGTCTCCAGCTGAGTCAAGGGAAGGAGTCCAAATCTCCTCCTAGAGAAGCCCTGTCATCCCACCCCATCAGACACAGGAGCCATCAGGTCTTTTGTCCAGGGTGGTGACAGCTGCAGAGAGGACAGATTGGCACCTCCAGTTTGTCCATACCAGGCACTCAGAAGCCATCAGCCACGCTCTAAAAACTGAGGCTAGCCTTAAAAAAAAATTAAATCTGAAAACCTAACCCAGCACCCTCTGAGGTTATAGCAGGGCAGGGCATACCTGACATTTAGGAAGGCACGTACACTTTAGTGAACTCACTCAACAGAACACAATATCTGCTTCTTAGCAAAGCTGAAGCACAGTAAATCAGCAATCCATCTTCATGTATGTGAAACCACGCAGCTGCCTACCCACCTTCAGAAGACAACATACTAGTGATAGTAATCAATGAAGTGCAGATCAAAATCATTGGAAGTCTTCAAGGTCAGGTTGGATGGAGCTTTGAGCAAACCTGGTCTAGCAGAAAGTGTCCCTGCTCGTGGTGGAGGGTTTGGAACTACATGATCTTTAAGGTCCCTTCCAACCCAAGCCATTCTGTGTTTCTGTGACAAAGCACTGCTGTGCCAGGCAAGCTGTGTGGGATCACCTCTATCCATGAAGGAGCAGCATGCCAATAAAACAATGGCAGACTGAAGACAGTGGACATCCAGCCAATATGTCATGGGTCAAGGCTTTGCAGACAGAACAGAAGACTGAAAAAAAAGAAGCCTAAAAAGTCACATAAGGAAAACAAAGACCAATAAAAATCCAAATGGGGTTAAACCAACAAGGTGGTTGGCTGGACAATCCTGACAGTGACCATCTCCTCCTGGAACCAAGAGGATTTAGGCGAGCACATGAAACCAATCTCATGTTTCCCTGGTCTTTTCCTCTTTTAGAGGTCAGGTTCCTTCCACAATTCACTTCATGTCCAGTGCCTCTAGAGCCACGTCCTACACCTCAGCCCTGCACCTCTGCTTCACCCCATGGCTTACAGGTGCCAGGAAGATCTGTCTGTGCTCCATCCAGAGGGCAATTTAAGGCAAACTCTTTAACCCTAGAAATAGCAGATCAAGTTTACCACTGATTAGCAGAAGAGCTGCCTGCAATGGTCAGGCTGGACTGCAAGTTACTAGTAAATAACAGTGGGGGACATGCAGGAAACACTGGTGGTGACACATTTTGAACTCTGGAGTTTAGAGATACATAAATTGTGAGTATGGGGGCAGCAGTGTGCTCTCAGAACAACACATCTGCACGAGGAACATCTTTCGAGCCACACCAGGAATGGACAGGTCCAAAAAGCTCTCTTCTACTGAGAAGGTGCAAAAGGCAAGACATCCGTGTGTCTCACTGGACAGGGAGAGTAGCACTTCAACCTAGATGGCCAATTGACAAAGGATGCAGTCTTAGTCATTCAATGAAAACTACAGAAAACTCTGATCTTAGCTCTTGGAGGGGCTTGGTTATTGATCTAATTAGAAGAGGGTTTTCCATACTGCTATTCCAGCACTATTTTATTCTCTTACCTCCGCAGTAGTGAGTCTAGAAAGCTCAGGCAAACACATTCCTGGAACTGCGTGTGACAGAAAGCAGAGGTGATGGACACATAGGACTCTTTTCCCACTCTTTTGGTTGTTTTGGAGAGTTTGAGACAAGATTTTATCTGGACAAAACCATTCCATTTTCTGCTAACAAGGATGGGATGTGATCCACCTAATGAGTTCTTTACTTTGCAATTTGATCACATCAGCAAAGAAGCTCATTGTAACTTCACAACTACAGGTGAACATTAAAACCTGCAGCTTGTTCCTCTTCTCAACAGAATGAAACACTTACTGGCAGGGTCCATCCTGACCTCTGGGGAATGACAGCCAAAACCAGAGTCAACTGCAGCAACAGGGAGGAATGTAGGAATTGTACAGAGCACTGTGAGATGAGCATGAAGCCTTCTTGAATTGGCACCAAGTCCTTTCCCTTCACACTCATGCATCTGGCCAGAGGTTTGGTGCTTTGCTTGTTTGTTTTTAAATTAAATGGTTAATTAGATAATTAGATTATTTTTAATTAAATGAGCATGAAAACAAGAGAACCCTTTTATTCTCACCTCCAAAAGCTGGTCGCATGGTGAAGTCATGTTCATCAACTCTGAGAAGCTGCTCCGTCTTTCCTTTCCAGGCTTTGGTCAAATCATGATTCTTCTTATAGATGTGACTGCAAAAGACAGCAATAGCATTGATCCTATGTCTCTGTGCCCAAGCTGCAGCTGACTTCTTTCTGCCAGCCTGATTTTGGAGCTGTAGGAGCAGCAGCTTTGCAGGCACAGTCCCAGGGAGGGAAGCAGTGAGGCTGCCAGCACCACAGTATAGACACAATGCTGCCTTCCCACAGCACTTTGTGCCCCCACAGGCAGCCCTGCTGTCTCTGCCCTGATGCAAGATAGACATGGTACTCCCTGCACCCCAGACACCACGGTTCCCTGGGAGGCTGAGAGCACAGCATCTCATGGAGGAGCTGGGATGCAGCAAGTGTCATGGCTCAGAGCAAGCAATAACAGAAGCAGCTGGCTGCCCCACGTTACCTGGCCAGGATTTGGCCGGGTACCAAGGGACGTTGTCATGAGAAAGCTCTTTTTGATGGTGGTCATGCAATGTCATACACTATTCTGAGACTATCTGCCCCATGAACTTCAGTTCGGTGCCAGCAGTTTGTGTGTGCTCTGTCTTCTGGTTTCAGCAATCACAAACCTACCCACTCCTCCCCACAACAGCAGAAAAAGAGTTTTAGCTAAAGAGGTCTGCAATCCTTCACTTTTCTGAATATTAAGGTAGGAAAAATTCTAACCCTTTACTTGATACTTTATATGATAACAGTAGAACAAGGATGACAACAAACCCCTGAGAGAAATGCAAGATAGTCACTAAAATCATGTACAGGGATAACTAATTAGCAGACAAACATACATTTCTGAAAGAAAATCCAGATCAGCATTCCTGGCTGTTCTCCAGTGATGCAGGATGGAGAACTTGGACCATTAAGGTTCCTCAACCCCTTTGCTCTGGACATAAGGTATGACAAAGTTATAAGTATTGCTGCAATGAGCTGTTCATCAGTAACTGACTAAAAATGATTATGATAAAGAACTTTATACAAAAGGGTTCAGATTCATTTGCCTCTGTGGAATAAATATTACCAAAAATAAAGAACAAAAAAATCTTGGAGAAAAAACAAAAACTACTTAGGCTTAAAATCTTGGTCAAAAATTCAGAGCTTACAAAACAATCACCAGACTGGTAAGTGTGGCTGTGGAAAGGGACATGCTTGGATTCATTAAAATACAATGCATGTTGAGTGTGAGGCAAAGGGAGCAAAAATCATAAATCACAAAAAGTTTCCCATCGGAGTGCTCATCGCGGGAAAGAAAGAATGAAACATAAGGGGTGTTTATAGCTGCTGCTAAGAAGAATAACCTCTTTGCTTTAATAAGGAGGTGAGAAGGAAGCAACAGAATTTGGAAATAAATGTAGCAAATGGACGTTTTGAAGGAATATAACCCCTTGTGCTGCAGGGCACACGCTACATGAAAAAGTCGGATTCCTCTCACATCACTCTGGGCTCCTGTTTCAGTGGGGATGTTGGAGCATCTCTCTCCCTGCCGGCTGTGACAAAGAGCCAGCTGGAGCAAGCACGCTCGGCACAGCTCCATTAATGGGTACCTAAAAACAGTGTGTAAAACCGAGCACAGACAGTAATGGGAATGGTTGGAGGCAAAACTTCAGCTTTTAACTGCTCACTTTGTGTCTCTGCAAAGGTTAGGGCTGCTGCCAAAGGGCTCCACTTCACCCTCCGCACTGAAATCTGCCTCTGCCCCTGAAATCTGGAAGGATCTTCCCGTGTTTGCTTGACTTTAATTATCACAGAGAGGCTGAAGTACCACTGAATGTTCAATCGTGTCTCTCTCCTCAAAGAATGGGGGAAAAAATCTAATTAAAAATCCAATATAACTTTGGATTGCCCGCTCTATGAGGAGTTAGTGTGGAATACCCTGGCACTATCACAGTGCCATCTTGTAAATCGATGGTTCAGCCACACTGAAATGCTGTGCTTTGATCAATTCTTTTAAAAATCGTCAAACAGCAAAGAGCCCACAGGAGAGAACAGTCTGTGGCCACAGAGGCTTCAGAGTGCTGGCTGGGGACACAGACACTGTCTGAGGAAGGAAATGGGTTTTCAGGCACTTCCTGAGCCAGGGGTTGCATTTAATGATCAGTTCATGCCCAACCCTTCAGGTATGTGATGGACGATTCAGAATTTATAGATAGAGCTCTGTCATTTCCTTTTCAATCAACTTAATCCATTTACGAAGATTTTTTATGAAGATATTTTTAATGACAGGAAGTCTACACAGCCTTTGAAATATGTAACTACTTTTGTCTATTTAATCCAAATCAAGACCAAGTTTGTTTGAAAAACAAAACAAAACAAAACAAAACAAACCTTCATAACAGTGTTTGACATCAACTATGTTGGTATCTTCTGACCCTCTCCAGCAAATACTCCACGGCACCCCAGCTGCTGATTGGCATAGGGAGCATGTCATTACCTGCAGCAAAGGTGACACCAGCCCCCAGTGCTTCTGCAGAGCTGAAGGACACACTGAATGCTGCTGCACGCCAGGCGCCTTTACTGGCAATCTGATCACCACTATCTCATAAATCCGCCCTGATTTATGGTCTTTAGCATTTCTGATTACAGATTTGTCAGGGTTTCTTTCAGCTTTATGCACTCGCTGCAATTCATCACTATTCATTTAAAGCCACCCATCTCCATTTCTCTTTTTTTTGCCAAGTTTTTCATACATAATTTTACTGCTGTTTATACTTTGTTCAACGGGGATGAATTTGATAAATCTGACTTTCGTGAGGAATTGTTGCTATTTGCAGAGGAGAGAAGGGGACAGGTATTGAGCTTCAGTAAAGGCTTCTCTATTATTGCCCTACTTTTTTTTAATGTTTTCCTTTCCTGTCACTTTTATCCAGAATTGTTCTCAACTGCATAAAATGGATGCTTTTTATATTGCCATATATACCAAAGAAAATTAAATGTTGATGGCATGAGAAACTACAGATAACAGCTCAGCAGGACTCAGAAAAGCAGTGCTTATCTAAGCAGACATTCAGACTTTCCAAAGCAAGATAAAAAACCTTATCCAGTTGGAAAGAGCCCTTCTGCTGTATGGTGTAAGGCAATGGATTAGTGGTGAGCCTGAAAGGAAACGTGATCTCCACCTTGAGTAGGGCACAGCTGTTGGCAGGCAGAGTCCAGGAAGTACCTGCAACTTCCTCTGGGGAATTCAGCGTTGTCTTTGGTCACAAGATGGTATCTCATGGTCATGGGACCTTACCTCCAATTACCTACTGGGATTCAGACAAGTATTGCTACAATTTCATTGAAAATCTTACCACACTTCAGTATATTCTCTGGGGGGGAAAAAAATCCCAAAATGCTTTAGTTGAAGGTGTCATTTACTTTGTGTAGCAGCCACAACACGCTGAAGGCAACTTGCACACTGTGCAAACCCAGCACCAAGAAAGTAGAAAACCTCCTGTTTTTCTAATCAACAAAGCATGTGACTGCTGCAAAGACCTCCTAGAAGCTAAATAAAAAAGAGAAGGTACAAGAAGGGTTTGTGACTGTCATAACTAGCCCACTCCTAGATGTGTATTTCAAATTTATTATCTCCACTGTGCTATGAGTTTATCGTATATAGATGGGTATCTTTAAACTTAATGTACATGGATCAGATGTGATTGAGAAATTTCTGACAAGCTCGGAACCTTAAAGCCCTCAATTTTTTCAGTCTCTTTCCATTGCCTGTCAGGGCCACCAAATCAAGTGCTCGAGGAGCCCCAGTCACCCAGGAAGCCCTGGCTTCTCCACAATCAGACAGGTCTACCTTGGTTTGCATGGATGGCCACACTAGTCCCTGTTGCTCACAGAACCTCAGGGGAGATACTCCATTGCCTTGCCTCTGGATGTAGCATCGTTCTCACTTACTCATCTGTAGGTTCGTGTCTGGGGCAGGAAGAAAAGTGACTTTCCTTGGCAGGTTTCTAGAAAAACTAAACCAGACTCTGGAAAATGATGGACACAAGACCAAAGGGTGCACAATCACTGCTATCGTACACATTCTCTACCAGCTTTTGTTTCACATTGCTGTTTGGCCCTGCTGTGATGCTGTAGTGTTGGGGAAAAGATCTTAGGAGACATCAAACCTTGCACAACTGGAGGTTCTGCAATGCCCTGGACTTGAGCCCCAGCTGAGCAACACACCTGTAAAAAATGGTTATCAACATTTTAATCACTGAGCCACTTACAAACTCGACATTTTCTGAGAAACCACTATGAAGCAAAGGGATTCTCTAGGACCTGGGAGGTTCCATAGGCTAGAGGACATGTCTGCATTATCTGGTTGAAAAATGTGAGAAAAACACAGCTCTGCAATGAAACAGGGAACCTGCTGCCAGCAGCAGCAGTAGTTTTGGCAGGGATAGCTAGACTACTTACTCCAGTGGATTGCTGTTTGGAAAAGCAGTCTGTGTGCTGAGCCTTGTGCTACCATGACCTGATGGTTGTCTTCTGCTTCTGGGTCCCAAACTAGGGCTGGCATGTAGCATGCCCTGAAAATTGCATCTCTAATGAGATACTCCAAATCACTGACCACTTCCAAAAATCTTGGCAATAAGTCTTTAGCAAGCAAAAGCTCAAAGCCACTTCCATTTCAAAGGCACAGTGTTTCTGCTGATTGAAGCATGAGGCTTTGCACAGCTGGTAGGAGAGAGGAACAGGCAGACTTGGAGTTGAGTGGGTGTAGGTTTCTGAAAACACAGCACTCACTCCACAATCGAGGTGGTAAATGTCTCCTGAGCTCTCAATTTATGCATAGCAATAAACATTATGAGAAGCATTATCAGCAATTTTTATAGAACAATAAATATTAACAAAAGCAGTAGTTTTCAGAGGTTCCTTTTCCCTGTGTGGAAATTCTGTCCAGCTGGACAATCCAGAACTGCTGGCATTTGTTTGTGATTCCTGAGAGGCACCCACTGCCGAGCTACTGAAGAGTACCCCAAATTGCTTCAAAAACTCAGTGCTGGACATTCCAGCAGCACTCATGGAAGCACCGACCACCCCACACATACACCTGCACCTTTCCACACTTACACCACCCTCTTCAGCATCAATCTTTTTCCTCTCTGGAAATTTACTCCCTGATGTGCAGGTAAGGCAGGGGCCAGCGTGTCCTGCCCAGCAGTCACCCGGGGGACTCTGACAAAAGGTTTTACTTTGCCGTTCATTTATCACTTGATTTCTCCAAACAAAATGAAATACAAAAATTTTTAACCAACAATTCGTTTAGTTATGAGCCCTTGGTTTTGTGCACCATTTGACAGCTTGCACATCAGCAAGAATGCCCTTAACTTCGTACAAACAGGTATCACTGATATCCTTCAGTTTTGCAATATAAGGGGCAGAGAGTGTACACCTTGGAATTGATGAAAAACTGTCATCAAAACACAAAGCCAGGAGCTGCTACTCAACGAGCACACACCAATTTCCTACACAAAGCCTGGGCTCTCCAGAGGGCAACACGAAGCTGCGCCGAGCAACAATCAGGGTGGTGATGCACAGAGGCAGTTGTTTCTTTAAGTTACTCCTCAATTTGTAGAAGAGATGTGTTATCAGTGAGGTGGGGAGTGCATCAGTAAGAGAATATTAAATGCAACACAGCTTCTAGTTAAGCAAGGATTATCCACTGTGCATTCTGAGCATCAACAAAAAATAATGTGTTACAATTCAGTATTAACATAAACCAAAGGGAATAATTAAGGATGCAGAGGCAACCCTTACCTTGGAATTTCTTCATTTGGGTTCCTAACCTGACTTTCCCACATTCAAGGCACAGGCTCAACCACTTCCCTGCATAACCTTGGCAGACGGCTGTCTCGTCACCTGCAGGGCCAGCTACCCCAAGCCCTCAGAGCTTCGTGGGTAAGGACCTCCAGACAACCTGAAATCCTACACAATGTTCAAGTAATAAACTACGGAACTGAAGGTGTTCTGCACTTGCACAGTCCAAGCTTTCATCTTGAAGTCAGTACAAAGATCTTTAGATCAGGTTAATGGACACAAAATATCAAACTTATCAAATGTAGATTCACAAATATAGGGATACATTTTTCTTGATTACTATGCTTACTGAAAAATTTACTCTATTTCTTATGGTAAGTCAGCAAGATAAATACTACGCAGAAAATGTGATGAAATTACTTAAAAGATCATTGTTCTAATTTCTTTTACATTATTAGAATACCAGCATTGCAACTAGTTTTAGTTTGCTTTTACTAGATGAGTCCACTATTCATTGCTGGTTTAGAGACAACTAATTTTTATCTGTGTAACTGGAAATTTAAAATATTAATGACCCTGTTCCATACACTTAGTTTTGTTGCAACATCGCAGAGTTGTCTGTATTAAAAATGTCATCACATTTGATAGCCCCTAAAGATTGATTTTATATACTTTTAAATAACTACCTTGCACAGGAATTGTATATATTTTTATACATGTAAATATATATAATTGTATATATATATATATATATATAATACAGTTCCTCGGGTTCTACCTGACTGAAAATTGTTCATTAAAACCATTACATCACAGTAAAATAAATAGTATCAGTTATTCTTTGTAGTATATTTATAAAAATAATTTTAGCAGTGCTTTGACTGCCACTCTATTACCGCTCACAAAAATAGCACCACTATAGAAACAGCAAATTATTTTCACTATGTTCAAATGAAGTACAAAACTTGTAACACAGAGAACGGCACTACTTTTGACCAAAGTCGTATGTAAAGAAGGATTTACACTACTTTGTTACTTCAAAGCAAATGATCTCTACTCCACACAAATGGTTTGCAAGGAAACACAACTGCTGAATCCTGCACAGTCCCCAGAACACAGACTTTGAAATATTTTCAGAGTGAAATGAAAGATCTCATTTGACAATTGAGATTCTGTGGAAATCAGTAGTAAAACTTCAGTTGACTTCAGGATTTCAGGATCAGGCCATGGGCCGTTTCAGCTTTATAACATTTACGTCATTAAAAGCATATGCCACTGTATTTTTTCAATAAGTAGTGTAAATCTAAGAGCATATTATATGGTCTTTGATTTCAATTATATCACATTTCTTTGCAAAATGTTCAAGCAACAACATTCCCT
Organism: Dendrocincla tyrannina; assembly: GCA_035047865.1. NCBI lineage: Eukaryota > Metazoa > Chordata > Aves > Passeriformes > Dendrocolaptidae > Dendrocincla > Dendrocincla tyrannina. The sequence goes on along the minus strand of JAWWMP010000116.1, from coordinate 78,503,719 downwards.
GTAAGTGTAGAGTGTTAAGCCCAATAAAACAAATGAAAACATGAAAGTTTACAGCCATAGTGAGGCCATTTAATAAGATGGATTAACCCAATTTTATTTTTGAGCCCTTCAAACAATGAATAGTCTTGTAAGATATAATTGCCACTGGATGACATAACCACAAAAAAGGATAACATACTTTGGACTGTCTGGCAGGTTTGGAAGATTATCTTTTCTAATGTAAACCTCCAGACAAATCTCAGCAACGGTAAATCTAATAAACTTTACTAATACCCTTAACTCTCTCTTGTCCCTTTGCTTGAGTTTCAAATACTTTTTTTTAAAGATTCCATGTATTTCTTCAAAACATATTTTTAATTTTACGGTCCCTGGCTAACTCCCAGGGTTTAATTTATCATTACTATAATGCATGCTCCCCATTTCAAACTGTTAGAGAATAACAGACAGTTCCAAATGAACAAGTAGCACAGAGATTCTACCAAGCCGGTAAATATCCTGCTCTTGAAACAGTGCTCAAACAGTATGTACATCTGAACATCCCTATCAACTGCAACTCCTCTGAATTCTCTCACTAATTTGCATGTATGGCTGAGAACAACTTGACCACAATCCATCCAGAAGTGGTCAACTGTTCTGCCTCACTGAGAGTTAATCAACATTAGCATCAGAAGTGCCCACTTACACTTCAAACTGATTATACTACAACAGACTGTTATAAAAACATTATGTATAAAGCTGTTTGCACATACAATAGACACAAAGACATTGACAGAGTAGGTTTTTATGTCCGTGTAGTAATGCATTTACAACAATCCAGAAAGAGAGACATGCTGTTTTAGTAACCCTTACCTTGCCCTCTGCACATCCAGCTGGTTTGTCCACCTCCTCCTCCTGTGTTTTCTGCTTTCCACGAGAATAACGAGGCAAAAGATTAATAAAAGGAGTTTTGCAAAATAAGGCATCTTGCTGGCAAGGGGAGCTGGGCACTCTGCACTCCAGTGACCTCCTGTCGTACGAGTCCCCCCGGGCTTAAACATTGAATCCACTCCAACTCCGGCGTCGCGCGTTGGTCGCCGATCAGCGGCAGGAGCGCTGCTTCCCCGACGTGATGCTTTCGACAGCCTTTCAGGGGCTTCGCACTCAAAGCTCTTCCCTCATCACCGCTTAATGATTGGCCATTACTCACCAAGTTTGCCTCATCAAACATTTCCACTGGGTCCTAAAGGATACTTACTAAAGCCATTATATAAAGACCCGCAATTCTGCACGCGGCTTTTTGCTCAATCCCCTAATCTCAGTGCTATCCTCCTGCCAGACTGTAAAACCAGGCTGTCCCTTTTCATTAGGCTTTCCACATTTTTTGATCCTTTGTATGGCATCTTTTTCAACTGGAAAGCCCCTACGCCACGTTTCAGAAATGTATCTCATGGTAAAATGCATGTATTTTGATGGGTTTATAGCATTTGAAGGTTTATTTTCCAATTTAGTCTGGCTCTTCATGCTTGAAGACAGAATATCAGCTATTTCCTCTGAAAACGCTGGCTTTGTTTACTGTTAACTTCTAAAGGAAAATGAAAACAGTAACTCCCACTCTATACATGCAATTGACTTTACATAAACCAAGTCACCATTAATATTTATTTTTTTTTCAAATAGGTATTTGCACAGTCAGGCATTTGAACTCTTATCAAAGAAGATTTAAATGAAAACCTAATAGTTACAAAGCAGCTGTTTCTTTAATCACAAGGAAGAGGCAATTTACAAAAATCATTTGAGGCTGATTTTCCCCCAGCCCAGCCACAGGACTATGCTGACTGCCTCTCTGCATTACTAGCAGCCAGAGCGTGGTACAGGTACGAGAGCAGATGTTTGCTTGGCAGAGCAGTGGCTCTGCAGGAAGAGAAAAGCACACTCAGAGCAAGCAACTCAAAACCCAGCAACACAGCCTTGTGGGTCAGACTTCTTCCAGAACTCTCTTCTGTGAGCCCAGGTGTGCAACACTTGAAGTGAATGGCTAGTCAAGCTCCAGATCAATTAGGAAACACAGGAGTTCTGTGTTAGAGGCTACAGGAGTTGGAGAGGTTTTTTAGAGTTTTGGTATGCAGGGGTTTTTTGAAGGGGGAGAGGGGGAGTTGTATATTGGGGAGTTGTGTATTGGGGGTTTTGCTGGGTTTCATTTCTAATGAAATGCACAAATTAGGTACACATTGACATCAAATTGTTCTATGGCAGAATGCATTATCAACTGATACTTGCTGAACGAATGACATACTTTTGTCTGAACTTCTTAAAAAGCTCTATTTTTTCATCCTTGTTCCACAGTACCTGCAAACAAGATTATTAACAGTCCACAGAAAAGCTAAAAAGGAACTCAGGTTTGGTTTGGTTTTTTTTTAAATTTTCACATCCCACTTAAACACACAATGGGCTTTCCTTACTTTAGACGTCGTTATAGCTACCTTCATGTAATATATGCTGTAACTAACAAAATTCAGGAAACCTGTAGGTAGCTTGATAAATATTTGCTGAGAAACAGGGTAAGAATCTCACTTAAGTCAATGCTATCATGTTTGACAGCAATGAAATGAGAGCTAGCTAAATTTCCTTGTCTTTGAAATAAACACCATGAAAAATAATTTGAACAATAATACAAGAGGAAAATTATCCCACTCACTGCTTTCTTCCACTTCAATATTCAAGCAGTCAGAGACAAAACCTCTCAAAACCCTAACAATTGTAGGTCAATGGCTTGTATATGCATTTTCACAGTATTCATGAATACTACCAGTGAATTTTTTAATAAACTTATAATAAGAAAGTCTCTGGGACCAATACAGATTTTACATTAAAAAAAACTCCAATAACTAAAAAAAAACAAACCAAAAAGAAAAAAGGAAAAACCAACCAAATAAAGAGAACCCTAAACATAAACCCAAAAACCAACTGACCAAAGAAACCCCCAAATAAAAAAATCCAACCAACCAGGAAAAAACAAAAAAACAAACAAACAAACAAACCCGCCAGCCAGACAATAAACAAATTGCCATGGGATATTTGAAACATATTCAAAGACCGGCTTGAAACTTTATTACTAGCAGGGTTGTAATAAATACTTCTCTTAAGCATGTTCAGATATATGAGAGTTTAATTATAATAAGGTTTAAACTTTCTTTAGTAAATAAAACCACATATGAAACATTCAGTTCCAACACATTATGTATATTTCTGGTATAATTAAAAGACAATAGCTCTGGGTAAATAATTATATTACATATTTATAACTATTGCAAGAATAGACATGTTTCCTGTAATCTTCAAATTTAAAAACAAGATATACAATTGAAACTATTAGAAGAGGACATTCAAATCTTTCGAAAGATTATTCAATCTTTCTTCCAAAAAAATAAAAATCAGAATAATGCAAGTAGTTTTCTGGCCCCTTCTTTCCTCCCCTTCTCCTTTCCCCCTTCCACACACACAAAGCAGCTTCACAAACAACTTGTATGTGTTCCCTCTCTAGAAATGTGTCACGGTAAATAAAAGTGGTTACGAAAGAGTTCACTGGACATAAACACATAGTAGTGTTTCATTTCATAATTCCCCCTCCAATTTCAAATCTTATACTAACTTAGATGGGGCGATTAATTGCATTTATGTTCCATAAAAAAATTAATCAACCATTTTTTAAAAATTGTTTTTTTCTAGTTTATAAATTACTCAGATTTAGTTCCATCCCACATGCCTTAACATTACTGCTCCATGGCACTGTTACTCCAAATACCTAGTGGGCACTCAATTAACACCTGTAGCTACATGTCCAACTTTGCTCTTCTTACACGTAATGTATCTGTAGGTACGTTAACATTCATAAGGATTTAAGCATAAATACAAAAAGTAGCCTTTGTAAACAGTTCTCATGTCATACCCAATACAGAATGTTCAACAAAGCATTCAGGTCGCTGCTGTTAGGGCAAACAACCTTATAACTCAAATACATACTCATTAGCCAAACATATCCTACGAAATATAAGAGCTGCCAATGCAAAGGTCAGAAGGACAATCAGAACAGTTGATCCAGTGTGGTTGGTGTTGACTCTTGGCTGCTGTACCCGGTTAAAGTCAGTGGAGGATGGGGCCCGCCTCTGACTCTGCTGCTGGGCACGGCGCTGCCGAGGACTCAGCGATGTGGTGGTGGACGCAGCCGGAGCGCGCTCCTGACCGGCCGCTGCACTGCTGTTCTGAGTTTCAGGCTAAAACAGAAACATGGAAAGTTGTGAGACAAGACATTGCATAAGGTCAGCAGGAAATAAAATCATTAGGTCTAAAATGTACTCTTCAGATCACTGTTAATACCTGAAAGCCTGATAACACATATCACTATTAATTACAAGATTTATAGCTGTCGCTTTTGTCCATACACTATCCTGAGAAGTATATTTCAAGCTGCAAATTAGCAGTTCTATGAACAAGAAAAGACTGAAGAAAGTCTGTCAAACAGTATTTCTCTTAAAGAGATTTCAAATATCTTTGTCTAGGATTTGCTTAACTCTTTGTTGTTCAAGAAATCTTTAAGAATCCTCCACACGGTTAAGGCTCTGAGGATTTGTAATGTCACCTACACTGAAGGGGAAACAAGCTGGGGATGCCTAGAAAGGAAGCAGAGAAGCCCAGAGACCTGTAATTAAGTAGTGCTGCACTGCTTCCTGCGGACAGCTGCGTACAGAAGTCTGTTCTCATCACCACCAACAGCACTGGAAACACAAAACAAAAATCCTAAACACAAACCACCTCCATGGTCCCAGCAGGAGTTCCTAAGCACTCCATGTGTGCAGGCACTTACCTATTGCCCTCTACTGGGCAAACGTTGGTCTGACATTACCAGTACTAAAAAAATAAAATTCTGCAACTGATGTTCAGCTCAGGAGATTATTACTCCGAAGAAAACATTTTTCCAGTTTGTAAGATTGAAACTACGATCTCTGATCTTCCATCAGACTAATCCTGCTTGTAATACTAAAAGACCCAAACTCTCAAAGTTTTAGTATTAAAAATAATAATACAGCACAGTCATTAGAAATAAACATTTTGACAAGGTTCAATTTAAAAGAGCTTAAAAAAAAAAAAGAGGTAGCTGTGACAAAAAATGGCAGGGTTTGGGGTTTTTTAAGTCTTATTTTCAGTTCTCAAAACAGTTTGCTAGTATTCCTACTTAGAGCAACTTGCAGCTATTTTCCAGGGTCAGCTTTCTTCCTCTTGTAAAAGATGGATTATCATTACAGCAGGTAAAACTAGAATTCTGGACATTTTACATCTGCTTCCAAGAAAAAGCATTTTAATGCACACAATATCCATAGCCTTAAGCACTGTTTCAGCCAGCTACAAGATACCCTTTCTACATGGCCAGATAGGGAATACCCTCAACTGTGTATCAAGTTTGATGATTCTCCACACAGGAAGCAGCACTTGGTCTCCTGACTCTTTGGCCACGTGTTCTGCATGTGGGAGAAGAATTCTCCTGCTTTTATAACTAGTCACTGATTTGACAAGTCCAGGGAAGAGACCTTCGTTTTCTACCTCCTTATGTGTTTTTCCCACTGTTTATCATCAACAAGGAAGTACTGATGTAGTAACTCCCACTGTTTGACAACCTGCCTGTTTACACAGGTTTCTTGCCTAAGTAAGCAAGTAGCCTGGGTAGCTTCAAACAAAAATGTTTTTAAAAGATAGATTTTATCAGCAGAGACAGCCAAAAACACCATAATCAGCCTGCCATGATTTCCACTCCACTGCAGAAGAAAGTAATTCTGCTTCATATTGAGCTCACTTGAAAGTTTCTCATGCCAAGGAAAATGAAGACCAGGGAGGCCGTCTTTGAAAAATTACAGTTCCTAGATTCATCTAAACTCTCATTTTCCAGAAGGGGAGAGAGAGTGAATTCAGAACACAAGAACTGCCAATCAGCAAGCAAAGTGTTTTCTTCTTCAAATAGTTTTAAAGAAATAAAAAGAAAAGCCTAGAAATATACCCAACCCTTCATCTTACTAGCAAAAGTAACTAGCATTGGATGCCATACACATCTTCCTGACACTGACAATTTCAAATTAAAAAATAAAACAGAAAGGCCCTGTTATGAATAAAAAAAGGTGCCACACACTGACATGAACAGATCTATGATACAAGAGAAACGTCACTGACAATTTCGAGGCTTTAAATTATTTTTTTGAGGAAATTACAGATGGATCCGGGAGCTGCAGACCGACTGCTTCACCCAAAGCTCAGCTGGTGCACTGCCTTGGGATTCCCCTACATAATCAATGATCAGCTATTAGCAGAGAAGCAGAACTAAGTCAGATAAGAAAGAAGTGATCATTACCTGATATAAATTTGAGATCACATGCTGCAGTATCTTAAATAAGATTTATACTTATCTCCAGATAGAGATTTTTTTTGTTGAAAGACTAATTATTAAGAGTCCCATATGTGGCAGATGGGCTGTATTACAAATTTGTTTAAAAATCACTATCATCTTGTCTTCAACTTAACGGCAAGTCTTTGAATTCTCCTTTAGCAAAAATATCAAGATTTTCTGACTAACACACAGCATCTCATATGACAGCATTTCCATTAAATACTAAATTTTCTGCCAAACTACACTAGAAATATTGTGGATGAGGGCTTAGTAGAGAGGTACATTGTAGCCATCTTTAGCAGCTGATTTTTACAGTCATTTAATACACACTTGTGTCGTATGATTACATATTATTTGTATTACTATGTGTTAAATTTGAAGCTTCTGAAACTGTTAGGACTGCTAGAAAACTTTGCTCTAAGGACATTTGAGTTTGATAAATAAGGCTATTTCAGTAAAATACACACCTGTTAGAACCAAAACAAAGTTATATCATCTAACAAAAAGCAAGTAAAGAAATTTACACTATGTTCAGTCTCCCAGAGAACGGTAGCATTCACTGTATCCTTTACATCTCCAGGCCATTATTCTTAAAATTTTATCAGGACTCTAGAAGTATTAAACAATCATCTTAAAAGGGGTGTTTTAAAAATATAGCAGACTCCAGGAACTCAGAACCATATAAACCCTCTGGGTTACTGAAGCCTCTTTCAGTTACACTCATGATCTCGAGAGAGATGCAGACATAAGACGACAGAAAGACAGACGGAATATTTGTTTGTCTGCATAACTTACAACTGAAGAAAAGCTGAAGTTTGACACAACACAGCTTAATGACTAACATGAATTAACAAATCAAAGGTGGGCCAAGTACTCCCAATTGCCAAGCATTTAAAATTTTTGCTGTAGACACTACTTAACAGTGATAAACACTTTTTATCAATGTATCATTTGAACATACGATTAAAAATAAGTGCTTCTACAAATCTCATGCATCAGAACACAGCCCCAATTTCTGACAGAAGCCTCCTTCATCAGTTCAAGATTAGCTGGCTTCAGATACACTGTTTATCACTCATAATGCTTCATCCAGCCAGGATATTAGAGCAGGTCACTACTACATCACTCTGTTTAATAATAGGTGTACTGAGGTTTAATGTATTCAAAGGTTATCAGAAAACAATCTAACCACAGTTTTTATCTGGTTACTTTAAAAGTCTTACCAAGTGTCAACTTCATTCATTAACTATAAGCACCCGGGTGGGACATCATTCTGCATCAATACATCAAATGCATTTCTACAGGTTTGGTAAGAGTTCAGACACCCATAACGGTCCACATGGATTTAGTCAGAGCAATCAGGGGGCAGATCAAGCAATGCAGCCCACCAGTCTCTGCTTCTCAGTAAGCTGCAGTGCCCCCCAGGTCTCCACTAATGTGTCCCAAGGACTACTGTGAAAGTTTTGATACCTAAATTTACGTGAACCACTAGCATACTAGATGACTTAATCCAGACCTGAATCCAATCTGAGTATCTATGATACATTCTTTCAAAAACATTCTTTTGCTTAGATGTGGAAGGATCTCATCTTCTCAATACTAAGGGCAATTGCTTTTATGAAGCCAAATTTTCAGCAGTATTTGTACTCATTGGACTCAATGATCCTTGTGGGTACCTTCCAACTCAGAATATTCTGTAATTTAGTGATTGACTTGCACCTGCAAACCTTGATAATGTTGTCCTGACAAGTTCTCCTGGGAAGCAGCTGTCATTGGCGTGAGAATCAACCCCTTCCCCTCCTTTTTCTTCATTCAAAGGTAAGCCATTTAAAGACTTGATAAACATTCTCTAATAATACTGGTGCACAAAATGTTAACAGCCAATGTGCAACATTTGCACCAGTGCTGCTCACATCAGTCTTTGCTACTAGGACAATGAATGGGAGCAACCATCGAGCAGGTCTTGATGAACAGTACACAGTACCAGGTGAAGAGCATGTGCTGTGCTGGAGAGACAACCTTTATCCCTCTGCCTGCTTTTTAAACAGCAGGAAGTCAGGGGATAGGTATCCAGTATTACACTGGGAAGGTATTTAGTCTTAAGTGTGGCATCAAGACACTGGCCATTGGTCTGGCAAAAAGGCAAGAAAGGGGGGAGGGAGGGAAATGACCCATAAGACAGGTTAGCCAAGGAAAGCCCAAAAGTCATTAACACTGAATGCACCTCTTCAGTAACAGACACCAACACACCCATGTAATAATTACACAGTAAGTCTCTCCACAGGCAGGAATCTCTAAGACTAAAGTACCAAATAACACAATGACAGCATTGCTCTTAATACAACAACTGCGATCACTAAAACATAAGCTATTGTTTCAAATTGAGTTTTGAAATCTGAAACAAATATGCCTAACTGAAATACTGTAAGTCTTGGTGCTTCTTGAGACAGTGAGGCGGTATTTCTTTCTCTAAGTGGAAGGTGATGGAAGGGAAAGCTAATTCAAAGTATCTTTCCTGCTGATGGAATGTGAAAATCTCTCTTCAGGAAAAAGGCACCGGTGTGGAACAGGGGGAATGAACACAGAATGATGCCAAGCCAGAGATCCCTTTCAGTGTGCTCTTCACATAAGAATGAAGTTAAACCTATTGCAGAAAGGGTGTCCTGTTCTTACGAATACCTTGTCACTAATTCATTCCAAAAATCTGTCATTCCGAGAATCTTACAGATTAAAACAATCATGTAATGACAACTATTGCTGGAAAGAACAAACTCTACCCCATGAAGCAGTCCCATAGTAAAACACAGTCTAGAGATTCCCTCACCTTTACCAAGAGGTGACCCTTTCCTTAGCATCTATTTACCATCAGGTCTTTAATGAAGATTGGTTACAACTGTTCTAAGAGAAGAAGAAAGGTAACACTCCATTCTTTCTGCACTATTACTTCCAATTTTCACCTCTGTATTGTCTAGAAGGACATGAGGTCCCACGACTTCAGAGTTAAGATACATTAAATCTACTGTATCAGAAGGAATTACACAAGCTTATACAAGATTCAGCATTGGGTCTACCTCTTCCTTTTTTACTCTCAAAGGGCATACATTTCAAGTTCACAAAAGCAAATTTTCTATAATAGCTTTTAATTAAACACACATTTGTAGAGTAAGAGTAAACATCCACAAAGAGGAAAAAATAGCTTTGATGTTGCCCACATCTAACACAACAAAGTAGAATTCGGTCTTTACACAACAAGAACTAACCTAATAAACTGATTTTACACAGGCAAGAAGCCCAGCCAAGTAGAAAGGATATGAGGTTTGCATGCATACTCTTTCACACCTATTAGCAGATCAAGGCTTACAGTTCCCTACTTTGAGAAGATTTCTATTAACTTTTGCAAGAATAAGAACACAAAAATAGCACGCTCAAAAACCTTAAAATACCCTTTCCTGTTACACTTTTCTTTTTTCACTTCCAAACAGCTCCAGGTAATTTCTAACCCTCAAAATGCGACAGCCCAGAAACACAGCTGTTGCTTCAAACTAAAACTATCATGAATGTGACAGTCTGATCCCTTAAAACATGGACACACTTATTTACAGTTAATCATATATATAAATACTTTAAGTACATTTATGCATTTAAATGTCTCATTTCCCATGGGACTGTTCTGCTGCAAAGTTAATCATTACTTATTAAAGCAGCATAATCAATTAAAACAGTTTTATTTAAAAGGGGATTAATCAAAAAAAGTCTCTTTTTCCTCAAGAAAATGCCAGCAATGTCCTTATGTGTCAGCTAGTTCTACTATATTAGCCAGGATTTGTAATACGAAGAATAAAATAAAATGGTTTTAAATTCTGAGCAATCTGGAAAAATCCTTATTGTGGGGAAAAAGTACACTATTAGCATGTTTATATTTCTACATAGCTTGAAAATATGTTGCAAACAGGCAACAGATGGTCCAATGTTATTTGACATGTTTTACGTTTTTTAACCAATCTGTAGCCCCATCCTCTCTATAAAAAAGGCAGCTTAGCTGGGATTTGCCTGCAATTTATCAGTGAATTTAGATTGCATTTGCCACAGTCGTAACAGCAGCTGCCTTGGCCCATCACCAAACCTCGGTCACTTCCGAAACCATTATGTAAGCCCTACACCTCACAGTATTAGAACAAAGTGTCATACTTCAAATGGCAAGAATATTTCAGACTTACTTGAGAGGTTATAGAAAACAGGAAGACAATTAATATTTAAAAGTTACAGGTTATCACTGAAATATTTTTGGCTCTGGCTAAGAATTCTGTTGAAAAAAACCCGTGCTACATTATGCAGATAGTAAATTGTAGTACTGCAGACACCATAATATTTTCATGAACAGTTAACCCATACATTAAAGAAACTACTGGGAACAAGAACTGCTAAAAGAACATTATTTACTGTTTTTAAGAGAAGGAAGTGAGAGCAGAGATCACTATTTCTAAAAGTGATTTCCAGCATATTATTTGCTAAATTTTACACATAGATTTTATATAAAAGTATGCAGAAGTTCTAGAGAAATGTATGAACTACATACTCTTAATTAAGACTTCAATCTGCTTAATAGGACCAATTTCATGTTCAGGCTATGCCCAGTAAAGCTCAAAGATGGACCATACCGTTGCACTTGTTGGATCCTGGGATGCTCTAGCTGCACCCTCCTGCTGGGGCTCACGTGAGGCAGAAGAGGGGTTCAGTCCCGATGTGCTTGAGGGTCCAGCATCAGATTTCCTGGATGAATTGACTTCTGCCTACAGGAAGTACATGTGCACACTTCAGAGACAAGATCAATATTGCTCCAAAACGATCTGGCTTAATTTGGAAAGTGTATTTTAATGGATGGAGAATATGAGGCTTATTGAAATGCAATTATCAGGTTCGCCAATTGCCTTTCAATCGCACACCAACAGCTTTAAGAATTTTTCATTCTTTAGAAACAAGACTGTAAATGTGCAAACAGTTTGATAACAATATAAAGGGCATTTTTTGCACATAACAACAGATATAAGATTGAAAAAAAATGCACAGATGTATAAAGCAAAAAATAAAGAGTCTTTACGAGATTCAGAATATTATGCCAGAAATAATACCATTTTTTAAAACTTCTGTTTTGCATGTCCTTATGACAATGCTGGCTACTGTTGCTACAAGCAAAGTAACACTGCCTGTTCCTCTGCAGGACTAACTAGTCTTTTGTGAGTGCTAATTTAAATGTGGCTTTATTGGTTCTGGTACAAAGTTGCCTCACAGCCAGAGTGGACACACATGCATGACACTACACAGGGTCAGGCATGTATACCAGCTTGCAGTAGTTAAATATCAGCAAAAACAGAGTAAATGAAAAATTACAAGTCCTTATAATACTGCTTTCATACACATTTATACAGTGTCTATGAGGCATTATTTCCCAGAATGCAGGTATCATGCTTTTGGAAATCTGAGACAAGAGATCAGCAGCAGCATGTAGAAGAACATGAAAACCAGTACATCCCTGCAACAATCTCTTGGGAATGGAAAAGGACATAGCATCCTAGTGCTGAACCAAAATACTTTAAAATTCATACATGTCAAAAAAAAAAGTCATGACCAGATCAATTTTTACTGGCAAGGAAGACACCTCTCAAGTCATGTATCTAGATCCCAGTTTACTCTAAAGATGACAATTACAAATCTAATAACTGTCTTCAAATGCAGATATAAGTAGTGGTGGTAGTAGCAATAAGAAGTACAAACAGTGTATTAGAAACCAATCAGTTATGGTGATAACAAACTGATAAGATCACAATATAATATTCTTTCATGATACTATTTTGTGTGAGGAAATTAAATTCCCTGTTTCTTGATGTGTATTATCTCAGGAGAATCCAAAAAACATGTCACCGAAACAATCTTAAGATGAATTTGAGATCTGAAAGCAATTTTACAACACTGCTTTCCCTTTGCACTTGACAATTATGAACTCTAATATTACACAGGATAAGTTATGACTCAGATATGGATCATCAACAAAGCAACACAGAACTATGAAATATTTAGACTGGAATGGACCTCTAGATGCCACCTGGTCCAACTCCCTCTGGAGTCATGTCCAGTCAAGCTTTGAGCCTCTTCAAAGCTGCAGATTCCACAGCCTCTCTGGGTAGCCTGCTCCAGCATTTGACAAGCCCCAGGGTGAATTTTTCTTTCCTGTATTTCAATTTTAAGTTCCTTCCCTGGAATCTGTGACCGCTGCTTTTCACACTTCTGCTTTTTCCAAGATGATTTTATTTCATCTTTACTGTTAATCTGTATAAAGCACATACAGTACACAACGTGCATTCAATTTATTTTAGTTTATGAAAATGCTAAGTGTCTAGTACCTAGACTGAAGTCAGACTAATATTCAAAAAAGTGACACTTCAAAGTTCCCAAAACTGAAATACCCTTTTTGTCACCCTGTCTCTTTACTCCAGCCCTTACCTCTACTTCCAGAAAAACTGGAAGGCACACAGAAATCAAGGAAAGATGACCAACATATTTAAACATAATGAGGGTGAGTGGAGAATTAATTTTACTGCAAAATATGCCTTGTGATGGCAGTGTGTAGGTAAACCATATGGTTTTACAGTGGTAAATATGCTATTAGTGCTATTAATCATCTATCTTTCCTCTTGGGTTTTTTTCAGGCAAAATTGAATTTATGGTATATAGCACCTAATACAGAAAACAATTTGCAAGTGAATATAAATCTGAAAAAAAAAATATACTTTTCTATTAAAGTGGATAGGAACACAAGTGGAGGCTCACAGAAGCAGGAAATGAGAAAATGTAATGAGAAAACATGTTGAGATTTTTTTCCCCCTCCTGAATTTCACAGTCCTATCTCAATACCATACTAGACCTTTTTTAAGTTACCATTTTGCTTAAAGCTGGTATGAAACAATTTCTCATAACCCCAGGATCAATTAGAAAAAATTAGGAAATTCCTTCTTAGATGAAGCTAATGCAGAGGTTGCTAGTATGTTTGTCAGTGGAGAGACTCTCAAACTATACACTCTATGAGCAATCTGATATTAAATCTTATCCCATAAGTAGGCATGGAATGTGTCCAAATGATTAAGAACTTCTGTATTCCCTCCTAGTGATTCATACCATTACTTTACTACAAACATATCAATTTAATACCTAAACCTAGCATTAAACAAACAAACAATAAGAAAGTTAAGCAAAGCAGAGAAGTAGGAACCTTAAAAAACCCCAATCCCTAAAATTCTATTTGAGAAGGGAAAAAAGGCACAACCAGAGGACAAACTGATTTACCTTGTAAAAAAAACTACAATGAATTGTAAAAGGCTGGAGAAACCTGAGGCTTTTGTTCATTTTTCCTTTGATAAGTAGTTGTTTTTAGAAGGTGGTGTTAAGTTACGGATACATGGAAAGCACCAATACTCTTTAAAGACTGATGTCCCTAAGTCCTTCAATTTTAAAACTGAAAAAGATACGAAATACAAGTTACGAGTTCTTTTCAAAAGAAAAAAAAAAAAAGCAGCTCTGATATTTCTAGAATTTCTTTGATGAAGATTAGCAGTTCTTAAGTAAAAATCTATCCTACACTTTTTAAACCTTATATATTGTAAAAGAGCCAGGAACGGGCAGTCCATTGCTTCTCCAAGTAGCTCAGCTTTAGAACTCTCTCCCTGTATCTCCTCATATTTGTAAAATATTTGGAGTTGTTTTTATCACAAGCATTATTACACATAGACCCAACCATGCCAACAAGATGGCACAGGAATATGCAGGTCTGGCAAAACTGGCAGTAATGCTCAGTAGAAGGCAATCTTTAATTTCATAGCACACTAAAAAAGTAAAAGCAGTCCTTAGGAGAGTGTTAGGAGAACACTGGTGATAAAAGGGGACATATCAGCATCCCTGACCTGAGTGAGGATGTGTTCTGCACCAATGCCCCATTGTCATAATGTATTTCAGTGTAGTTCCCTGATCTCATGCATAGCAGTCTTCCTTAGTGGCTGATTTAAGAGTTTAGTAGAAAACCCAGTGAAAAACAACACTGTGCATGCAAGACATGCAATTCTCTAAGGAATGTATTTGTCTAAACTAACCTTACTTTCACTGAAACACAAGCTAGAGAACACATTTTTCGGTCACAGCAACTTCCATACCAGAGTTCAACTTTCATTATCTTCAGATAGTAGCAGAGGAGTTCAAAAGAATTTGCAACCATTTTTCAGTAGTAATATGTTTTATTCCTTCCATAAGCCAAAAGGAGAAAAAAAAATCACAAAGGAAAAAAATTCAGGTTAGCTTTGCCCAAATTTTCCTAACACTTTTATGATAAGACTAATTTTGGAGAATTTAATAAAAGTTATTAGTGTCTGAAAATGTGGAAGTAAAAGCAACATAGTTAGGCAGTTTTTACCACAGTGCTCACTACTAAAATTAAAACTAATCAATCAGTGCTTAAGATGCACAATTTATTAACTGGCAAATTGCAAGAGATCCATTCTTATTTTTCTCTTTCAGACTGTACTAAAAAAAAGAAGCAACTGATGAAGGTTTTTCTGAAACGATGACTGTTCCTGCGATTTACAAGTTTTTCCTAGATATTTTTTTTAATTCCATATAAGAGAGATAAAAGTTTAAACAGTGACTTCACCTTGAAGCTGATTTGCCTGGCAAGTTCTTTAGCCTCCTTGTCCGCCTGGCTTGACACACTTCCAGATGTTAGTGGTAAGAGGGCTGTCTTCATAGATGTGCCACACATTTCACAACAGAAGTCTTGTGACCTGGCCACAAATGACATAGCTCAGAATAGCATGTTTCCACAATGTTCTTTCATGCTTGTTTAAACAAACTATTTGCAAAACAATCCATAGAAAGACAAGTGGTGTCAAGACCAGTAGCTTTACTACTGTACCTCCCTCTGCTTCAAACCATGCTGTCTTGAAAAACCATGTTGAGAATTACCTATACTATAAACACATATTCTCTCATATCATTTAGGAAAGTATTAACAACTGACTTACCTATTACTATTATTTATACCTTATTAATAGTTTCTTAAAATGAAAAAACTTATTTTATATCTACAGCAAATTAAAATTATAAATTATAATGATCTAACTATTACTACAAATATTATATTGAACCCAGGAGCTTGCACCTCAAATCCAGGGATTTCAGCTCCTGTGACAGCATTACCTTCCCTCTCTCACACATATAATTTGTCTATAGGGCACACTTGCAGGCAGCTCTCCAAGCCAGTGAGAAACCTTGATAGCACAGTATCAAAACCAACCTACTAACCCTACCCCTCAGCAGGGTTTATTAGCTTGACTTGGTGCCATCAACAGGAAAGCTGCACCTTCTGAATAGCTCAGTAAACTCACATCTGCTTGCAAAATAACGTACTAGTTTCCATTTGGAATTCAGTGATACCCAGGATACCATTAGCTGTCTTTGCTCCAAGGGCACACTGCTGCTGATCAGCTTGGTGTCCACCAGGATCTCCAGGTCCTCCAACTTCCAAGCTCTTTTTCAGCTAGTCAGCTGGTGTAATTCCTCCCCAGGGACAGGACTTTGCTCTTTGTTGAACTTGATGACATTCCTCCAGCCCACTGAGGCTCTTCTGGGTGGCAGCACAACCTCCTGGGGTATCAGCTACTCCTCCCAGTTTTGTATCACCTGCCAACTTGCTGAGGGAGCACTCTGTCCCAGCATCCAGGTCATTCATAGCACTGACCCCAGTATTGACCCTGGAGCACACCAGTAGTAACCAGCCTGCAGCTGGATTTCATCTTGCTTATCACAATCCTTTGAGCCAGGCAGCTCAGCCAGTTCTTAATCCACCTTACTGTTCTCTCTTACCTAGGCTGTACTTCATGAGTGAGGATGGTAAGGGAGAGTACACCAAAAGCCTTGCTAAAGTCCCTATAAACAACATCCATCGCTTTTCTTTTGTCCACTAAGCTAATCGTTTCATCACAGTCACAAATCTAATCTTAAGTTAATTGCCTGAAGATCATTCAGAAATGGTTGCTTCAGAATTTTGTCATCATTTCCTTATTACTTACTTAAGAGCAATGATACATCATTGTTTTGATTTTCTCCCCCACTTATCAATTCCATCATGTTCCTTTTCCCTCCATGCTGTAATTACTCCTGTATCACAATGCTAATTACAGCTCCAAGCCTAAATTTCAGACAAACCTCTAAAGTGACCACACAAAACTGGAAGGAACACAGTCCTCTCACAGTATTGTGTTTGACTAAGTTCCAAGTTTGCACAATATTCAGAGGAAAAAAACACTACACAGACAAGGCATCAAGGCATCATCACTTGTTTTATGTTTGGAATAAATGCAAGAGAACAGACTGAAGGGGCTTACTTTCTACTCAGTGCATTACCCTAAAAGCAAGTGCACATATATCAACCTACAGCAGCAAACTTAGTGCTTACTTCTTTGCAAGAGCTCTCCTTTCTTCTGGTGTGTAATCTAGAGATCCTATTGCTCCTTCACCTTTGGTTGGCATAAATCCAATAATGGCCAGTAAAGCTGTTCTTACTAAAATAGGAAAACAGAGATATAAACAAGGTGGCAGAAACAGGTGTTATGTCATCTTATTCTACACTCAGAAAAGTTGCAGTTCTGACTGCAAAACTTCATTCTGTCCAAAGGAGCAGTCTGGATTTCATACAAACAACACTGGGCTTTTCTGGTACACGGCAAGGCTTTCTTAACTTTTTTTTTTTAAAGGCACATTGTAAACAAAGGTAAAGTCAGCAGCCAACACAGAAAAACTGTCACAAAAACATTACATCAATATAAAGACTAGAGTTCCAGACTTTAAAAATAGGTTCTGAAAGTAAAAAGATTAGGCAGAACAAACATATAAATAAGGGAGGGAAGAAGGTCCATCAGACATTCTTCTTTTTGTGCATGTTTTCTATTAGACATGCACTCTGAAATTTATTGCACACAAGCTCAGTGGTTTTCTTTTATGCCAGCAGAATTTGTTGCTTTTATGTCACCATGACGGGGAAGGAACTCAAATACTAATAACTGCTTGTAACAGAACTGTCACCTGAAGTATCCCTTTTGACAACATCTACACTTGAATTTTGTTTTATGTAGTCATGAAATTTAGGAATTCAAGACACTTTGCTAGTAGATTTGGTAAATAAATATCACATGAAGATAAGTACCACAAAATACAGATAGGATATTTATAACTCCTACTTAGAAACACTGCATTTTCTACTCTTTAAAAAAGCATAAGAGACTTTACAAAAGTTGAAGAGTGGTCTGCTAGAAAACTTCTAAAATCTTATCAACATATTTTACAAATTAAACTGATATACAAAGAAATAATTGATGCTCTGTACTCAGCAAAACTAAAATTATATAAACACAAAAATACTGCCTTGGATTAATTGTGCCAACTCTCAATTTCTGTGATAAGATTTTAAAAAAATAAAGGTAGAAAAGAGTCAGTTACTGTGAGCTCAGACCACACTGTGTTTTCTCTTCAGTGCCCAGAACTACAGCATTAGAATTAAAAACTCCCCTCTCTTAATATTCAAGCTGGTTTTAGTGATAATACAAAAATGGGATAAAGTAATAGGACTTATTTTCATAAGAACAATTTAAAAAAACCCCACAAAGAATATTCTAAGTAGTCTGAGAAATTGTAATGCTTGTGCAGTCACTTAAAGGAGAGGTCACCGTCACCCCTCAGTTTCTCAACCCTTTCACCCTGCATTTATTTAATACCATCCCAAAATCCTTCTATGTCATTCTTTCAAGACCTTACATTTCTCAAATTCTCGCATACTTTTATGCCTCAAAACATCTCCTTTTCCACTATGAACATACTTTGTGAGATTTTTTTTTTCATTTTAAAGATCAAGTTGCTTGACAGAGGTAACATTTTCCAAATAATTGCTACTTACTACTCCATGAAGGCTGCCATGTTTCAGGATGATGCCCTGAGATGCTTAAACAAATTTTCTTCCCCACTTCAAACCTGCCATTGGCCTTCAAAGGAAGAGGAAGGACACCATAAAACATGCTGGAAGACAACTCTTGGGTTTCAGTACAAGTTGTAAAAATCATGATAAAAAAACCCTATGTTAACAATACGTGATAATTATATTACTGTCAACCTCACAAAATTGGCATTCTGTCATCTGGCTCTACTACTGCATGAAGAAAACCTTCTGCAAAACTATGCACAAAGTGCCTTTGAACTGAACTACAGGTCTGCCTTCCCATATTTGAGCAACGTTTCCAACAGAAACCAAGAGAGCCTACGGAGAGAAGAGAAGGTTAAACAATCACATCTGCAATGTGATTTCTCTTGGAGAAAAAGCTTACATTTATTAGGTGCAAAGCTTCATGCAATTACACATTACCAGTGCCACCTTGGAAGACTTCTGGTCTTTAATTGACAGCATGAACTGCACTACGTCATCTTTCTTACAAAAATAACATTATGTTAAATGCCAAGAATCTCTCTCTGACACCTGTAGTAAAATTGATGAGGTAAAAAGGAAAAATTAGCAAGCATGCTTACTTACCGTCAGCAAAATTATGCTGGGTGGTTTCATGGGATATTCAGGTGGTAGCACTATTCGCCCGTGATAAATCCCTCCATCAAAATCTGAATCTGGAGGGCCTCTAACAGTGAAGTGCCATTCAAACAGATTATCCTAAAATGCCCCCATGAACAGAAGAAGGAAATAAAAAGAAGAGTGTCACAGAAATAGACTAACTAAACACCATTTTCTTCAACAAGGACAGGCTAAAGAAACAACACACAGCAGAAGTTTTGTGAAGTCAAAATCAGATGGAGAGTTAAGAGAACCAACACAGTATGAAGGATAAAATATTGTATCTTTCTGGCAATTTGCTTACACAATGACTTCATTGAAACCCTCAAAATCATTATCCAAACTCTTCACTCTAGCTGTCTCAATTATGACAAGAGTTATATTACCCAACAGATGGAAAACTGAGTCAATTATGAAAAAAAATGGATCTTTGTCCCAGTAAACAATAACTTCTAGAGAACCATGGGGAGACCTACACGAAGAAAGAACATTAATGACAATCGCTCCAAAGCCCCTTCCATGCCCAGGTTACCACAGGGGCTTGACTCACACCACAGAGAATTCTCACCTCTTTTGCTTCTCCACTAACAATCCTGAAACAGCTACTGGGCCACACTGCACAACAGGAACACTTTGAAATTTATATTGTTTTCACTAGACACATAAATAACTTTAAACATTATTTCTTTGGGGTTCTGAGCTTGGCTTTGTGTATGAGAACTCGGGCTGTCCACAGATTCCCAAGTATTCACAAGCACGACGACTCCTACTGTTAGGACAGGCATACAAATGAGGCCTGCTGTCAGGGACTGAGATCTCTCAACTAATGCTGAACCCTGGTATTACAGCACTAGGACTGCCCACCTAGTTACAATTTTTTTCAAGTATGGGAAGTAGCTGTCAACATTTCCAGCATTTCCTTTCATATGCCACTGCTCTCTTCCCAGCGAGTCACTGTTCTAACCCAGAAATAAGACCTTCACATAAGTTACAAATAATAGGATGAATTAAACTCTACGTTTCACTACAGGAAAGGGAAACATGAGGTAGAGAAAAAACCCTAGTTGATAAGGTATATTTTATAGCACCTAGGAATATGCATTATTGTGTAAGCAAGTTGAGCGTGTTATACATTTCTGTGAACAGCTAAATCAAACCTCCCAAATGAATACCACAGAATACTGTCTTTTTAAATTAATCCTGTGAAATCAGAAGGGACTTCTGTTTAAGTGTCTAACCAGAAGAACATCACTGTCCCCTCAGCCCAAAAACTCAATTGGGTGTTAGGAGGACTTCTAGAAGCTACTGCCTAAGTGAAAGCTATGTCTCTGACAATTCACCCAGAATTGCACTAATTTACATTTTTCACAGGTGTTTTTTTTAATGCAAAAGGCAAACCCTCAAGGATCACCTAGGGTTAAGTGTTTCATTGAGCAACTCAGCAACTGAGCCGTATGTCATGTTTGGGTGTAAAAAGCTTAACTTAAATATTAAGCATTTAAGTAGTCTCAGGAAAGAGATGAGGGATACCCATAATATAAAACTACTCAGGTATGATGTAAACCTGTTATTGTGTACTTTCACTAATAACCTGGAGCTACAATACCACTGAAGTAGAATGCTGCTGTTGATTTACATCATATGAAAAAAAGAAAGGTCTGCCAGCATTTAAATATGTACATTTTAAATACGTATGCATTACAGAGAGGTATCTATTAATAAGAGCATATATGAATAATGCTACATAATTAAAAGTTCTTGCAAACATATAGAAAAACAAACCTCCAAAGGCTGTGCATGATAGTGATCTGTAGGATCCTTCAGTTCTGCAGCCTCTTTCATCAAACGCTTGACAGCTGAAAGAAAAGCAAGCATAAGACATGAAAACTAAGAAAATATATTAATATGCAATGCATACAAAAATACATAAATGTTCCACTCTTTTCAGCTAACTAATCTTTTCCAGCATATTCCAGCTTTTTCACTAGAGTTCACAATTCAAGACACAATGTAAACTACTCATGATGAATAAATCTTAAATTAGTTATACAAGATAAAGTTATGAAAAATATGCTGCATGGTCACAGAGTTTCTCAACACTGAACACCATGACTAAGGTAGTTTTATATCAACAATTGCACCAAAGACATGAGGAAAAACATATGTGTCATTAACAGAGTTTCAGACTACAAGATGTACAAGGCCAACAACTTCAATATTTTATGATAAAGAACATCATGTGAATCTTTAAACAACTGCTGAAAAGCTTTATCCTGACACCTCCCACGACAATTACATGACTACTCCCTTAGTTGTTCAAAAGGAGGTCATAGTAAGACTTGACAGAAACCTATACATCAACAGTAAGAGAAGATGAAGTTTTATATTTGAAGACACATATGCCTGGCCAGAAAAATCTGCCGAGGGCCTTTGCAGTTTCAAACTGCTACTGAGTGTTGACACACAGGTATTCTTCTATCCTAAATTCAGGATAGTCATTAGTAACCCTCTCTATTCTTCTACTTCAGAAATACCAGCATCATCTGCATCTTCTGCATCTCCTTTTCCCGGACTTCTAATAAGTTCTGTTACATCACTTGTCCTGCCAGGCACCCTCACGTGCATCATACACTAATGCCTAAGAAAAAACTTAGCTAAACTGAAAAGCAGACTAAACATAAGAACCGCAGACAAGAAATTCAAGGATGACAACTCATGAATAAGGTTAGGGAGAAAGTTCTTTCTCCATCCTACGTACAGGAAAAAGTGCAAATACCAGTTACCTCTTTAAGCAACAACATAGGAATAGGATACCTAATTCATCCTCCACATACAATTCAAACCCTGGATGTCCCTGCCACTCATGTAATCATCTAACTACAGAAAAGGAGCAACACTGCTCAAATTTCCTTACAGTGTAAGCATTAAGATATAGTGAAAGTGAACTGCAGCTCCTTGATTTATAAAGCCTCGTATCACCAGATGACTGTAGGCTTTGTAGCACGCTCAGACTCCAGGGCTTTACTCACTTTCATGATGCTGTGAAGAAACCTACTCAAACCTTCCCACAGAGGACTTTCATTCCAATCTACTGTGAAAAGTTCTTTTCCTCCTTCACACTTCTTGACAGCTATAAACAACAGCTCAAAGTTTAAGAATTTCACTTATCACAACACAAAAAGAAAACAGACTATGTGACAATTTGCAACTTTTAGTTGTCCCAATTACGCTACTTCCAAGGGGGAGGTGTCAATCAAACATCCTGCAGAGCCCACCAGGTCATGTCACAGGCAGCAGCATTTGGGCCCCACTGAATAAGAGTTTGTCTCTTTCACCTTCATTAAGGTTTACTAATTCATTAGGAGGGAATGAGAACACCAGCCTGGACCAGAAAAAGCTTCAGACCCAGCACGGCTTCACAGCCAAACAAGCCCAGACACTTGCCTTCAGAAGAAGAGTGGCATGCACCAGGATGAGCTAATTCAGGACTGAACACCCACTGAAGCCAAAAGGTAACCATGAAAAAACTGAGAATATATGTAACAAAGCCTAATGAAGACAGAATAGTCATGGACAAGGCAGACAACTGTTACGGAGGTTTTCCAGACAAGGGACCAAGAAGAAAGAAAGCATCAAATTGTTTCCCCTTTAAGCACTGCTGCAGTATTCATGAACACAGTCCCTTGGTTGGCTGCTGAAAACTGCTACGGAAGAAACAAACAAAATTCACAAAGTCTGCCTGCAACAAGTACATGACATTCTTACCCAAACATCATTAAAAAGTTTTGACTCAAAATACGGTATTTCAACCCACTTAAAGCCACACACTGAATCATCTGAATAAATGTTTGGCAATGGCAATTACGAAAAATGAGAACGATTTGGGCCCATTCAAAATAAAACATTACAAACTGTCAATAAAGTCAAAGAGTATCACTAATTCAGAAAAAAAATTCAAATCAAGACATTCAGTTTGTAAAAGATAAGTTTTGGAAAGAAAATAATCACTCATTTTTAATGTGGCATGATCATCAGCATGAAAAATAACCATGCTTTCACAGGTACACTCATCAACACTTTATCATAACATTCATCAAAATCAAGTTTTGAGGAAATTTAGTGTCTGGACTAACACCAGAGGAAAATAAGAGTTCCCACTCAGAAGTGTGGGAGCACTCTACTGCTCTGGGAAGGAAAGGAAAGAGAGGGTGCTGTAAGTGAGGCTCTGCCTGACAATCTGCCTCTTGTATTACACCAAAACTTGCACAATGTATGCATGTCTTATTTGCAGATTTATTTCTGACAAAAACTCTGTCCTGGTCAAATCTCACTTTTATTATCATTTACTTTAAGCTATCCTGAAACTTCTGTTTCCACAACTGCTTCTCTTAGGTGTATCTTGAGGTCACATTCCAGTACTTCTGCAATCCTGCCCAACTAGACAAGTCTGCACCATGTGGCTGGGAAACTTCTGTATACAGAAAATGCAAGTGCTCAGCCTTCATAAATGCCAGTATTAGTGCTTAAAGAGATCACAGGATTTGAACATGAGTGGTTTTCCCTTAGTAAAATATTATGCCTTTTTTTAAAAAAAAAAAAAAAAAAGGTTGTGCATGACAGAATCTTCCTCAAATGGACAGTAGCCATTTCATTCTACCAGTTTTCAGTTTCACTGTTTGAAAAAGAAAATACATAATGAGCAAATAAATAAAGGAACCCAAAGCAGCTGGCATACAGCTAGAGATCTCTTAATCTTTCCAGTTGACTTATCTGATCTGGGGGAAAAGGAATAAAACAACCTGACAGCTTTTACTGCTTCAGCAAATGCTTTCTATCTTCTTTTCTTCATTTTAAGCAAGATTTATAGGTCTACTCCGCAGGACACAGAAAAAGTAGCAACTTTTCCCATGGCTTTGCTGACCAGCATGGGTAAGGATGCAATTTATTTGTCAAATACCAGTTTTCCAATAAAAGTAGAACTCTTACAAAACGCTTCATCCCAGAGAAACTTTCATAACTTCTCAGTCCACTTAAGCTATTAGTAAAATACAAGTCATCTTCATTATGTGTTTGTCTATTAATGATGCTACTATCTGCAATTAGGAAAAAATTAGTCATTTCAGAAACATTTAAAAATTGAAACTCACCAGCATTTTGAGACAACCATCAAGGCCCTTCAATTAGATGACACATATGTCACGGATGACATTTTGGGAGGGTCTTTTTAAATAAGGCTGGCTTTGGTTTTTCCAAAACCTGGTGTAACCATCAGGTGACTTCAGAGCTCACAGTGCAGAGAGTCACCTGCTGAATCACCACCACCAGTCCTCACAGAAGCCCAAAGTTCCTGGGAACCCATTAACACAAACTGCCTGTGTTGACAGCCAAAAGAAAACCCCATTTACTAAAGGTATGTTTAAATTTGATGTAAGGAGAAAAGTAACAGTGATTCATAGTCAGTAGTTAAACAGCACAACAACTGGATCACTCCATTAAAAAAAGAAAAAAAAGTAAGGATTAGGTTTTGTGAAGTATATGGCACTTTGCATAAGATGACAACAGTTGATGAGCTTTGACATTTTGAATCCAAAAAAATCACTTTAACTGATGTGGTCATTAAAGTATGCAAGAAAACATATTTAAAGAGTCACAACAGACTGGAGAGTTACAAAATACTCTTACAACAGCTCTTTGATATGGAGAATGGTATCTTTTCAAGTAGTGTTTTGCACTCTAGAGGACAGTTTATTAAATCTAAACATCAGCAACAAACATAAACAACAGCAACTCTATCAGGTTCACAACAACCTTTACAGTGTCACTACTTCACTGTGCGTCACCTATTCCTTGTGGTTGAGATTCTCAACAGCTTAGAACCTGTGAATTATGTGTGATCATTAGTGAACTAAAAACAACAGAAGAAAAAAGGGGGCTTGAGACAAGTGCTCTGAAATATCAATTACCACCCTTTTGCAGAATAGAGAGTTAAATGGTACCTACTCTAAAAATAAACCCCAGTTACCACATTTTCAAGTGAGCTACACATCACTAGTGCTCTTCTCTATGCCTGCATTCCTTCTGTTTATGCATTTTGCCCCCATCTTAACCCTTCTGAGTTCACATCTGTCATTAGATTTTTGAGTTCCTGTACATATTTTTGTACGTCACTTCACAAAAATGTGGCTATATTTTCATAAAAATTTGCATAGCAGTTTATAGTCACTTAATTTGGAATCAAGACTACAATTAAAGTTTTATTAGGACCCAGATACCTGATGTTTCTCCTTTAAAAAAGCCCAAACAAACACATGTCCCAGTTGCATCCACCCAAAATAAAACCCCTGGACTTCTGCTACAAAACAAATGGAAACGCCATTTGCCAAGAAACAGGCCGGCTTTCCATCCTCAGACACATCCTTTCTCAAGACCCTGAATAGCTGCTTTACATCTTCACAGTCTCATGTACGTGCTTTCAGAAGACCTGCAAACCTCCTGTACTCATATAAACAACTGTATAAAAAAAAAAAAAGAATACTTTTAATTAGTCTAGTCTTGCTTTTCTCTCACCCTCAGAAACAACAAACCTTTAGCCCTCATTTCCCTCAGGGCAGCAGGAAGTACAGTACTCTTCTTGTAGTTACAATTCAAACCAACTGCTCAGTCAACACAAAGGGAGATAAAACCTACCAAATGTAAGATGCTTTTTGAACGTGCCAAGATCAAACAATGTCTTCAGCCTTAATAAATTTTTAACGTCTGTTCAATTTTTTATTTTTAAACAATCTACCCTTTTTCATACACAGAGGGTACTAAGCAGCTCAGTAGCTACTGGTTGTTTCCTATTAACTCTGTTTTATTAACAAAGAACTGACGCATGCTTGTTGGCAAGGAACAAAAGTAAAAGTACAAAGTGGGGAGTGGAAAAAGAAACACAGTTTGTAGGAAAAGCAGCAAATGTACTGAAGATGACCCCTAAGAGGATCATGATCTCAGTATTGTTATGTTCCCTGTGTGTCCAAGATCTCAAGGCACCAACCCTGGGCAAGAAATGCAGGACACACATGCCATGCCTCCCTCCGTGTGCCCTCCTCAGGCCTTCAGTGCCCTTCCTAATCAAATTCTCGATGAGGTGTTCTGCTGACAACAAACCAAACCCTGCCCAAAACAAAATAAAAAATCACTGCTGTTTGTGGGCTCTCTGTGAGGCACTGTAAGTGGCTGTTCATAATTCTTCAAGTGTCTGTGCTAATAATACCTGTTCAGATGCCTGGTAACAGCCTACGTGAAAGAAAGAGACTACCACTACAGAAACAGTGACTGCAAGATTTGGTGTCTGATCTTGCAGCAGGCTAAGGGTCACAGCTCTGCGGAGGAAAAAAAAAAAAAGTAAAGAGATTATTCCAAGTGGCTGTCTTATAAATTTCAGAAAACAGGGATGTTCCTGAAGCATGAAGGGGATGAAGTCTGTGCTTTAGTCAGCTGAGCTTTAATATTGATGCAAGAGGTTTATCAGCCATATGGTAGCAGGCTGATATACATTGACTAATCCATTTTGAAATCCTAAGACAGAAAATAGCTTGCCCTTTCACAAGTGCCAAAAATACACACAAAAATATGAAGCAACAGTTTACAAGGCTTTGCTTTATTGAAGCAATACAAAGAAGCCTGAAGTGTGGAGTGTGAAATTTTTTGCTTTCCAAAATTAATGGTCTTCTGGGGAAGAAATAAAAAAAGGAAATCCAAGTTCATAGGCAGTGTGAGAAGACAGCATCAGGTGAATGCCCCCACAGCTCTTTGCCCTTATAAGAGGTGACTGACAGAAGTCAGCAGCAGCTTGGCCATGCTCAGACCTGCAGCGGCCAGGGCAAACAGAGACCTGACTGAACACCAGCTGTGCTGCCTCTCATTGACAGACACACAGTGTGCAGGGGAACAACTTGCTTTGTGTTGTGGAGAGTTACCATCGTTTAGATAAGTTGGGATGAACTCATATAGCCGTAGAAACTGGGATAAGGAAGAAGATGAACACATTGCCCAGGAGCAACCAGCAGCAGGACAAAGCTGTGCAGCAATATTGCTCTTTACAGGGTCTGCTTGAAAGCATTCAAAAAGCACAGCACTAGAGAGCCAAACTGATCCTCATTCATCAATCTGGTCTATCACACCCACTCACAGAAGAGGGATCCATGTCTAACCACAGATGAACTTCAATTCCTGTCATAGCTCTACAGCAGAATTTGATTTAAAAATGAAGATCAATAAAAGCACAAGTTTCTTTTAAGAAAATTTTCCTATATAAAATGTATTTTCCTCTATGATATTTCAACGAAAGCCTACAATAATCATTAAAATAACTTATCCTAAAATGGTGTTTGCTCTCTTTAGAAGTACTGAGCGGACGGAAGTCACCATATGCACACAGTCTGCTCAAGTCCAAAAGCAGATTTCAACAAGAGGAGCCTCTTGTACAGGTACAAAACGATTACTTTTTCCACTGTCTCAAGATAGTACATTCCAAATCCCTAAAGCTTACCTAAAGGTTAGCAGCTTGAGTCTTCCGCTATTCAAGTCAAAGTAACAACAGGCACAAGGACAGCTACTAGTTCTGAAGCCTTAGAGGGCTCAGTTAAAAAAATAATCCTGTTAGTCCACAGATGACACAACCGCTTGATAGGAAATATGACGGATTTTTTAATGTATTTTTAGTGCATTTACATTAATTGAAACCATCTTAACGTCAGAATACTCTGCTGTTCCACCTCAAGGCCTCAATCAAATGGCAAGTATAAGATACCACCGTTAAACTTCACATGTAATGAGATAGGACTTTGCAAAACAGACACAGAAATATTAAGTAATTGCATATGCTTATCTATCTGGTTAGCAAGTAAAGTGCCACACTAAAAACAATGGCAACACATAATTACAGTAAATCATTTTAATAGACAATAACTGTTGAAGAAACAATATTTATTTTAAAATTTTTTTGCTATTTATTCAATACTTTTTTGCCCATCTGTTTTAATGACAGATTTCACACATACTATCAGTATTTTAAATCCTATTACAGAGATTAGCAAAGTTATTTATATCACTTATAGACTTTCAGCATCTACAAATAGTTTAATATATTGATATGCTACAGAGCATATTTTATTTGGGGAAGTAATATTGACCCATTGTACAAATCAATCATCTTTTCCAAGTAAAGTTCATTTGCTATGGAACAGCATGGGTGCTGAAAATCAATTTTAGTAAAGGTGGTTTTCTCTTGAAAATAAGGGGGACTAGTAACAACAGATAGGAAGAACATTTCTAAATTTAACCAGAAATATTTGTCCTGTCCACTCAAATCTCAGGTGCTCGTCATACAACACACAAGCACTGTTTCCAATGACGTGGCAAACCACAACTACTGGGCATGTTTGTGTGGCCTTGCCAATTAACATATGCCACATATCCAGCATATCACCCTAAAGAAAAGGTGTCTTCCTGATATTTTAAACCTATACAAGTTCATCATTTGTTTAGTGATCTGATCCTTCTTACCTGTCAGTTATGCAATTTGGGTGTGAGGGTAAGGGACATAATTTAGCAACAGATACATCATCCACATGAGGCGTATTTGTAAACAAGCCTGTCACTGACATTTGTATGGCACAAGTCATCATAGCATTCAGCTTCTCCCCACCTCCCAGTGCTCCCATAAAGGACGGTATCATTAAAGAATAAAACCACCATTCACCACGATAACATGAAAGCTGATAACGCCTACTTCTCAAAACCACATTAGGGGAAAGCAGGGGCAAGGCAGCAACCGACACACAAACCCATCTAGCCCTTACACGCTGTGGAAGAGGTTTTACCCCAGGATGTCAGGCCCCCGGCTGTGCAGGCAGCTCCCAGGAGGGGAAGCCCGGGCACAGGCGCTCAGAGGCCGCTGCTCCAGCACAGCCACACAGCAGGGACACGGCCTGCCCTCTACTCCCTTTCCGAGGGAGAAACACCTTCCCTTTCAGCACTGTTTCTCACGGCATCGCTCACATCTCTTGAGGCACCCCTTTCACTTCAAGGATTCAAAAGGAAGCCCAGGAGTCACAGGCATAATGTGAAATCAAACATACGAACAAAGACACGCACGCACACGAGTAAATACAGCCTGTGCAGCGACCCTTCAGCTACACAAACAGCCGCCGCACAGGCCAAGCGACCCTTGGCAATCACACACGGCCTGGGGCAGGAGGGGATGCCAGGGGAGCAGGGCACACACAGCCATCTGCCTTTGACCGGGGGTTCGAAGGTCCATTTCCACGAACCAGCGAAACTGCGTGACCACACAGAGACCTGGCACTCTGGGTGTCTGGAACAGGGTTAAGCTCGGAGGGAGGTTCCAGCGCCATCGCCCTGCGAAGCAGAGCAGACCCGGCCGGCCTCGCCCGAGCTCCGCCACCTCCCTGGGGCGGCGGGCCCGCCACCACGGCATCGCCCCTGCCCATCCCATCCCCTCCGCCGCGACCCCCGGCCCTCCCCACGACCCCCGGCCCGGCCCCCGAGCCCTCAGCCCGGCCCGGCCCAGGGCACGCCGCCTACCCGGGCTCTTGAGGTTGTACCGGGCCTCCATGGCAGCGGGCACCGCTCGTCCCTGCGCGGCGGCGCCGGCGGCCGGGGCAGGGCGCGGGGGAGCAGCAGGAGCGGGAGGAGGAGGAGGAAGAGGAGGAGGAGGAGGAAGAAGGCCGGGCCCAGCCCAGCCCGCCCCGCCTCGGGAAACTCCCCTGACGTGGCAGCGACGGCGACAGCCCCGGCGTGACCGCGGGGGGAGGCACCGACACCGCCAGCACCGACGGCACCGCCCCTGCGGCCGGGAATGGGCTGTGGGGGGGAATGGGGAATGGGCTGTTGGGGGGAATGAGTTGTGGG
>JAWWMP010000116.1:78442873-78473513 GCA_035047865.1 Dendrocincla tyrannina | reverse complement strand
TGTGAGGGGGGAATGGGCTGTGGGGGGAATGGGCTGTGGGGGACGGGGGGGAATGGGCTGTGAGGGGGGAATGGGCTGTGGGGGATGGGAGGGACTGGGCTGTGAGGGGGGAATGGGTTGTGGGGGGGAGAATGGGTTGTGGGGGGAATGGGCTGTGGGGCCAGGAGGGCACGGGCTGCCGTGGGGTCTGCACGGGTGAAAACGCCCCCACTGCGTCCCCAGCTTGTGTCAGCCCGTCCCCACGGATGGGATGGGATGGGATTGGAGGAGGTGTTCAGGACCTCCATGGGTTTGAAAAGTGGGGGTTTAGAAAAGGGTCTCCCAAGACCCCAAAGACCCAGCGCATCCCCCTGCCCAAAGGACTTTCACCGTACCGTGAGGCTTGGTGGCGTCTTGTTTGGATCGGGAAAGACTGAAATGGTGTCATATGCCAGTGATTGTTAGTTTAGGCGAGAATTACCAGCAAGAGCTGGACTTAATCGCCACCTTTTCCATGCCACAGTGCCAGAGGGCTACTTGGTTTCTCTGTCACCTGGTTACAGGCACAGCACTCTTGGGATAGCACTTTCAAGAATTTGTATCCAAGGAAATACCTGAATTAAAGTCAGAATATCAGCAGTCTCAGTTTCTTTTTGATTCAGCACAAGGTATAGCAGAAGGGAAGGGATGGCATCAGACCTTGGGGTTCCCTCCAGGGTACATTTAATGGCCAACAATTCTTGATGACATCTCAGCATTTCTGGCTAACGGTGGCTGATCTGGCTGCGGAGATGGTGAGCTGCAGGCACTGGGTGTCATGTTCACAAACTGTTTTGGTCATTTTTAGTAGGTATGCCCCATCTTTCCTTGTTTCCCAGAGCCATCTTGCTGTGCAGCAGGAGAAGGGCTCTGGGATCATCCGTCACTAAATTGTGCCCTTCCCCAAAGTAGGAGAAAAGCATGTTTTTGCATTCAGAATTCTGGATTTCCATGTAAAACGTTCTGGGATCCATTTTGGTAGAAGGTAATTTTTAAAGTGGTATTATAATGTGAAAAATATGAAGCGATGGTTATTATGAAATTCTTAAGCATAAAGTCATTTGCCTTCTGGGCTCTGGCCTTTGACCCTGGCCACACTTACAGTGTCATTTTGTATAGTTGAAGGAGGAAGCACCTGCAGTTAACATGAATCTTGGGCTTTTAGCTAAAAAGGATATATAGTCATTGTGACTGAATGGCAGCTAAGCAATATTGAAAATAAGCTGAATAGACTTAGAGCAACAGAAATTCACTGGGAGAAGGTGCACATTGTCCCCATTTAAGTAAGCTAGAGTGTGGCCTGGCTGGGAGCTGGGGGAATCGCCAGGGGATACTGTGCAGAGCTAGCAGTACAAGCCTGCTTTCATTTTCAGATGTACTATTAGTTAAAAGTCAGAGCTGCAGGACATGAATGCTGCCAGATAAAGCTGCTGATTCCTGTGAGGTAGTCAGCATACGGCTAGAGATCTGGGGATTAATTCCCAGCCCCCCATGTCAGCAGCAGCTTGGGGCAGAGGAGGAGCAGGCACTGCAGAGCTCTTGCACAGTCACTGTTGCCCATCCAGAAGCAGCAGCCGCCCTCCTCTTCCTGCCTCTGGTTAAAAGTGCCCTTTGGATTTGTGTTTTCATCTGCCTTTTGTTTAGCCTTCTGCAGCAAGAAGCCATTTTGTGCTAGAACTTGTGGGTTTTTTAAAACCAAATGCCAAATATAGTAGCAAAATTGCAGTCAAATCCTACATGCTGGCAGTACTTCATGTAGCTTGTGTATCCTGTCATATGATCTAACTTGGTGAAAAAATAAACATGCTCAGCTGAAGCACATAGAAACTGAAAGCTTGCCTGAACATTGCTGCAACAAAGATTTTTTTTATTTAATACTGCACTGAATTCCTGCTGAAAGATTTTGTACAACTTCTTCAAATTGGTTGCAGCACAGCAAGAATCATCAGTTTTGGTAACTCACAATATTAAAAATTGTGTGGCTTTATTAAATGTTTTACATTGAAGTGAGGATTCGGTTTGATGGAAAAAAATCACTATTTTTTTAATTTTCTGGTTTCTGAGAAGATGGGTTTACTCATGTTTCTACATACTTTTCTGTAGATATTTTTTGATGAAAACAGAGACTCTGATAGGCCCACTTAGCTTCAGAGCAAAGGAGCATATAGGCCCCTCTCTTGCAAAAAAAATAATGACAATCATAAGGTTTGATAAAATTCTTCAATTGCAGCCACTTCTGCTGTGAAAGAAAGGCCAGATCAGAATAAACATCTGGGCAGAATTCTACTGAACACTTGCAGAATATGGAAATACATTACTGAGCTGATTTCCTGAGGCTCACTTTATATCTAATGGAGAGAACTGGGAGCTTATATACTGAAGTTCATGTTGCCTGGAATAGATGTTACCGATATATCCAAAAATTCATGCTTTAAAAATTCCTGGATTTTTCAGTTAGCTGCAAAGAGGGGTTAAGTCATCTGTGTTCTAGACCACCCTAGTTAGGTATTTTTATATGTATGCTTAGCTGCATCTGATATGTATAGCTCTTTGTATCTGAGAAAAATATATCCTGCATTTCCCCTCAGTTTAGAAGAATTACAAGCATTTCAGTCATTACAGCCTCTTATTTTAACAGCAAGATTCTTGATGAACTAACTTTAGAGGTTCAAGAAGGGAGCTCAGCCAGTAGGAATGGGAATCACAAGAGTCAGCATGTGGAGTTGGAGGATGGACGCTAAGAAAAGGGAGTTACTCCCAGAACCTCCTGTTTCTCTGGGAGGCAGGACACCTGCATGACACAGAGTTTGAGTATTTGCACAAAGGTCTGATGCATCAGTGTATATTCTTGCAGATCTCAGGGAATTATGCTAGTTAATGTGACACTGAGCATTTATTTATTTTTCTGTGCAGGTCATATAATTGGATGATGTAGGGTACATTTCAACAATGTAACATATTTAAATGATTAGCTAAAGTCAGTTTAGAACGGGGTTTGTATGCTTTGTAGGCTGTCTCATAAACTCAGCTACAAATTATTTTTTCTGGGAACAGTTTGAGATCACAAAAGCTTATGATAATACAATAGGTCTTTGTACAAAGCAATCACAACCTGCTTTTACCAATTCACAAAATGTAGAGTGGTTTGCCTCATTTATAAAGCTACCCTTT
This sequence comes from Dendrocincla tyrannina, assembly GCA_035047865.1. Classification (NCBI taxonomy): domain Eukaryota; kingdom Metazoa; phylum Chordata; class Aves; order Passeriformes; family Dendrocolaptidae; genus Dendrocincla; species Dendrocincla tyrannina. The sequence goes on along the minus strand of JAWWMP010000116.1, from coordinate 78,470,324 downwards.
CAATGCAGACAGTTGGCTGCAGAATTAAACTCTAATGGAATTAAGGAATCTAATATTAATATGCCTCTATTGTCAGTAGGAACAGATATGACTCACTTGGAAGAGAAACCATTATTGTGTTCATCAGTGACTAATACAGTCTCAGCTTTTACAATCTTTTCTGTGAATTCAGACTTTGTAAATCTGGATTCAACAAGTGCGCCTCCTCCTCACTGATAAAAACAAGCATGGCATTGTGTAACCAATGCCCTGTAGCAATTGCATGGATGCATGGTGCTCCTCAGGAAAGCAGTTACTGTCTGTTCTTCAAGCTCAGTTCTGAGGCAACCGTCTCACAAACAGGTGGCTTTGCCAGCTGACTTTTAAATAACATTATTTCAGAAATTAAAGAAAGAGAATGGGGAAAGAAGATACTGGATTGTTTTAACTGCCCAAGCGAGTGAGTGCACGATCTGGACCACTGGTGCAGAGTTGGTGTGCACTACTGCAAGATGTTCCACAGTGTGAAGTCAAATTAAAGGTACACGTTTTTCACCTTTTTTTTCAGTCCCTGAAGAACAGGAGGAGTCATACCAGTCACTTGACACACAGCCCTCTGGCATCGTTGCTGTAATAGCTTTCTGGTTCAGAAGGCACATGCAAAGGCCCAAGTCAAAGCTGAAGCTGCTGTCCAAGCGACAGCTGTTTGTGACTCTGAACTTCCCATATCTAATTACTCTATCTTTAACAGCTACAGATAATAGCAGAAATTTCCTCTGGTGCATATGCAAAATGCAAAGCATGCTAGATAGCTGGAGAGCAGTTGCAAAACTAATCAGATTGAAAATTATTTTGCTCCTGTGCCAGTATTTAAGCATAGAAGGTCAGTCACAGACTTTGACTCACGCATCCAGTTTTTCATGATCCTCCCTCTTCAGGCCTTCAGGCCACAGCTTTTCTTTTTGTCACTGTTTCCTTATGTGAGTTGCTCCCTATGCCCCTACACTTTAACTTACCACATAAGCTTCCTTCTGGGAAGGGAGCACCTGCCCTCACAACTACTCATCAGGCAGAGGGACAGCAAGTCAGGGTTATGTCTGTTGGACTACCATCAAGCAGTCTTTCCACCCCATCCATTCCAAAAATGTTACTCACTACTTTAATGTGAATCTGCATGTTCCTGCTTGCTTACAGCTGTTTGCATACAGCTCCTACTGACTCAGCAATAGGAATAAAGGACTGGTGAGCAGGCTCTTAATGTAAAGCTCCTCAAAAAGTTTTTACCAATTGGTGTAAGAATCATTAAAGCTTACTGTGCCATTAACCAAGATACAGTGAGGTAACAGCTGTCTTCACCAGCTAGTAGATATCTGGGACACCCAGGAGTTTCTCAGGTGGTTAGTGAAAAACTAAGGCTTGATTCAATTGCACACACATAAACATCTGATGCCATATGAGGTATCCTAAGGTATGCCAGATATCCAGAGACAACAGAAAGGTATGATATGGGATGCTGGTGCAGATCTGAAGCAAGCAGCAGTGCAAGGTCAGATGAAGTACCTAGAGCACCTTCAATGACACAAGTGACTCATGTGGGCACCTGGACTAAAGCCCTACCTAATCACAACAGCCAAGAGAGTCCAGAGAGTTGCCCTGCTGACTGAACATGCTTCCCCTGTGGCAAATTGCATTGCTCTCCAGGCTCCAGCTGACTGTATTGATCTGATCTGCTCTGCCTGATAACAAGTCACCTCCCTCTGAAGTTTCAGCTGCTTGGGATCCACAGCCCAACCCTGGTAGGGCTCAGCCCCATGGCCCTGGCTCAGTACACTCAGGGGATCACTATCACTACTCCATGAGAAAGAACTGCACAGCACAACCAGGCAAGATAAGGCAGAACAAGAGATGGAGGTAGGGCTGTTGAGATAAGATCTGGGGGAAAAATGACAATGTGAAAAGGTATAAAATGCTGGAAGGAAAAAGCAGAGTCAGAAGATGGCAGTTTGGTGACACTTGAACCGTGAAAGACTCACCTGGTGTCTTACGGGGGGAAGTGAAGCTATTAATGCTTATTTTAGTGGCTTGCTAGTCATAGCTACCTGTATTAACCAATTAGTTACTACTTTACACTCTTAAATTGTCTGTGTCCAGTTGCAGGCTTTTTTTACCCCTTGCTGAAAAGGTGTCTAGCAAAGGGACTCACAGGGGTGCACAATGGCAGGGGATGCAGGCTGCAGAGAAATTTTGTTATTCTGAAAGAAAAATAAAAAAAAAGCTGCAAACAATAGTGCAGTCTGGTGCTATCATATCTGTTCAAATTAGAGTTTATAGCCTGGATTTTATGGGGGCTTTTAAAAGGAGCAACATAAAAAGGGGAGAGAAAGAAAGGAACAAACTTCTCCCATACTAAGTGTCTTTTTTGAATGCACTTGCTTCATGGGAGAGGGTGGACTGAGTAAAGCAGGAAAGGCATTTATAGTCTGTCAAGTGAACACTAAATTTAAAGCCAATACTCAAGTTTCTGCATAATGGACTTCATGAAGGGTGCAGAATTTGGAATGACTGCTGCTTTATAGATAGAAAATGCAGAATTGAAATATGAAGTTACTGAAGGAACAGAACTGGAAACAGTGCTGAGCAAGGGCAACAAGCCTGGTAGGAGCGAGCTGATTTGTGTGCCTCTGCTGTAAACCTTGCACTCAGCACTTAGGATGTGAGACCAAGACAACATGATGAATGGCATACTGACAGTCTGAGGAAGTCCAAGCAGCTGCAAAGGAGTATTGAAAGAAAAGCAGTTTGTGGATCAGACCATTTGGCTCACCAGAGGATGATTCAGTGTTGGAAAAGGGCATTGCAGAGAAGAAGATTATGGTTCTACCTCTCAGCGCATAGTTCAGACAAAGATGTTGGCCCCTGTGACCTTTTGTCTCTACTTTCCCAGAAGGCACCCCTCTGCTCTCTCTGTATACTGCTTTGCAAAAGGAGTTGAGACCGATTACAGTTCCCACAGCCCAGATGGCTCTGGTTTGTATCAAAGTAGCCCCCAAAACTGATGCAGATGTGCATAAACAACAGGGGAAAATTAAGTCAACAGCTGACCTAACCGTGGAACATGTTGGAATTTATCACTGGTATCACGTTCCTGATCTGTTATCAGTGGTCTCTTGAATGATACCACTGCAAACTGGATTGTGAGGGTCCTAGAAACCCCAGGAGTGCTGCTGAAAGATCTTAATGTTATTGCTAGGGCATCCACCACCCCATCCAATTATGCAGTTTTATCAGCAGCATTAGAGGAACCGCTGCTGCAGAAGAGTGCTTGCAGCTCCAGGTGTGAAGGAGTCTGAAAGCATTACTGGCTCCCACTGTTGGATGTTTGTCTTTTATGGAAAACAGAAAGCTGAGGAACAACGAGGGCAGTATTTATCAAGGGAGCATGCACAAGGTATGAGACTGGGGGTTTATGTGGGAAGGAGTAAGGAGGCAGCCCTGTTCTGAGGACCAAGAACATGGATTTGCAGTGATGCAAATGAACTGGCTTAGTCAAGACCTATTTGACACATAAACACCCAAACGCAAACACGAGTTCATCTGGGTTAAACTCACGGTGATGATGAGAAAGTGAGTTAAGGCTATAGTATTCCCTGGTGCCAGCACTACTCGAATTGACACACTCACCACAACTTATAACCATTTTCACTGACAAGCTGAGGTTTCTCTTGGGCACAGTCAGGTGTTTGCTCTCCCTGCGCTAAGCAGAGACTCCAGAACATTGCTCCTCTCTTGCTTTAGAATTCATTTCCAATTTCCAGTGCGAACGTGTTCACGATACTTGTATTTGTACCAACAGCAGCCTTTAGTTCAGCAGAGAATGGCTTTTAGTTTGCACTGAGTGGAGATTAAAACCTACACAAAGGGTAAGTCCTGCAAAATTGCAAAGGGAGCTTTGATAAGGTCCTCTCACTCCCTGCCAGGGCACTACTACATGGGCCTTTGAGGGCCACGTGGTGCAACTGAGCTCACCCAGACCACCTCCACAAAGTTGAATCCAGTTGTGCTAAGCCCATTATCTTTCCATGGTCTACATTTTGTGAAAGGCAGCTTGAATACACTGAAATGTTCTGATCTACACACTAAGACACTCAGTACTTTTTCCTTGTCTCTAATATCTGCACTCATCTATATGAGGTATTTAGTTCCCAACCCTTCTCAATTTAAGCTAATGCATGTTTAGGTGTTGACCTGGTTTTGGTTTTGTTTTTCAGAAAGGACATCAGTGTGGTTTTTTTCTCTTTTCTTTCTGGTATTCAGCAATTCTGAAATAAATAATCCTACCTTATTGCAGCAGGTCCAGGTATTATTAAGGAAAATATTCAGTAGAGTTTCTCCTCTGACTAGTCTCATGAAAGTCACTTACCTTATCAAAAATGTTAGTTTAGTCCAAGAGACATCGTGATAGACTGCTGCACTACACTATTTTTTTCCTTGACATATCACCAATATTAATCTTTTCTTTTAAAATACTTTCTGGAGATAATTAAGAAATGTTTAAAATCTGACTGCCAGTATAAACTGCAACTTGAATACAAACATGTATTTTATGGTGTGCATGCATACCAGGAATACAGAGATATGTTGACTCTTTTTAAGGATATAAATAGTATGTAATGGATTTTATACGGTTTAGATATTTTTCTAATTAGTGTTTTTGCAGTGGCTTTTTGCTCAATACTTAACTTCATAATGCTTATTAGCCAAAGAGAACAGGGAGGTATCAGACCCATTTATGACAAAACATGAAATACAGAGATAGCAAACTGAGAAAGGTAACACAGAAAATATCAAGGAGAAAACAAATCAAAATAAACAGTCTGCTAGAGTCTTTTAAAAGTGTAACTATTTGAAGACATGTGCGTGAGCTAATGTGCAAATATTAATACAGTGAGAAATCTGGTGGGATGTCAGCCATATGCCACCATATCAGAGGAGACCAAAAGAATTTCCCAAACAAGCTTATTTCTCATTTTTCACACAGCTGAAACAGGTGAATTTGATGTGTGTATCTATAATTGAGTAAATTCACATGTGGCTACTGACAAATATTTAGAATCTGAACAAGAAATTCTGGTGTGAATGATCTGCCCTTCGAACAGGACAGAGATGAAGCAGTAGCATGATGTAGTAATGTCTTGCACATCTTTCGATGCAAAAATGGAAAAACCTCAATGCTCAATTTAAGAAAAAAATACTCTGCAATGAATATTGCAAATGACAGGGACAGCAAATATGTAATTAAAGCAGTAACTACTGTATACGATGTTTATGGAGGTTTTCTTTAATTCCTCAACTTAATCTGATGATGCATATAAAAATGGAGGCAGTTTATAGGTTCCTTAAATTTTCTTTTAAAAAATCACTGCAGTGCTTTCACAGAATGAACTCCCTTAGTACAAAAATATCAGGAGTGCAATATCACAAGAAAACCCAGAATTTTTGTTTTAATGGGAAAAAATTGTTCTATCACAAAACATGAGATCTCAAATAATCAGTTTGAATTATGTTATCAGAGTAGTTTGTTCCTGCCAATTACACTTTCATGACAATGCACAGCACGTCTGTAACCAAAGAATTTTAAAAACACATTCCAGCACTGTAACATTTTAAATAGTCACATTCCAGTGCATGCTCAAGGATGCGTTTTAACTCTTCACAGAATACATTACATACTCTGGGCTGCTACCTCTTAAATTATTTATAGACATCTCCTCAATTACAAGTTGTTTGAACCAATGTTTTACAGTTATTCAGCTCCTGACTTTAAAATGTCTACAGGATACTAAATTGGTTTGAGTTTATTGTAAACCAGTGTTTTTAAAGAGACATGGCTAGCTCAATAATGGACCCTACCATTTCTAAGCAACTCCAATGATATATAACAATGGAGACTCATGGATCAGGTATTTTAGAAATACTAGACTATTTGGGAAGTAATTACTTCTTGCACAATTTCTAATTTTAGAAAACGTATCTCAACACTGCCTTGTCAGAAGTGGCTCATGTAGCATATCGGGTATTTAATTCCTTTAAAATAAAAACTAGAATCTCAATAAAATTTAAAAGGAAAAGCAAGAGTTTTAAAATATGTCCTTAAAAAGAAGAGAACCTTGCATGCTTCACGCAGTGCTCAATCACTTCAGCTAGAACATGAAAATCTGAGGTACTAATTGGAAAATGATTTCTCAAAAATGAAACGTGACTTATCGCCTAACCTGAATATACCAAAGTTAAATACTAAAACTAATGAATTTTTAGCATTCTTTCAATTTGGTATTTGAAACATAAATAATCTGATAAAAATTACACTTACTCTGAAAATAGCTAATTAGAAATTTTATACATTAGCTAATATCACCTTCGCTAAAATATGCAGCATAGTCTATTCTAACTTCTAGAATGGACTACAAAGGCTAATTTCACTGTCTTAAATAAATTGATAATCACTAATACAAAGGTATGCATAACTATATAGAATTCAGGCCAAATATGTGGAAGCTACATTCAGTTATGATCCATGTCATAGCCATTATGATGTGATACTTTGTTTGCACAGAGGAAAAAAAAAAAAGGGTGTCCATCCCACCCTGGTAAGTGTTCTTAATATCACACAGTCACCTGTACTTAAAGGAATGAAGGGATAAGGACAGAGATTATGACCCAATGGTGGATCTCAAGACAAATACATGGCCAGAAATTATGGCAGCCCTTCAGCGAAACTCCTGTGGACTGGAAAGCTGCCAAAAGGTGGCTCTTACCCACCACTGCTTTGGTGAACTCTGACAAACAGCTTTGCATTACTTTAACTGAGGGGCTGATCAGAAGAGCTGCCCTCAACTAAGATTACAGGTGATGACAGCATCAAAAGAATTTGAACTCTTGTAGTTTTGAAACATTCTGATTTGTCTACCACTACTGTCAGTATCCTTCACACTGACACCAGAACCAGTACTTTTCATTATTACCAATGAATTCTGATCCCCCAGAACTGCATTACTTATCACGTGACTCTTGATGGAGCTATTGACTAGCACCTTTTTCTAAGCCACATATATTCAATAGACTCATGCCAAAAGAGTCAATTTGTTCCCAAAAAGCAAAGGTATGTGAATCATGCAGCGGTAAAGGGCTTAAAAACTACTTGTCTCCCTTTTGGCAGATGTTCATGTGGAGAGCCTTTGCATTCATGCCAACTGGCTCTCCCACATGGCGTATTCAGTATGGTACTAGAGCTTCCAGGTGTGCCCATATATAGCCTACAGCAACTCTGTGTCTGCATCCAGACCACAACTCAGGCTTGCTCTCCAGAGGTTAAACCCTGCCTTGTTCAACAAGTAAAGACTAGGGGCTCTTAACTCACTGACAGATATGCAGCATTATGCCTCAGCTTGGCCAAGAGAAAAACATTCAAATTCCACCTTCCCCCCATCTCCAGAACCACGTCAGCTGGGGGCTGGTTAGTTATGAATATAAGATACATCTCCCCTTACCTCTTTCTGGTGTACGGAAAGCTGCCTTCATCCAGGTCAAGGTCTTCCCACTCCCAAGAGCTGCCAACACCACCACTGGACTGTGCATGCCATTGTTTTGCAGCAGGATTGGTAAAAGAAGAGTTGCTTCTCCAACTAGAAGCTATAATTTGGTATCACCAATAAAACAAAAACACTGGATACAGAACTTGGAAAGCAAGTGTAACTTCTTTTTATGTTTGAGAGTGCTCTGCTGTCCTGGCCAATCCTGTGGTAAATCTGCCCATATTCAATATTAAAATAAAAAGTAGTGATGTATGCTGATTACTACAGCAGATAGATTGTCCAGTCCTCATTTTAATGGTCTCTTCTTGATTTCAGTCACAGATGTACCCTTGTTAGAGGGAATCAGAACCCAGTGCTCACATCTTTACAACTTCTTATCAGTACATCAGAACATCAGGGTGGAAATAAATACAGATTCTCCACTGTGCCAACTGTACATGTGCAGGCTCTCAAGACAAACTTAGCAATGTAACTTTAACTTACAGATACAACACACTTCTCTGAAGCCTTATAAAAATACGAGTGCAACATAGAGCCATTTTACAAAACAATCGTCTTTATAGAAAGGTATTTTAGTGGTATATGCTGAGGTAAATAATAAAAACAGACCCAAGAGAGGGCATGACCAGTGTTACGGAGAACTCCAGATGAAATTTGGCCAAAAGCCTGTTTTATAAAAGCTAATATTTACCTACCAGTTATGATTCCTGGTAAGGTGCTTATTGCTGTAATACTTCAAAATTATTCTTCTGTTTACAAATTGAAAAATATATGAAATTAGATCTGTATGAATGTTAGGTATTAGCTGTCACAAATTTTAAAAGGCATTGTACCAAGTTTTTGTAATTGTTTACTAACCAATTTGATTGCAGCAGGTAAATAAACTACAGCATACATTTTACCTGACACCATGCATCAAAATCACCATAAAAACTAAGTTTATCAAAGTCCAACTCCACAAGGAAAACATGAAAAAGTGCAAACTATGTACCCAGAGTATTTCTGTCACAGCTGTTTTTTCTTAATATGGCATGAAAAAGGTTTACAGCATATATTAAGAAAATTCTTACAAGTGTTCACCTCAATGTTTATATACACAACATTTTGCTCAAAGTGCTCACTATATGAAAAAAACTGATTGGATAAAAATATTTAAACAGTGCTTTCCAAACGTTCAGGGAAAATTCGTATAATACATCAGTTCCATTTGTTTTCCTCTTCATTCAGTGCAATGAGATGCAGAAGTCACATCAACTTCCTGAAAACTTTGCTTGCCATGTTGCCAGAAAAACTGCAGTTACAGTGGCATTCTCGGTGTCCCATTGGGAGTGGGTCTCTTATTTTTTTGCATGTGGCTTTGATGTTTTCGAGATCTTACTACTTTCATTCTCACTTCAAATACTTCTTGTATGGCTTTTCGAAAACAATGGAAATTGTAGTCTATTAATCCTACAGAGACAGAAATGTTTTACATATTAATAAATACATTCATACAAATTAAGTAATTAAAAAATTGCTTATATTCTACATTTACTGAAATACTATACTCTCTCTCTGGAGGTCATATTCAGTGAACCCTCCAGGCATTTTTTAATGTGCTAAGCAAAAACACATTTGATAAATACAAATAATTCACTCAGCATTACAGCTTGATACTATGTCCAGTATTAAATATACTTATTAGTTTTAAGAGAAAACAAATAGAAATTAATTGGCAGATAATAGAGCTTTAACTTAATAAAGAGCTTTGAAAAAGTGTTCAGTGTACTAGAAGAAAAATTGAAATATATCATAAAATATGGTGTCATTTTGGAAAGCTGCTTCACAGAATAACTGTGACAAAAGTAAATAGCACCTAGTAACCAAAGAATTTTCATTTTTTGACAGTACATAAGCTTTGAAATGGATATTTGATAGAAATATTACCAAATCTCAGCCAGCTATACTTCATCTTACTTTGTAATTGAAAAATAACACAATAGACATGCTGTTAGATTACATACATACGTAACAGGCAGATAACATTACCATGTGAGTGGGCTGAATGTGATCCCACAGAAAAGCTGTAAAGCCATATTGGTAGTCAATCGGAAGACTTACCATGTGCTGCAATTGTGTAATACCACAACACAATTTTAGAATTTTGGTACTGAGCTCATGACTTCATTCACAATTAATACGCTTTCTTAACTGAAATAATGCAGTGTTTTCTGCTTTAGTTTTCCTAACAGGAGATGATAGGTATTTTAAGTGGTTAAAATCCACCACCGCCTTACACTTGGGGATTTTTTCCCAGGAATTATTTTCCCAGAAAAAATATTATGTGGAAGTCAACAGGCATGAAAAGCTAATCTCCACTATAACAGAACTGTACTGTTAAGGAGTGCAAACTACAAAGTGTCCCAACTATGTAGACACAATAACCTGATGCAGTTTTGGACAATCCCTAATGAGTGTCTTTTCTGCTTACGCTTACAACAGAAAAAGAAAGTGACCACATCCCACATTCATTTATAATGAAAGGCTGTATGGGTATGAAAGAGACATTTGACCAGCTGAAGTTCTATAAAAAGCTCAGTAGCTTGTCAAACAGTCCAGCAAACGTGTAAGTTCTGCATTCACAAAACACACCAACACTGACTGGTGAATTAATATCACAAAATGGGGAGCATAAGCCCAGATGATGGCTCGTTCTTCTGCTGCTGAGTTCTGGTCTTGGGGCATTTCAGTAAGAGCAGTAACTCAGTGAACATCATGCCAGTGAGCAGAGGGATCATGAACCAAGCTTTCAGTATTCACCTTGACCAGTGCCAGAAAGATAATCAAGAAACTTTATGCACTTTAACTACAAAATATGAAAGACGCCTAGGCCCTAAACATGCAACTTCTCAAAAATCTCCTTTCAGATATAAAAAAAAGCAAAACTATGTTTCTTTCTATCAGTTTCAATAATTTTCCTGGGGTTATGGCACCCAAACTGTTTTGAATATGTATGCGGTGTCAACAGATACAAATTAACGTCAGCCAAGAGAAACTGACACATTTTACTGTCACAGATGGAAACGTTACTGCACTAGATGTAAACTTTGAAATGATTCCATATCAGAAAGTTGTCAAATACATTTATGATCTTATCTTAATGTCAGCAAAATACTTCATGCCTTTGAATATATTATGTAAACTTTATCAGGCTGTACTTACCTTTATGATACAGCTAGAGAGTGTTATTAGCTAATAACAGCCACAGTTATTGACTTGCTCATATAAGGAAAAAGTAATGCATTACTAGAAAAGGGGAAAATACCTTTTCTCTCAAAGCTTTCTTCTCTGACAAAACAAACAAGAGCGAGGAATTTTGTCACCTCTTTTAAATAAAGGACAGTTGTATTGTTCAGTTTTATGATTGCCATTGATTCTTTGTCATAAGGAGTTCCAGTGCCATCATCTTTAAGCCTAAAGAGCAATATTCAAACAAACAAACAAAAAAGATAAGCCACAGATGAGCTAACAGAAGTACTCCTACATTGTTTCTTTCACCAAATAATCTCAAATGTTATGAAATTTTCATTTTAAACTTTCAGGAAGACTCTTCTTCAAACTATACACTTTGTAAACTAGTAAAACAAAGAGATTAAATCATTTATCCAATCACACATGAAATCTGAGATCTGAGTCTAGAATCAGATTGATTGATTGCCAAGTGCCTGAACTGGAGCCTTATTTTCTCCTCTGTTAGTTACCAACCATTTGCCACAATGCTGGATTGTTTTGTTTTTTAATCTATGCACTACATTATGACTTATCTAAAATATGTGAAACAGTGAGTCTGCACTAATAATTCCAAAACCAGAAACCTTGCTTGAGCAGTGGCAGCTGACTGATCGTTTAAAACATCATGAGACTTTGCTCATGAGATGCTGGCTTTTGCAACATCATATCATGAAAAGAAATTTCCAGTCCACAGATGATGTGTCATGATGATCACTGTATTAGATTTTGTACCTTGTAATTTTACCCTTATTCCTGAATGTACACACAGATATTTTTAAACGGACAGTTATCAACAACCTCCCAGAACAATCAGTCTCAAGGTGGGAAGTTTCACAAATGCCCCAGGAATAGAGGACAAGAAATGAATTGTAATTATCTCGTCTTTAGTCTACAGCTAAAAAAATGGTAAGCAGATTTCTGGTGTTAAATGCTAGATGGCTACACAAAGACAGTGGAGGCATGGCATTTTGTGAATAAAGAGGCCCACAAGTGGTGGTGTATAGATTATTAAATGCACAATCTTTTGAACTACACAGCAGCATCTTTTTCTCCACAAAAATCAGCATCCTTTATTTTATAACTCTGTAAAACACAAATTTCTTACACAGTTACTGAAGTGACTGCTCCAAAATCTGAAACACACAGTAAAATATACAAACTTCAGAAATTTTAGAAAGGTATTCAACAATTTGTTGTTCTTCTGAAGTTCTAATGCTTATTGCACATCTGCACCAGGTCTCTCCCTTGTACCTTCTCCAAGAGTGCAAGGACACTATCAATGGTTAAAAATGCAAAGCTACCAAAGCCTATCACACTCTAAGCATGCTGTGCTTGGGCCTCCAAGTGTATGCAGCTTAAGGCACTAATATTTAATGTGCCCTTGCCTTTCCCAGGAATGCTGGCAGTACATTTGGTCAAGAGCAAAGCCATTTAAAACATAACTTGCAAGAAGACAGACATAACACCCCAGAAGATCTCCAGTTGCTAATGTATGAGAGGGAGAAACTGAAAAAACCCAGAAAGGTCATGTAGGGAAAAGAGGACAGAGAACTGAAGTAAGAGAGAAGCAGCTCTCTGAGGCCACTAGAGGCCACTGGATATTAAACAAAAGCAAATATGGCTCCACATCTTTTAAAAAAGGAGGCACCCTTCTGTTGACTTTGCCCCCTGGGGAAGAAAAAGACAATGTTTCCTTGTATTTTAGGTTAGTTTCTTCCCATTCCTTCCTCCAAGTAAAATTATTATAGAAAGCAGATGTTCACAAAAAAAGTTGAGAAGGGGGCTGTGCTTGTTGCTGGGAAGGGATCAGCACTTCAGAAGCCTGTCCTTTGTTTCCTGCTTCTCCCCTTTCCTGACATATTACACATTATTGTTTATACCCACATCCCTCTAATTTCAAGTCTATTCAGATTCTAGATACAGTTTTACAGAAAATATTCAAAATTTACTTACCCATATATACAGGAAATGTCAATCACAACATCTATCATATCACAGCAGAGCTCATAAGTTTGCATATCCACTGGAGTGCTGTCCGTTGCAATATAGATCTTACTGACTACATCAAATAGAAATGCTTTTTCAATCCCAGAATTCTATTTAAGAGAAGACAAAAAGAAAAATAAAGTGGAAGCCAAGTCTTTAAATTAACACCAAGCTTTTTTGTTACCTTACCTGCCTATTATACAAAAACCTAGGCTAAAGAAGTAGGAGTTCAACTGCCATCAAGCTCATTTTGAATGAACTGTACATACAGCACCATCGTATTTGTAGCAAACCATAATGCTCACAGACCTTCTAATAGTTTCTGCCTCTGAGCAGACAATGCCAAGGTACACTCCCAAACTTCCCCTCTCTGGAACACACCTGGAGAGACTACATTTATTTTCAGTGGAAAATGCAGGGGTGGGGAAAAAAATCTTCCAGGTTTGAGCTTTTGGGTTTTTGATTGCAGCAACAGGCATAAAAAGAGATCTGCAATATAAAGTTCTTCTAACTGGACATATAAGAAGGGAGAAACAAAGGAAAGAAAAAGCTGATGGACAAAGAAGGCAGGAGTGTTCCAGAACAAATTTTCCAAGGAAACGAAGAAATTTTCACAATGGGGTCTGTAGCTGTTTTCCTTTCTGGTTCTGTAGAACATCTTTTATGATCACAGGAAAAAGACCAGTATTTTGATGGTGTTTCAGGTTTCATGTAGCATTGATGGTTAAAGTTGCATTTACAATGCTAAGGCTTGCTAAAGTGATGACAGCTATGTTCCTGACATCCTGCCAAGCTGATTAAGACTCTCTCCATACTGGAGGTGTATCATATTCACAGTTCTGAGAGGCTCGCCAGCAATGCTAGCTCGTACTCTTTGTGCAGATAAGGTCAACTGCCATAAGCCTCTGCTTCCTGGAAAAAAAATGTGTACTGCTTAACTGAAAACAGTAGCCTTGCCTGCTGGTATCAAGGGATTACACCTGGGCAGCTGTCCCAGCATGAAAAAAAAGGGACAACTTCCCAGTACTGGTAAAACTCAAGCTATAAAATACACTTTGGAACCCACCTATACAGGAAGACAAGCAACTTTCTCCATCAAACTGAACTGTCTCCATACACGGGCTTCCCTTTTTAACATGGTTTGGGATTGCTGCCACAGCAGTTTTGTAACTACCAAAACCCACACTGGAAATCCCTAACGAGTTTTAGTAGTTTCAGCTTCCTTTGTAGTTACAGAACTTTTCCTTTTTCTTCCTTCTGTTCTAAGTCAAGTATTTAACACATAGTTAAGAGACTAAAGTGATTCTCCTGCTTTCTGTATTTCCTGAAATAGGCAGAAAAATTTCCAACACTATGTGTGCTATTGAACAACGGCCAGCAGTATTTTGGGCATTTCCTTCTTCCACTGTCACACACAGAACTATGGCTGGAAATATCCCTTAGTAATAACAGAGTATACAGGTGAATTTCTTGCATTTCACTATGGAAAAGACTCTGTAAGTGGCACATTTCAGTAAGTCATAAATAAAAAAACAGTCCAAATAAAGTATACTCTGTGGATACTTTAGGTAGATGGGCTGAAGCACGGATGTATAAGGAGAGACTCAAGAGAACTGGCTTTGTTCATCCTGAAGAAGAGACAGCTCATTGCTATCTACAAGTATGTACTATAACGGTGCTGGGAAGATAGAGCCAAACTCTTGTCAAAGCTACAGTGTTGCAGAACTAGAGGCAAAAGGCACAGGCTGGAACTCTGACTTGATAGAAGAAATAAAAGTTAAGAGTAGTAAAGGACAGGGAACATGCCGATCTGAGAGTTTGAAGAGTTTCCACTCTCGAGCTACACAAAGCTGAACTGCGCACAGCCATAAGCAACTTCTAACTAGCCTGAGAAGCAGCTGGCCTCTAAAGGTCCCTTTCAGCCCACATGGCTGTGAGTCTACGTTCTCTGAGCACAAAGAACAGAAATGTATGCATATTTATGCTGGTTATTCTGGCCACACATGGTAGTTCTGTAATTTTAATTTTTAAATAATAATTCTGTCAGCACCTCACATAGTTCAACTGTCAAATAAGATTAATGCCAAGATTCACTTGAAATGTCACATAAGTACATAGCTGTAATTCACTGCCAAAATACATATTTGAAAATAAAAATAAATTCAGACACAAGTTAGAATATGAGCCCTGTAGTGTCAATTACAAAATTTTGTATTATACAGAGATACAGTGACAATTTCAGCTGTACAGGTTAAGATGTACTTTGAATTATTAAGATGCCAGTGACAATATAATTAGCAATGAGAAGTGATTTTGTCACCTCAGAACTCCAGCTGCTGCAGCCTGCCTGTACTTGCAGTGATAGTTTAAAAAGTTTTCATTTTGAGATGTTTGTCATGCTAGCTAGTAAGGGCAAAATTAGTCTCTTAACTTAAAACCATGCTTGTTTTCAATTGAAACTAATCCATAATGATAGGACCTGTTGAAAAACTGCACATATTTGCCTCTGTAGAACTTGGTATGGTAACAGAAACCTCTGTGAAAGGGTAGGATGGACTGCCAGGAGAAGTAACCACCAGATTGTACCCACATGACTTCAAATACTTCATTTGCCAGGGGTTTTAGTACAACTGCAACCAAAAGATGCAAAGGATTTGCCAGAAATTTTGTGAGGTAATTCTCAAGGGAAAAAAACCACAGAAATTGTAGAAATAATTACACCTTATAAAAAAACAGGAAAAGGTGATAAAAAGTACTATTCAAAGAGACATTACATCATTAATGCTCAGTCAGGGAAAATGACAACAAGAAATTAACTGTTTCTGTTACTAGAGCAGGTGGGTTCCTTTTTAAGGACAAAAAGATTAACAGCAGCCTTATTTAGCTGAATGAAAGGCTGCCATTGATGTCAATGAGAGCAGGGTCGGAACAAGCTCTAGTTCTCTCTGAAATAACCCTACAGTCCACAGAGAAGATGCAATATGTGCTCGAAGCTCTATCAAGCTGAATCGATATAAGAGTATTCCATGGTTAATCTGAACCACAAGAGTCATTGTGAAAAATCTGCAATAAATATATGAGATTTTGGATAGGTAAAAATCATGAGGTAGTTGAAATTCAAACCATGTTTCTCAACTGTACTGGGTGTGGTGATGTAGAAGGCAGCTTCAACTCTTTAAATAGAATGGATTCAGTAAAATTGGTTGTATTACTGCAATTCCTATGTTAGGTAGATGGGCCTATCCTTTTTTTCTGAAACTATGAAGAGTAACCCAGAATTTGGCCCTAAAATGCAATTTTCAAAAGAACATAAGAGGATATCTCCAGTCACATACAGTTAAGAAGGAATTTTGAACAGTTATTTTAACAAGCCTTACAGCAAACAGCAGAATTCAAGAATTAATTTCAAGTACTACATTTAAATTTACTGATTACAAAATTTAACTCATTAAGACAACTGTAGATAATTTTGGTTTTACCATAACAATTGTTTGTTTTCAACACATACTTTTAAATATCCCTCAAACCAAACCAAACAATACTAAAATGAAAATCCACATTCCCATGTCACACAACTCAATTGCTTGGTAAGGGCATGATAATTAAGAAACAGGTATCCATCTTATATGAAGCTGGTAAGTGTGTTAGTCAGGTAAGATTTACAGGGATTTTCAGTGCCAGACCAACTGTTATTTTATCACTTACAAGCAGTTACATTAAAGAAGGTAGAGGCACTATTATCACACTGATGGATCCTCAAACATACAAGATCACACACTCTGGCATTATAAACTTGGGCAGAAACCTGCAGTGAACTTAAGAGTGATCACAGATCTATTTCTGTAATTGCCAGCTTTTTGTGTTGGAAGTCCCCATTCATGAATACTGCTGCGACACTGAAAGTAGAACAGGAATACACCCACACTTTGATACCCACCACACTGGCTTCCTGAGGTGAGGCATGACCAAACTCCGGAGCAAGAGCTGTTGTTACTAAGGTAAAGAGGCAGCTGCTAACTAACTATGCTGGAGAAGGATATTTAGTCTTCCTGTGGTTGCAAATAGTCATACTGAGTCTCTCTGTCCACAGACAGAAGATACTTATGAAAATATATTGCCAGCATGAGGACATAGTGATGCAGCTACACCCGACTCTCGGTCATGGACACACTTGGAGCTACGAAACAGTCTGAGACTCCTTCCCATACCAAACAGGGTGAAATAGCACACCTCTCTCACTTTTTGGACTTTCCATTAATTCAAAATACTTGTTCTTCCTTACAAATTATACCTGATATTCTAGATATAATTGGAGCTGGGTGTTCCAGACACAGGAGCAACTGCCATCAGTCATTCAGGAAGCAGCTTGTGATCAATTAATTTGGTGATTTCATACAAACTCTTCACTAAATCCAAACAGTGAGGAGACCCCCTAAGAGATCTGACTCACAGTATGAGTGACTGAGGGGACTCTGGCACAAGCGGGACTATCACTCAGACAGCTTTCTCGTTAAGATTGTGTAGCATATTCAGTGTCTAATTGCTCCAAAACTGTTGTTCTCATTCTTTCATCACTTTTCTGTCCTAAGACTGAATGATAACTGGTATACAGCCCAGCTTTGGGTAGAAATAGATCTCTGTAACAAACCATTCATTATGAAACTGTGTAATTTGTTGCTTAATAATAAGAGAAACTGTTTTGGAAAGACCTTCCTCTAATCCTAGCTCTGCCTCTCACATCCAACTTTTCTCTCTCTCCATTTTCACAGTTTACACTGAGAAACTGTGAAGTCTAATTTTATCTTACAGGCTGTTGAATGACATTAAATAATTTCATTATGTCAAAATCATAAAAAGACACAAAATACCTTGCTTGGAAATTGCAGTTTGAGAAATTAATGCTAGATGCAAGGTGCAAAATTAGAATACTTTGAGAGAGGGTGCAGTTTTAGGAACCACTATGACCTGATCTGACGACCACTAGAACAAGGCATTTCCCTTTTCACAACCTGCTCACTGTGTTACCCTTTGCTCATTGCCACATGTTCCCATCTCTTACCTTGTGCCAAAATGAGAGCATCTTGGACAACTCCATGATCGGCTTTTAACTAAATTAAACAGTGTGTTAGTGTGTGTTGTAGTGACTCCATGAGGGAGTGGATGAGTGTCAGAACCAGTAAAAAGGAAAGGAAGGGATCAGACATACAGGAAGAGTGGAGCAAGCCATTGTCTCCACACTTGTAACAAGCCACTTGATATACAAAGCTCCCTAACAGGCCTTCAGAGTAACTATGGAAGCAGTGAAAGTTGTGGTGGACTCTATCTTGCAAAATTTTAAGACATTATAAGATTTTCTTCTTCTACAAAGTAGAATTAATTCTAGGAAGCGCTACAGACAACTCTTCATAGGAGGTCAGACTAGATTATGCTCCTGTAAGAATTTATCCATACAAATTTTAAGTACAAGTTAAACAAACACATGCAGCACAGACCTTTGCAACATTCAGAGCAGCAAAGATGGCTGTTAAGCCACTTCATGTGATTCAGGAAATACTGCAACTCAGCAGCTCAGCAACACTGTTAACAGACAGGGAGGTGAGGCCAAGCTGCATGTAGGTGTATTTCAACTAAGTTCTGATAATTTCTCTGAGAGTTCACATTGCTCATGATCTCTCAGAGGGCAGTGAACAGACCATCTGAACATGCATGTTGGACACAGCCAGATCTACAGACAAAGTATATAACAAGTACTTACTGAAATAAAGATGTTAAGCAGGTTTTCCAGTGTTGGGAGCTGTGGAATCAGTTTCTGTACCACTTTGCTAAACGCTTCAAATATAGAATGATCATATATGCTTGTCAGATAAAAGCTGGAAAAAAATGTCACCACATTTTCCTTTTAGCCACATACTGTGAACATGATGTACCTTTCATAATATGAGTGAAATGAAATATTGTCAAACAGTAAGTGCCTACACGTATGCAATTACCCCCTGTGATCAAAAGTCATGTTACATTTGAAGCACAGGACTTCCACTTCTATACCAGAAAAACTGTCCAAGCTCTAGACAATGAAAAACTAGACCTGGATGTAGAATTTCATGATGCAACTCTCACCTTGGTATTCTTATAAAAAATACTTTTCAAATTGAGGGAGAGGAGTATTACTGAGTGTGTATGTTGCTATCTCCTTTTTGAAAGTTGTAGACCCATTCATCAATGCAGTGATGCAGTCGAGTAGTTAAGAGCTTCAAAGAGCTTGCATGTTCATGGAGCAGGTCTCTCTTTTTAATATGTTTGTATTTGGCTCTAAAGTGTTAAGAAAGCCATGACAACTTGATGTCCTCTAGTTCCCAGTCTGCAGAAGTCCACCATTTTTCACTATTTGTTAAAATAATGTAGCAGACATAAGGCAAAGATACAGAACCTATCTTCCTAAGTGGCTCCAAGTAGGCTGCAGCTAGGAGGACTAGGGACTGGGAGGGGACCATGTGGCAGAGAGGTTTCAAAGAAGGCAAAAGTGATGCAGTGGCATAAACACTCTACAGGCTGGAGCTGTTGCTATTGTTTGCTGCCACTGTCCAAGCAACTTATTTCAAGACAGCAGCTGCAGCAAAAACTGGTTGGACTCTGGAATACTTGTCATCTGTTTTTAAGCATCTCTTCATCTTTCCCTCCAAGACAGCAATTCGAAATGAAATACTTTGACTCAGGTCAGATGCAGCACCTCTGATTATGCCTTTCCTTCTTATATCAAAAGCTTGTTGCTTGCTACTTCAAGAGAACAGAAAATGATAACCTGTCAAACACGCTGCTCTCCTCTTTAGGATTCAGCACAGCAGATTTTCTCACCTGAGGTGAATCTTCTCCAATCCAGCATCTGCAAGGTCATCATTTGCCCTCTGGTGAATATCTCTCTGTGTTTCAATCTTATGATCATCAGATAAACCATCCACTTTATGGATAAAGATTTCAAAGTTGATATCTGGATTCACTTTATAGGCTCTGGTCACAGTAAGATGCAGCCGAGCTAATGCTTCCATATAATCATCCTAATAAAGGAAAAAGAAGAGCTACAATAGCTATAGGAATATATATATTAAATTTTATGATACTTACTTTTAGATAATGCCACAGCTCAACAACAGCCTATTTTTTTAAATTTTTTTTAAGTAGGAGCCTGTGCCTACATCGAGCACGTGCACCAATCTCATGCTGTCAGCACTTAGGAATCTGAGCAAGAACCTTGAGATGTTAAAGTAAATTAGTTAACTTCTGAACATTCTGCAGAGAGAGATTAAAAATAGCCAAGCAGCTCTTCAGGTTTTAATGACTTCTTTTAATGTGTGTTTGTGATGTATATTATTTATTTACTTTGAAAAAATCTGTTTTCCAACCCATTTTCCTATTGCTGAAGGAAAGGTAGCTTAAAGATCCCCCCTTTTTTTTACCTGAGAATCAATAACAAATATTAGTGCTCCAGTGCCTCTGAAAATCATCTCATAATCAAATGTAGGGTCAAAGAAGTCAATTTGCCCAGGAAAATCCCATATCTGAAAGTTGACAAAGGAGCTGTTGGAAACATCCTCTCTGCAGATCTTGTTTGTGCTCTCCAAGAAGAGTGTCTCATTTGGCGACATTTTGTGAAAGACAACTTTCTGAATGGAAGACTTTCCGCTTCTTCTCAATCCCATGAGCAGGATTCTTGGCTTAACTTCAGTACTGAAGGGATCATTGAAATCCAAAACTAAATAAAATCACAGAAGAAGAAAAGTAATACACTATGGCAATATAATTAGTAACTGCCAGAAAACATGCATTTGACATTTACTTTCATGACATTTTCACTTGGATTTATGCAAATGTTACCAATTTTTTGGTAACATTTTCTCTAGTTTACCACTAGAGAGTTGTGCTAGAGGCATTTTAACTTGAATTATTTGTCCCTCAGGGTACACTATCAGAAAATCTACTCCTCACCTTTAAGAGAGACTGCAGAAGGCTTGATTGTTCCATTTTTATGTGAAAAATATGTTATCACACAGAGATATCTTAAAATACCTAATTTTACTCTAAGTAACACCATCCCACATACATTCTTCTTTAAAAGAGTATCATCTGATAACAAATACCCTGTCAACTGATAGCTACACAACACTGCTTCAAGAAAGGTACAAGATTGTGTTAAGAACCTCTGTATGATCCTCCTAAGGGTACCTGAGGATAATAATGAGGAACCTGAGGGCTTCCTTCTCTAAAATCAATCAACCAATAAATAAATAAATAAATGAAATCACACGTCCAAGGAGTCACAGGAAGAGGACAACTCAGCAGGCACACAAATCTTCTATGTTCTTCTCTACTGGAACTTACAACACAGTACTGAGCTCACAAGGAGCCCTTTTCTAAGGTGCTTAGGGATTTTACCCACTGCTGAATAATTTGTGCTATGATCTGTAAAGGTTTGTTATCCAATAAATAAGATTAAGTATATCACCTGCCTATTTTCAAAACAAAGGCCTGGGAGCACAGTGATTTCACTGTGTTACCTATACCAGTTTGAAACTGATACTACTTTTTCTGGTGCTGATGCAGTTAGAATAAAGCCAGTTAAAGGAGTAAACTATGCTGTTGTATCTCTAAGGACATGAATGTATAGTTATCCGTACTTGTAGACACACCAACTTTAGCTTCAGGTATCTCTAATCAAAGAAGCTACAGTAGTCTAAATTGCTGCATTTAGTTGGCCTGTAACTTTGAAATCTCTTTTGGTGCTGAGGTAAAAATGGCACTGTCCTTAGATGTAAAAAGCTTTCAAACACCTCTGTAATACTCTGTCTCCAGTGTCAAACACAAGCAACGCAAAAAACTGAGTTGTCAATGCTAAATCCACAGAGTACACAGTGGTCTGGTTTAAAATACTGATCACACAACAGGCTAAACACATTAGCTCTCAGGCACACCTTCTTCCACCCAGTGCACTATGGGCTATTCAACATACTTCACAGCACAACTTAATTGCATTTCTTTCTCTTTTACTGCTAGGATGAATGCAGAAAACTGGCACACATTTATTCACATACATCATTCGTGCATATGGCCTGCATATGTTAAGTGATCAGCTTTACTCCCGAAGTATGAAAATCCAAAACACGAAACCTCAGCAACAACAATTTGAACCTGTCAATTAATTACATAGCCTTATGGGCCGCGAAACATGGAAAGCTTGGAGGAATCCTTTGCCTAGGAGCATATTTTACACTCAAGGGTGGTGACCACATCCATCTTCTTGCGTCCCTCAAGCCTCACTCACAACTTTCAGAAACACAAGAGCAGAAAATGCCTGCCAGGAGGGCGTAGAACCATGTCCAGGTTTGTTTGTGCTTCCTGAGCTTCAGTTACAGAGAATTAGGGCATCTCAAACTGAAGGTTTGGGCAAAAAACATCCCCTGGCACCATCTACTGGCTTGTGAGCGGTTGTACCACTTGGTATAGGCTGGTGTCACCAGTGACTGACAGGAGTTTACAACTCATTATTGGTGGGATCCTGTCCACTTCAAATATATTTGAAATGTCTTGGCAGGTATTACCACTTACTGTGGTCTCCTCAATTATCACACATGAAACACTGCCAGGCAGGAGCAATGCACAGGTGAAGCTCCTTCAGGCAGAACAGCAACAGGTAACTCTGTAAAAATCTCATCCTCCAAACACCACAACTCCAAATGCCAACTCCTGCTGATTCACAGACAACAAATTTAGGAAGCAATAAACTGCAGTCTACATGCTGCTCTACTTTTTCTATCAGCCTGAACAGCGGTGGCCTCCTGTGGCTGCGAGAAACACGTGCCTGCAATATTTGAACATACAGAGAAATAATAAACATCTGCTCTAAGATGATGTAACAATATTTTATATTTTGGGGGTACAGTCTTGTCAAGAAAGCAAACCAAAGGTACAAGATCTAATGGAGTCTCCTCCATTCCACTCTATTTTTTAATGCACAAATTTTTCTCAGCTGACAAATGCATAATCACAATTTCATTCATGTGCGTATATCCACACATTGTGCAATTCCACTTAGTCCATTAGAAGGGAAAATAATGTATTCAAAACTTTACATGGACTTTATAAAAGCAAATAATGAACAGTCTTCTGGTTGCAGTTTTATTGCATGTTTCAAAAAATTTAAAAAATCTTCCCGTTTGCTCTGTACACAACAGAACTTAAAAAATCTAATTTACTATGGATTTGGACTTCGTGTCCCCTTCTCTCACCACCACAATAACACCAACTTCCTCCCATATGTCTTATGACATATCCTCCAAATAACAGATATGACATTCTGGAGCTCAACATATGCCGGCTGACAAGACTGTGTACCGGTTTGCCAGCTGCTGCCACATCCCTCTGAGGACATTCATTTAGGTTTCCCCTCTTTCTGAATGCAGTTTTCATCAAACTTATGGGAACTTAATCATCTCTGAGATGTCTTCCATTCAAATTTGGTTGAAGGTGGACAGCAGTTTACCAAGGTTCTGACCACTGATGAGACAACTAGAAGACACCTACGTAACTCCATTTTCTTCATGAAACAGGCTAAAAACTCATAAGTATCTAAAGAAATATTTTAAACAAATTGTGGGTTTACACTGTTGTTGTATTAAATTATTCCAGGCTGTTATATTTTTATGGATTGTAATGCTTACTAGAAAGAAATTGCTTTCTATTAAAGCCATACTATAAAAAATACAGTTGCAAGTGCAAACAGAGATACCTACGAGAAGAATGAGGACCAGCTCTTCTGCTAGTATGACTGTTATTCAGCTTTTGAAATCCTGCCAGTTCAGAGATGAGGAAATGTAAAAGAGTATCATCCAAACCTGACTAGATAGCAAGGCTTCTACAGCACTTCCCTCTCAAAGAGAGTTAAGAGATTACCTTATATGTAAAGGAATTGGATGATGCGTTGCCTGCCCACATTCCTCTGCAGGAGTACATGACAACTCCTTTTTTAATTTGCCACAGAAATGCCAGTAGATGTATCACTGCAACTTCCCAGACTAGGCTACTGAGTGAGATCATAATACACCGAAGAGAAACACTAAACTCTTCTTTATTCTCTAACGGGAGAGATAATTTTCCCTGTTGTGAGATACAACACATTTCCTACTTCGTTCACTTTTGCAGAGTACATGTTGTAAAATGACGGCCTCTGATGCCTATCAATAGCCCTTCATATTTCAACTTTTTTAAGCAGCCATAAAGAACAGAAGCCATGCTGGTTGGAGGCTGTATCCTTTGAAGTACTCACAAACTAAATTCAACAAACCCCAAAGCACTTTCCCCACAGAGAAGTACTCAATTCCTTACAAAACTTCTGTTAATTACAGTTGTGCCCTTGCTTATGGAGTATGTTTTGCATGCACGGCAACATGAAGAAGAGCACAGCTCCAAGGAGTTGAGAACTGCACTAAGTAGTCCTGACCCGTCTCACCAAGATGCACAGTACACAATGAATACTTTAACATCTCCTTTATGCTATTAGAGATACATATTGGTAATTAACATAGTTTCTGAAGCCCATCCTCCATTCCAGATCAATTGCAAGTAATTGTCAAAGCAGGTGATTATCACTGCTTTGCAGACATATGTGATGGGATGCCACATTCAAAGGTATATTTGTAGTTCTCACCAGCTTTCAAACATCTAAATAAAGCATCACAGCTTGTCTGTTCAAGTGACATCATGCCAAAAGGAATTATTTTGCTCATGTTAACATCCATAAGGTAACAAGCCTCTAAGTCTTGTTTTCAACTAATGCAGCGAATAATGATTACTTTTTGCCCACTAACACAGTTATAAGTTTTAATTATTTTTTTTGTCACGAAGACTTAGTGATCCCAAACCTTCCACTCTCAGCTTCAAGCTCATTGATGTAGTAGTATTTTCAGTACTCCTGTGACTGTGTTTATTTGCAGCACTTTGGAGTGCTGTTAAGACAATAACCTTACAAAACACATACAATGAACATCTTCAACGCTGATGGTCTGAGGCTAAAGAGTTAACAGAAAAAGCTTATATGCCATGAAGAAGGCTGTTCAGCTACTGCAGGTTCATAAACATTGCAGAAATGCCTGGTGGAAGGAAAATTCCTGTGGCTAAAGAAAAGACTCAGAACCAGAAGACCTGGTTCCACACTGCCACAAGTGTGGCACTCTGCAACGGTATGTCTTAAAGCTACTCCCTTGGACACTTTGCAGAGGACGTCTCCACTTCTAAATACTTCTTAATTGCATCTACAAAAAATACTACTAGGCTTTATGTAAATTTTAGTGCTTTAAGGTCTCTGAATATGATTCTGCGTGTAAAGTAAAAATAAGGACAAGAGCCATGGTTTCAGCATTCAGGCTGGAGGCAAGTATCAAGTATGGGGTGAGAGATGACCAATACGAAGTTTTGAAATCTCCCTCATGCTTACAAGAAGAAATTATGATTTCACTTTTAAGCCTAGCTTCTTGCTTCACTTTCAACAGCTATGCATTGAAGCTGTTCTACTTATACTGCCTGTTCCATTCTTTCTTTGGAGAAAAGTGGAGGGTGTAACACTGAATTTTGGACGACTTGCTGTACAGTTGCAGGAAAAGAGAAGACAGAAACTGGGAAAAAGAAAGCCCTGTAGTCCAGTGTTACACAAAACACAGACCCAAATCCCAATGCCTTCCATTTCAGATGTTCTGTGCCTCCTTCTCCAGAGAATTCAAAATGAAACAAAAAGCAAGGGAATATGGACTACTAACATGGACTTTGTTTTAATCCTGTGTAAAAAAGGTCTCTGCATGGACTGTCTTCTGCTATTCAGGATATAAAGGTTTGTTTCTGTTAAGTACAATATTCTGGTGTTACTATGAAGAAGCAATTGAAATTTTTAGCAGTCTAACAAAGTTCCTACTGAAAAATATCCAAATAAATTCATCTGAGGTCATAATATGGATTATTTCTTTATAGAAAATATTAAGTTAGTTTAGCACTAAAGAGACACATTAAAGTATATTCTCTTTGCATCTGAATGAAGACAATTGTCCAGTAGGTTCAAGTAAGACTTTATTTAGTCTCAGCTACAGCTCTTACACTCTAACATTTCCACAGCTTTTAACCATGCAGGCTTATACTCAAAGTACTGATCCTCCTCCCCTCCCCAAAATTATATTAGTCAGTGCAGCATCTCCCATGGCAGCCTGTAGGACTGGGCCTTTAAGGAGAAGGGTTCCGCACGCTAGTATCAAAGCAGACTTAAAACACGTGGCCTTTTATTATGCTCTTATCAAAAAGCAGTTCTTTTTTCACCCTAAGACACTGAGAGCTCTCCAGGCTCCTTTGTGAAATATGTCTCAGAAGAATGAATTCAGGCTCTGAATGAAAGCAACAGGCTCTGAGCTGGCATTTCCTTTTTCTACTGAATGAGGCTGCTTTTCCTGGTAAGCCTGTCCTTCACAGCATCACCATCCATGCTGACACAGACAGGCAGCGAGCAGCGTGCTCAGGCAGACGGGCACGGGACATTCAGCAGCGCCTGCCACTGCTGTGGGAGTGACACTCGCAGCTGCGGAGCACCCCTGGGCACAGAGCTGCGTGTGGGCCCTGCCTTTTATAGCCCGGCACCCAGCCCCCCTGGCACGCTGGGGCCACATCACCACGCTGTGGACTCCAATAACTAATACCTCGCACCCCAGACATGGAGAATGCTGACGGAGGTTACACACCCACACTCTGCCCGCACTCCTTTGGCCTCCTCCCTCTTTCCCAGCGCTTCCTGCTCCCTGTCAGCCCTTGCGCCGCCCGCACCTCAGAGCTCCCTGCTCTCGCCGGCCCCGCGGTCGCGCCCCACGGGCACCCTGTCCCCGTCCCGGCCCTTCCCGCGGTGCCCCCGCAGCATCCCCGCTCCGCCCGCCTCGCCGGGCCTGCCCTGCCCTGCCCTGCCTCCCTCCGCACGCCCCGCACCGCTACCCCGGCTCCCCTCGCCGCGCCCCCTGCCCCGCGGGCAGCCTCGCCTGCTGCCGGACCCACAGCCGCGGGCAGACACACCTCGCTCCGGGCCGCGGCCCGGCCTCACCCGCCCCACACCCGCACTCGCTGCGGGCGCTGCCCCGCAGCCCGCCCAGGCCCGGCGCTGCCCCCCCGGCCCCCCGCCGCCCCCGGTGCCCCCCAGTGTCCAGGCCGCCCCCGGTGCCCCCGGCCCCCCGGTGTCCCCGGTGCCCAGGCCGCCCCCGGTTCCCAGGCCGTCCCCGGTGTCCCCGGTGCCCAGGCCGTCCCCGGTGTCCCCCGGTGCCCCCGGTGCCCAGGCCGCTGCGGCCGCCGCGGGCGGCACTCACACGCCTCATCGCCGCCGCTCTCCGCGTCGCCGTCCGAGAAGGACTCGGCCCCGTCGGCGTAGCCCGCCAAGCCCACGATCTCCTCCTCCTCTTCCTCCTCCTCGTCCCCCTCTTCCTCCTCCGGCAGCTTCCTCGGCACCTGGCTCATGCCGGCCGCGCTCCCCGCGGCGCTCCGCGGGCCCCTCTTCCTCGCCTTGCCTGGCTGCCTTGCCTGTCTGGGGGCACGGGGGGCGCAGGTCCCGCCGCTCCGCA
>JAWWMP010000116.1:78423667-78438221 GCA_035047865.1 Dendrocincla tyrannina | reverse complement strand
TGCGGGGGGTGCGCAGGTGGTGGCGGAGGGGCCGGGGCTGTGTCCGGGCTGTGCCGGGGCTGGGAGGGGCACGGCCCGGCCCAGCCGCTGCCCAGCGCCCCGGTGGCGAAGCTGCTGCCTCGCTGCGGACAGGGATCCCCCCCGCCGGGCAGACACGAACCCTCCGGCTCGCCTGTGTCGACATCGGGGCTCAGCTGCAGGTTTGGGAGCATAAACGAAATAAACCAGGAGCCTTAACGCTCTTGTTCCAACTTTTTAAGGGCCGCGTCTAATGAGAAATGGAAATCTGGCTCGAAGTCATCCTTCCTGTTGTTGACATCACCTGAGAACTCCGCTGGAAATATTTCCACTGGTTTGCTGTAAACATCAGCCGTCGCTGAGGTCTCAGCGCCTTGTGAGTACACAGGGGATGCTGGCAGAGCTCTCTGATTGTGTGGAAAGGCATAGCTACGGCGTGTGTTTGTTCTGCAGTGTTCATTTTATTGCAAACATTAATAAAGGGCTTATTGTGCCCTGGGGTGTTGTGTGCTTTACAGCAGAAACTGTAGATAGTGCTCTGGTTTTTCTTTTTTTAAAGGCATAACTGATACCTTCATGTGTTTATAATTATGTGTGAAGTGATTGTTTGGGTTTCTTGCTTGGTATTTCTGCACTGCACATGACCAAGAGGATGTGTTGTCTGCTACTGGGTACCTTTTGTTCGCTGAAAGGGAGAGAAAGTCTCTTGCTCATGGGTGGATCAGTGAATCTTCCCCCCATGAGTTGTTTAACTGAATTTAAAATGTCCTACCCATGCTAAAGGTGCAATTTATTTGGAAGATTAGTAAATCTGTCTCTGTTCAAAGGTGGAAAAACACAACCATGCCTAAATTCTTACACAGCATTGGTTAGGCACGGACCAGATCCTCTAGTAGGACTGTGGTTTATTCTGTGGAGAATGTTATTTACTTGCATTCAACATGATATGTCTGGCTGTGCAGCTAGTTTTATAACAACTTATTTTGGCATGCTCAAATTCCAAGCATTGTGTAATCTTCATTCTCTAGATACTTGGAAAACAGTGTTTCTGGTGATCTGTGATTACATGTAAGACCTGTAATTGCACTCCAGACCACAAGACATGGTGTAATGACACTCATGCAGAACTTCATATTAATTTCTGATCAGAAAATACTAGTCAAATACACTCCATCTACCAAAGCTATGGTTGGTTGGTTGGCTACATAAACTATTTAGATGCCTGGTATGTTGATGATGTATGCGTATTTGTTAGTGAGGACCTATTAGTCTGCAAGAGCGGATGGGAATTCTGTAACAGTAATGTCATTGCTTCTCACTCCGTTTTTTTTTGTTTGAAAATAAACTGTAATTAATTTAAAAAAGTCTTTGTAATAGTACTCAGGAAAGTTTTCACTTTCCCATACTCGTTAGTATGTACCTAGACAGTGTTATCAGCCTCATGTGGGAAACTGGCTTTGAACACTAGAAACTAAGTGATGAGTAAATGATTAATAAAAATAAAGTGATCAGCCTCCTAATCTTTCAGGTACTTTCTTCAAGGGTTTTTTTGCAGAGATGTTTTCTTTATTGGGGAATAGAAACTGTGAGAAGTTGTCTGCACTAATGGAGCTCCAATGTTGGCTGATATAATGTAGTTGCAGTGCCAGGCTTAGCATCTTGGCCTGTCACAGGTGGCATGTTCTGTAGTTCAGATTATCAAATTTATGATGTTCTTGGACGAGATGAGATGAATGATATCATAATAAATCAGGTGTTTGTAGGGTGTGGTAATGAGCCATTGAGCCTCAAGCTGCATTTCTCCATCTGTCTTCACTTCTGCTTGACTTAGCCAGTGAGTCACTTTGTGATGTAAGAAAAAGACCTTGCTGCCCCTTCCTCGCTGTATCTCTGTAACACATCGAACAATAACAGTTTGGATGGGTGGTGTAACAATGGCCCTTTGTAAAGCACTTTCAGGTACTTAAATTAATTACACCATCTGACAACTATGTTTTATTTATTTATTCTCCGTAGTTTCAGATGTGCAATTCTTTTTCCCTCAGCAGTTAGGGCTTTGGATGAACTTCCAGAGAACTCACAGCTGTACCTTTTTTAGAGATATATCAGTGCAACATGTCACTAGTGGAAGTATTTTATTTAAAACTACAAATGATGTGGTTTCATTGGTAAGATTAACCTAAGGAGATATTTGTAAAAGACATTAATTGTAATTGTTTTGGGCAAATGAAAGTTTGAAATAATTTTAGCTCCTTTTGTTTATTAAGGAATGAAATATGTGACTTCTTAAAAAATAATCCAACCAAAAATAGAAGATGTAGAGCTGCACTTTGGAAAGACCTAAGTTCATAGCAGTAAGGACCTAACTTTCTTCCCTGCCTTCTGTCAAGCTATTTTGACCCCCAAAATCTCCAGAATTGTTTCTGAGTACAGTATGAGCAAATATTCTCACGTGCCATTGCTAACTTGTGAACCCTTTAGGAAAAGCTTAATTACTTCTCTCTTGACTATTCCCTGTTAGCAGGTGCTGCTGAAAAAGTTTGTTACAGTTTATTGATAGCAGTTCTGAGAAAGAAAAGTGAAATTATAAAATATCCCATTGTCTTGCAGTGACTTTTCACTGAATTATGTGTAATGGTCTCTTTTTAAACTTTTAATTCTCCTCTTGTCTCTATTTGGTTTATCTTATGCCATTCAGAACAGGGACTTGTGAAGGCAGGTGTTTCAAAGTTAGGAAGAGTCAGAATAAACATGTGAATTCCAGGCTTATTGGTTGTGTGGTTTTCAAATGTATGCATGTTGGGATGTTCTCCATGTACTGCTTCCTTTGAGAGGTTTTACATGTGACAGAGATATTCTACATCCAAAGTGGTGATACTTTGGCCAGACAAGTATTTTTCTTGTTTTCTGAACAACTCCTGAGATCCAATTGTGGAGGTCTTGAGAGTGAAACAGGGAAGGATGCTGTTTGGTACCAGGATCAAGAGTGCTATCAAAAAACAGTAATGAAGTTCATAAATGTCAATTTTAGAACGTATTTTGAGAAGTATGTGATAAATGAAACATTAGGGTTGCACAAGACTTTGAGGTTAAAAGAAATCTAGCACATTACTACTAATAATTAATTGGGTATATTGAAAGAGGAAGATGTCTCGTGAAAGCAGTTGTGTTTTGGCAAATGAATCCACATTGGATGGCTTAACCAGTACAGTACAACAGCTTGAATTCTTGCATTATCCAGTTGTGCAGGGCTGTCTTGGCCTCAGTGATGTACTCCTGATGCAATATCGAGTGCGTACCTGGATTTTTCTTCCACCGTTTTACTTTTGAACCTTTGTCAGTGGTCCTGCCATGTGTGACGTGAAATTCAAGGTCCTTAGAATCAACATGAAGATTCTCTCTTACTGCCAGCACTCATGTCTTCCTGCCTGCTCCTCTGTGGCTCTCTCCTTCCACTCCTCAGACCTGCTGCTGGTCTTTCAAATCCTAGCTGCATCTCATGCAAGCCACAACCATGGAGAAAGCTGGCTGTGATTGGGGGTGGGATTTAGGAACATCTGTGGGAAGTGGTGCATGGAAGCATCTGGTGTGGATGCCAGCCAAATGGAGTGTACCAGGGCCATGGGGTAGCTGGCATGTGATGTGCTGAGCATGGGCACCCTAGTAGATTTGCCCTAATCCTGAAGAAAAATTAATCTGCCCCTATGCAAAAAAAAGCCTAAGCTTTTTTTATCTTATGTTGTGATCAAAAGCATATTTGGAGTACTCTTCAAATCATGACATCTTACCTCCTTCAAATCCTGGCTTTAAACAAGCTTCTTATAACAGTCTATCCCTTACTTTCCCTTTCTCTCTCATGACTTGCCACCTTCCCCACCTAAACACCATCCATTTTTGTGAAGTGAGCCACTGAAGATAAAGGTTTTGTGGACATGTCCTGGCATGCTGTTGGACGAAAGCATTTTCATATTCATTATAGAAAACGCACTTGGATTTGATGTAAATTAATTCCTTAAGGGTGTGTATCTTCATTGTGTCTGCATCATAGTGGGCTAATTTCCTTTTCCAGTTTGAGATGCCAATTGCTTTAGGCCAGTCAGGAATATTGTAACAGCATCTATAATGTGACATCTTAGCAAGACCTGTTGCTAGTCTGTTTATATTATGGCAATACACTTCTGAGTTAAAATTCCCTAAATTGTCTCAGATGGGTCAGTCACTGGGGAAAAGTGCCAGCTTTGTAAAATAAAAAAGCATCATGGATGTATGATAATGATGTGTGAGCTCAGTATTTAAATAGCTTTTTAATAGTGATCACTGTGAATCATTTTAGGTATGTTTTTTTCTTTTATCAAGAGTTTTATGTCTGTGTGTGCAGCAGTTGCAAGAAATTGCAGCTGCTTCAGTGTCTTGGGTGGGATATGATCTTTTCACCATATCACTACTGCCGCAAATAATTGCACTAATATCTGCAGGGCGTGGCCATTGATTAAGTCAGTTGATTAGTATTTCGTAAAGCTTACATGTGAGTAATTTTTCTTAATTTTCTGTCTGACCACTTTTGTGATTAGGCTGTGTCTGGCTGGAGTCTTTTGAGAGGATTTAGGGATGGGGGACGGGGGTTGTCTTTCTTCTGGCTGTGGAATTATCTGCCTGACATCTGCAGTCTTTCATTTACATGATTGTTCTGGTGTAAATCCAGATTTTGAAAGTATAGCACTCTGTTACAGGTTTCTCTTTTCCAGACTTTACAGCAGCTCCTGAATTCTTGCAAGTATGGGTTTTTTTCCACAGCTTCTGTGTAAAATCAGGCCATGCTCTTTCCATGTGCTTTTTTTAAATTTCTTTCTCTGAGTAGGAGTAGTATTGGTCTCAAGTCTTACATTCTTTCTCTTTTGTTATACTGTGATGTAACTTCAGCCTTTGACTAACCCCCAAGATCTAAAATTTGCATGTATGCATGTATAGAAGCACATTAAGTTAGGATAGCCTTTTTATAGTAAAACAATTGCAGAAGTGTGTCTTCAGTGTTACATTTCATCATTGAAGAGTGCTGATTGATGGAGTTGCAGAGAGATGTGATAGAGGATGCAGACCAGTTTGGTTTTTTCGTTTCAGAGTCAGAAGTTAGAATAAGAATAAATGTTATGCTTTAACTTGTATCATTTTATTATTTGTACAGTAAATAGGAGTCTCTGCCCTAAAGACTGGGTAGCATGGAAAAAGCTCAGAGGCAAGGTGTAGATGAAAATCGTTTTCTTCCTGTCCTTGTGTTAACACTCCCTGCAACATCCACTTCTTTCACAGATGTAGATTCTTTCAGACATGCTGAAATCCGGTCTCTAGACTTGTCAGTTTTATGTTAGATGGCCCCTCAGAAAAGAGATTGTAGGGAATCACGTGTTCCAGCCCCTGAACAAATACAACTTTGCATCATCGCAGGAGATGGTACCCCACTTTTGATGTGTGATGATTTCCTCCAGAGGTGTGCTAGTTTCCTCCCAGAACAGCTGTTAATTTTGCTTGAATGCCCTGCATTAGTGCTGGTATTGTTTAAGTCCATTGATATGAATGACAGACTCAGGTGTGGAGTAAGCTGAAGCATGGATTTGATGTACAATATTTTATTAATGAACAGTCTGCTACCAAGCTGGATTCTTTTCGTTCCCTGTAAGATTACACCTAATCAGTTTGGAGAAGCCAGGGTTTAAGAAATCCTGACCTGGCATGCACTGGGTGAGACTGTCATGCATATCACTTTCTCTGGTGTCTTGACAGGCAAGTGGAGGCACTACTGCAGATGTGTGGCTTATTTTCCAACTGATCTGATAAAGCAGAACTGAGGGCCAGTGTTACAAATTCCAGGATGCAGTTGAACTTCATGGATGGTTGAATAAAGATGGTTTTGGTTCTGCACTAATAATTTTTAGTGCTCTCCCTTCTTTTTAACTGTGCTGATGCTTTAGTAAGAACAGTCCACTATAGATCCAGGATCTCATTTCTGAATCATCCTGAGCCCATCATTATACATATGAAGTTGAGGGGGTTTTTCCCCACCATGAATACCAGTCTGTGTTTAAATGGTATTGAATTCTGCCAGCCATTTTAACAGTTGTAATTGTTCCCTGTCCCCCTGTGATTCATTAGTGGCTATAATGAACTAAATATATTCTTAATGCATATGGCCGTGGAGTGGCAGGGTTTGTGTCCTTCCCCTATGAAGATTGACCTTGAACCATTTGTTTCCTGTCTAACTGGTTCTGTACAGATGAGGACTTTTCCTGTTATCCCATAGCTGCCTAGTTTTTATGATACTGGGGGGGGGGGGATGTTTGTGGATTTTTTTGGTTTTGTTTTGTTAGTTTTTTGGTTTTTGTTTGTTTTGTTTTTTGGGTTTTTTTAAAGCAGCTGTCCTTCCTTTGAGGGGAATATTTGGGGATGGGATATAAGTTATTGAGGAATAACTTTACATCAGTGAAACTGTGGTAACAGTCTACGTGTAAATTCACCACAAATGTGAAGTAGCTTAATTTAAACATCTGTCATATGTCCAAACAAACAGCATTCAGCTCTGACTAATCTACATTGCAATCACATCCTAGCTTGCTTCATAACATTTTAACTTTCAGAATTCTGTTTGGGGTTTAGTTTTGGTCAAAGAGTGCCTTGAGTGAATTAGAGGAATTCACTTCTCATTTTTCCTACTTGTCAGACCAGATTGACTATTTTTATATTTAGGCCTGCTTTGTTTATTCAGGAAAGATCTATCCATTCTTAATGAGAATTTTACACTTTGTTTATCTGGTAGCAAGATGGGACCCAATGTGAAAACTGAATGGCAGAATTAAAAGATTGGTATGGATACTTGCAGCAAGCAGCATGCCACATCAGTAAATCAAAGCAGAATTTGTAGGTGTAAGTTGTGGTCCTTGGCAGAGTCTGTTAACTGAAAAAAAATAATATTTTTAAAAATGTTTCCCAGATTCATTGTCTCCCTACAGGATTAATTTAGGTAGAAAAAACAAAACCCCAGCATTTTTTTTGCCTCCTCGCTCTTCACTTTATTTCTGCTCACCAACAAATGTGTTTAAGAAGTTTAAAACCAAACTTCTGGGTTACATGTTCTTTCAGAGAATTTAGCCTTTCATGCAGACATGCAAATGGGGAGGATGTTGCTGCTTCATTTGCTAATGTCAGGTTTTTCTTCTTTTTGTTTTTAATCCTCAAAGTGGAATACTTGGCGTGGAAGCTAGAAGCATCTTTTATTCAAAATCTAGCATACTAAACTTGGATGCACGTATTTCCAGCTTTTAAATATTTTTGTTTAAAATATTGTACTAATATGAATTTGCTTAAATATCATATGTGGTTTTGCACATCCAGCAAGTGTCTGAATATAATTACATGGGATGAGCTAGTTTTGGTAATATGCAGGCACACCAAGAAAACAGGTGCATTTAGAAGATCTGAGCACAGCATTTGAAAGAAAAAAACAAAACAACATTTTAAAGATTTATTTGTTCTCATAATTTGAAATTAAGGCTCTCTTCTTGACTGAGCTGAAGCAAGTGTTGAGCTACTCAGGAGGCTGCAGTTTTGTAAAGCCAGTTTTGTCTGGGACCTGTTCTCAGTGTTTCCCAGAGATGCCATAAAGAGTATCAGTGAAATGGAGAACCTGCTCTGTGCTTCAGTCCTCTGTAGCTCTCAGGAAACACACGGGTACTCTGCTTTGGTGGAAAAAGTACTGAATGCACTTTTCAAGTAAGCTAAGCCAGGGAGGGTTATCAGAGGAGAGTGACACTATAATGGAATTTCGCAGCACACTATTAAATGTGTGCTAGAGTGTTTCACATTAAGATGATGGATTTTTCTGTCATTCTAAGAAGCTGTACACTTGTCCTCTTGCCCCCAACAAACTTGTAAAACTGTAACTATATAGGCAGCATCTTAGTTTGATTATTATTAATAAAGTCAACTTCTAAATTTTATTATAGCAACAAGCATCTGTCTGTCCTTTTTACTGGTAAAAAACTAACCTTCATTGGATTAGTTCTTATGCTTCAGATTTTGAGTATGAGTGTTCACTCTTCTGATAATAGGGAAATTTCCCATGGTTTTGTGTATCTCATGCTTAACTCAAAATATATACAGTGTTTCAAGAAAAACAGGATCAGGTAAAAGTGTCTAATGCCAAAGTTAGCAGATTTTGCCAAGTACCATTAAAAAAAATCACTTCCCTTTTGCTCTGTAAGGGGGATTTTCAGGCTTTGCTTAGGTAAGGATCAAGAATAAAATGATACTAAAGTAATGACTTAAAAAAATTCCCTTGCTTTATGCTCGAATAAAAATATGGCCCATAGAGAGGTAATTACCAACAACTTGTGTGTAGCAAAAGTATAATTAGTTTACTGTATTAAGTCTCAAAATGGTAGACCTGAAAAACAAACCCTTCAACTACTTTTTGCATTATTGGGTAGTTTAAAGATGGATGCCTATTATCCTGGGGGGGTTTAATTAAATTTGATGTATTTTGTATTGGTAATGCTGGATCAAAACCTGATTTCCCTGCTTCTGAGGCTGATCTTGTTTGATTCAATGACTGTTTATGTGAATAAAGCCCAAAGAATATGGCTTTGTATGTAAAACATCCTCCCAGAGGGAGTTGTAGTAGGCTCACACTTAATGTGAAAAAAACAAACCAAAAGAAAAAGAAACCAATGTTTATGTTTCCTTGTCTTGTTGTACAATGATTTTCAGTGAAGTTTCATATTCTGTGAAATTAATCCTGTAGCCAAGATGGTATGATATTGGACAATTTTTACAATTCAGCATGCAGGTCTGTGCTGTTGAAACAATAGGCTGAGTGTTGGAAGGTGCAGATAGTCTGACTAAAATAACATGTGTTCAAAAGAAGTGCATTTTTGATAAGGTTCAGCAGAGAGATACTTGTGAACTCTGCATGGTGTGTTACAGTCATGGGAGTAGTTAACACGATAAAGAAAATCTCAGCTTTCTTTCTGTTTACAAAACTGGCCTTTCTGGAAGAACTGGAAAACAAGAATACAAATATATAATATGCTTGCCTTCTCTGTCTTCCCCTCCCTTCTGGCCTCCCTGTATTGAGACAAAAATATAGGGAAAGACTAACTGTAAGAAAACAACACTTATGGTAAGTCCTCCTCTCCCTTGGTTTTCTCTCTCTGTTTTATACACTACTGAGAGCTGATGGTTGTGTGGCAGTGCAACTCCTGTGGTAAAGTATGATTCAGTCCTGTAGTGCCAACAGAGCAAAGCTACTCTTTTAACTCTTCCATACTCTGCAGTAGCCACAAGTCTGAAGGTGGATCTGCATGGTGCAGGAGTGAAGTTTGATCTTGTCTGCACTGAAATACTAACGTGTTTTAGCCATATTAGGTTATTCTTGTGGTTTTAAGGTAATGAAGATGCCCTTGACTGTTTTTTCACTTGATTTTTCCATGCAAAATTCTTCTTCATTTTGTGCCACTTCCAAAAGATCTCTGTTCTGCAACTTTGTCTTTGCCCCTCCTTTGTCCTAGTACTCTGCATCCTTGTTCTGAAAATCATCTGATTTTCTTTGATCTGTTCCTCATCCCCTACATTGTTTGCTAGTTGTGTTCTGATAGTGGTTAATGAGTGCTGAGTCACCAGTTTGAACCCAGAGGAGCTGTGAACACAGCAAAAGTTTGTTTGACAAACTTTTAAAACAGAATTTGTGAGAGTGAAGAAGCATCAGTGTCCCTCTTCCATGCCTTTCCGTGTACCCTTTAGCAGATTGGTTGTTATGACATGACTTCCAAGGCTTTTAGAAAGCTCTATGGGCAAGATTTTCTTCCTCATCTCATATTCTAGGTTTTACTTATCTCAGTTTGCAGTCTTTTTCTGCTTTCACTTCAACTTTAGTAGGGTTTGGTTCTTGGGGTATATTTTTCTTTCTCTGCTTTCGGCTGTTTCTACTTCAGCATCATCAGCTTATGGGCTTTTCTGGTTGCTCTTCCAGTTTTGTTAGCCTTCCAGTCCTTATCAATGCGCTGTTTTTTTGATAACACTGTTCCCACTGTGTTCCTTGGTAGGAGGGATGATGAAGGAATATCTATTTCTATCTCATTGGACAGGAACTGGCACCTCCTTGAGATTTTTGTTGGGGTTTTTTTGTGGTATGTTGTAAAAGTGAAAATGAGATCTCTTTTGACAGTGTACTGGAATATAAGAGGCACAGGGATGCTAAGCTTCATGAGGGTAGGGAAGCAGAAGGCCAGGAGAAAAATCTTACCTAGTTCTGGGAACATGGTCCAGGAACATGATGTCCCTGTAGCATGACCCTGTCCTTCTCTGTTATTCCATCATCAGTTTTGGTGTTTTTTTGCTTCATATTTCCATTCAGGACCTGAGCAGCCTTTCTGGACAGATGATGTAAATATTCTCCATGTGTTAACATGATCTTGCCTGAACTGGTCTCTTGTAATGTACAAAGGAGACTCAGATATGCTGAAATTTCAAAATATTAATTGACTATAAAGCAGGTACACTGAACTGCATGATCCTTTTCAATCCGCAGAACAAGACCAAAGCATCTATTTTGGCTGTAGACAAATGGGAAACATAAGGAGACTGATGTGGGTGTAACAAATGGCATCATCCTCCACAATTCCTATCCATGTCTGACCAAGGAGGTGCTTCTACTAAGGGAGCCTGACTTTTACCAAGATGCTGTGGGTAAGCCTATGTAGTAAGGCTTTTTCAGAGTTTCCTTTCTTTCAGGCTGTGGAAAACCTTTGTAAGCATTAAAAAGCTGAGTCTCTTTAAACCCAACTTCGGTTTCCGGAGAGATGGCTTCCACTGCAAGGTTACTCCTTTGGGTTGCTGCAGGATCTGTAAGCACACAGGAAAAGGCAGGGGAAGAGGGAGCAGTGTGAGGAGTGGGGTCATTTGTGTCTCCCTTGCACTCTCAGCTCTCTGTACTTGGCACAAGTACAAGTATTTCTCGATAATGAACCTCTGACTTCTTGCATGTAGCCATGAGGGCAGAGTCTTCACTGAGAGCTGAGGTTCTGTTCTGCAAGTGGAACAGCTTTCAAGAGGTGCAGTCTCTGCAGTGCAGACTCTTAATCACCTAAAATTACATTAGTGGTGTTCCTTTTAATCTGTGCAAAGAGCCTGCTGGTGTGGGAAATTTTTATTTTGCCTGGTTGGGTATCACATTTCGATGCAGCAGATGGCATGTGTATGACAAGTGCCCTTTGGTAAGAGAGTAAACACATCAAGAATACACCCTAACCCGTTGGTATTTTCTTAGGTCTTTTGTAACATCAAAGCACCCTTGTGCAATACTTATTACAGTCACCTAATGCAAGATCCAAGGTTTTGTGATACCTACTTTCTTCTGTTGCTCCTATGTTGGTACAGCTGGCAAGATTCTCAAGAGATATATGGATGAGCAATACGATATTCAAGGTGAACGGTGTTAATTGAGCTGCAGCCTGCACTGAGAGAGATTAACTTCAGTTACTTGGCCTGAAAGTATCTTGGGTCAACGTATAACTTTTAAAATTTAATTAATTGAGATTCTGGTTTGCAGTATGAGTAGAATAGGACAGAAACATAGGATTTAGTTTATTTTGAGCTTGGTGCAGTGGCATCCCTCGTGGCTTAAATGCTGAGCTGAAGGTAGAAGACTTGCTCTGCATGGCCTTGCCCTGTCAGAACAAATAAGGAATGGCATTTTGGGAACTGGGCTGTTTGATGGGTTGGAAGAAAAGAGCCCTGGGATAGCGAACCATACATCAGACTTCTGTTATCTGAGATTCCCACTATTGGACTCCTGCATGGAGTGGGGAAGAGTCTTCTGCAGAACTTCTGAAGAATTTGTCAAGTATTAAAGAAAGCATAGAGGATGCCCACAACCCACTGAAAGATCCTTCAGCACCACGTCTGCTCTGGGGGTGGCAGAAGGATCAGGATTTCCAAAGTATGGTCTGTATGACCTATTTGGAGATTACTCACAAACGGGACCTATACAGATACAGTGTGAAGAGCAACTTGACCTTGTTGGTAGTATTACAGCTTTGTAGGGGGATTAAGAAGACTTTTCACAGTTACTGTTTCTTATGATAGTCTTTCTTCTAGAAGAACTCAGAGCATGTCTGTATCTGTGTGGCATCTCACTCTTCCTGTCCCTGACTATTTGTTGATAATGGTGAGTGCATTAAACATCAAAGTCTTGTTTCACTGGAGAATCAAGTCCCCAGTCCGGTCCTCCAAGTCCAGAACTTGTCCTTGCTGACCTGTTCCCATTTTTTAGTTACTTCAGACATCTGCTTTCCACTGATACTGTCTAATTACCTAGGGGCAAAGTTAAGCTGCCCCTTTCTGCTGTTCAAAGTATCCAGTGGGAATGGCTTTAGAAAACCTTCAGACTGCCAAAGGATGTAAGACACGTGTATGTTCCCTCTCTGTAAGCTTTATCCATGTGCTTTTGAAAGAGTATGTTTCTCCTGGTTCATGAACCACTCTGATGGGTGATTTGCTACACCAAAACAGTTATTTGCTGACTGTAAACAAATAAGACTGAACTGACTATTCAGATAGTAATTGCCAAGTTTATCTCTGTGTATAGGATAATTCCCATGGTGTTCTGTCTTTGCAGCTTTAGCGATAAACTCTGTTTCAGTTTTAATTCTTCTTCTTCTTTGCATTAACCGTATTATCTTTCATTTCAGTAACAAAACCTTTAGGAAATACAAATCCAAATGTAACCACCTTGTACTTGTCATGGTTATGGCACTCACTGTTACGTTTGTTAGGCGGATGCAGTAAAAACCTCACTGACAAACTGAATGTCTAAGAGGAGCAGAATCATGGAGTTTTAGACTAGTTTCACTAGTTTCACTGTTCTCAACTACCTGTGTTTATTTTTCATCACGTAAAATACCAGCAAGAGCACCATGCAACAAGATCTGAGTATCACAGCATTGCATCCTTGGATATGAACAATTGATGAGGAACATGAACTTTGATGTGCCTGCTGGAGTCATGGATTTAGTTGTGTTTGCTGCAGAGAAGTTGCCTTACTTTGTGTTGGTTTGGATATTCTCAGATTTGCATGGAGAAGTGTTGTGGTTTAACCAGAGCTGGCAACTAAGTACTACATAGCTGCTTGCTCACTCCTTCCTCCTCCACTGGTGGATGGGAAGGAGGATCAGAAAAAAATAGTAAAAAGAACCTCTCATGGGTTGACATGAGAACAGTGTAATAATTGAAACAAAGTAAAATATAATACTAATGATACTAATGATAAAAATAGTAATTAAAAAATCCAATAAAATTCCAGAAAAACAAGTGATGCACAATGCTCTTGCTCACTGCCCACTGACCGATGCCCAGCCCCTCCCCAAGCAGGGATTGGCAACTCCCAGACAACTCTCCCCAGTTTATATACTGAACATGCTGCTCTGTGGTACGGAATATTCCTTTAGCCAGTTTGGGTCAGCTGTCTTGGCCATGCTCCCTCCTCACAGGCAGACCAGAAAGTCCTTGACTTAGAGTAAGCAATACCTAGCCACAACCAAAACATCAGTGTGTTATCAGCATAGTTCTCATACTGAATCCAAAACGCAGCACTGACTCAGCTACTAAGAAAATCAGCTCTATCCCAGACAAAACCAGGACAAGGAGAACATTGCTGCTGTACTGTTTCTTCTTCAATAGTTTAACAGCTTTGCATGAGTTGAGGAAGTGGAGTGGTTCATGCTACATGT
This sequence comes from Dendrocincla tyrannina, assembly GCA_035047865.1. Taxonomy (NCBI): domain Eukaryota; kingdom Metazoa; phylum Chordata; class Aves; order Passeriformes; family Dendrocolaptidae; genus Dendrocincla; species Dendrocincla tyrannina. The sequence goes on along the minus strand of JAWWMP010000116.1, from coordinate 78,424,428 downwards.
GTGGAACATTCTGATCTGGTCCTTATTGTCCTTATTTATCTGGTGGTTGTGTCTTTGTTTTGTTATGAGAGTAAGTGCTTGAATACATTTTTACAAGTTTTTAAGATAGCTGCCCACTTTATTCATCTTGATACACTTAACCAAGAATCACTAATCTGTATTGTGTAAGTCACTGAGTGTGTTTTAAATGGATCGCAGAATCACAGGGTGGCTGGGGTCAGACCTCTGGAGGTCCTCTGGTCCAACCCCCTGCCTAGGGCAGGGCCACCTAGAACTGGTTGCCTGGATTGCTAAGTTTCTTTGCAGTGTTTTGTGTTGGTGTTATATATCTAAATGTTTGTTTGTTCTATATCTTAAAACAAAATCATGCACCCATATCTTAATGCTCTGTGCTTAAGAATAATACCTCTTTTTGGTTCAAAAATCATTGCAAGTTTTGGAACAGTATTCTGTTAGATGAAATCATATATCAGTTTTGGTACTGTACAATCCATAAAAACTGCAAAAAATGGGTACACAGACTGATTGATGCATAAGCATGGCTGAGAAGGATGGAGCTGGAGTGGGATGGGGAAGACATTTGTCTCAAGAGGTAATTCTACAGGTAATGTGTTTTTTTTGTGATTTGGATGTTACTTAAGACTTGGTATCTGAAGTATTTGTATTGTTGCCGTAAGGAAAGGGAAAAAACTTTCCAAGACAACTTTGTATGGGTAAAGCAGAGAAGAGTTCTTTTACTTATAGGGTTTTGGGGTACAGAA
>JAWWMP010000116.1:78404622-78423567 GCA_035047865.1 Dendrocincla tyrannina | reverse complement strand
ACAAGCTATGCTATATGTGAGAAACTACCTAGAAGTATAAAAATCTACAAATTCATGAAAACCCTACGGCAACAGTATGTGAAGGAGTTGGAAATGACTGAAGCCTTGGTGAACAATTTCAGCTTCGCTGGTGTCATGCTGAAGGTGGAACAAGAGTGGGAATGGTATGAAACGGGTCAGAGCACCTGAAGGCCTTTTGCAGATATTTCTTCAAAGCTCTTTGGCAACATTCACCCAATGCTGGGACTGTGTTCAGAAATAAGTGTGTATTGCATAAACTAAGCTTATTCTTGGATTCTCAGCTTGTGTATCTGAGTCAGCAAATGTGTCCTAATATACTCAGCCCAGTATGTTTTGATGAAGCAAAGGTCTTGTACCAGAACTCTGCTGCTGTCATTGTTGTGCAGTCTGTCCCAGCACATGCTTTTCCTCAAGAGTAACCTTCCTTCTTTCCCCGAAATCAGTAGTTATAGAAATCTTACTGGCATGCCAGCACATGCCTCCAGAGAACCCGAGGGGCATTTTTAATGAGAAGTGCTTTAGAATTCCTGGCTTGATTTATGAAGAAAAGAAGAAAAATAATCACAGAAACAGTATCCCCTTACCTGTTAAAATCTTTGCCTTCAACTTCATGGTGGTAACAGCTTAACTTTTGAAGATGCAAATGGCATAACCAAATATTTACCTGTTTTCCTCTTAGAAGTACAGACTTTCTTTGCTTAAATGCAACACAGTTTGGGAGGGGAAGTCGTAAAGGACTAGAAGTTTTTGTTCTAAATTTGTGGAAGAAATAAGCATTCAGGGCTTCAGCACTGAATGTTTCCTGGAAAATTTTCCTGTAACTTGTCTTTGAGAAATAAAGTTGAAAATATTTTAGCAGTTTGTTGCATTGTTCTAGGGTTTTGTAACTTGTACGAAGTGAGACAAACAAGGGCAGCAGGTCTTTGCTTTTGGTTTCCTTTCATCAGCCCAGCTGTGTTAGTGTAAGCATTTCAGTCTTTGTTTTTGAACAAGACTTTACATTACAACCACAGAAATAAGGCAGATACATTCATTCTGCATTATTTATATTCATACATTCATAATCACAACTCATAATGATGTTTACAGGTATAGAAACCCACTCTAGCCCATGCTGAGGTCACCAATTACAACAGGTGCTCTCAGTCTTATCAGCACCTGCACTGCCTTTCAGAAAGTGCCAAACCTGCTCCCGTTTGTGCTGCACTCAGCCACTAGACATAATTTCTCACTGTTCAGTAACACCTCCCTCTCCTTCCCCCCCGCAAAAGAAAGAAAAAAAGCTTGACTCCCAACATTCCTATCATGTCTTACGAATATTTGTGTAAGTCCTTGGCAAGAAGCTGACTCTGTTCCTCACTACTAGCCAGTCTGCTTCTACTGCCTTGTATTCCTGTTTCTTCCAGAACTTATTCCTGTAGTTCAGGTACTGAAGGAGGTGTGTACTATGGTTTTAAACACCCTGGATGCAAGTCCTGTGAATCAGTAGCATAAGCAAGTAGTATGAGGGAACGTGGAGGCATGGGATGCTACTGGATATTGGATTTTCCGTGGCTTTTATTTAGAGAGGAAATTAATCATGAAAAACTGTAAGAAGAGAATGCTGTGGCGTAAACTTTAAAGACATCGTTGTGTATTTGCTACTCTGTGGGAGACATGCCTTGTGTGGTGCATAGGACAAGCAGTGACTGGGCAGGGCTGTGGAGAGGTAAGAGTGTACTTTTGTGTGGAAGCTGTGACCTGGAACCTAAGAACAGGCTCGCACCATTGGGAACAACAGTTGACTAATTCTGACAGTTCCTGCTCTCTCTGTGATTTCCTTTGCAGCTTTAGTGTTATATTAACTCCTTCTCCTTAGTGTTGTATTAACCTGGGGCAAACGAGTTCCTTAGGTTTCTCGTTGCACTCCCAAAGTGACACATTCATCAAAACTACAATAATTTTCAATACGTCCATTGCTTTTACTGTATTCTGTTGCATGACTTTACACTGCACATAAATCTGAAAAAAATGTGTTTTAGGGTTTTTGTTTCCTCATTTTAATACTTTCACTGCAGTACTATACTGAGGGGTTAGATCTCTGGGGAAGTTTGTTTGCACTACTACACTAGCGATGGTCAATTTACAGAAGTTTAAAGCCAGGGAACAAAATAATACTACTACTAATATTATTTTCTCCCTTGTCTGATCTGGAGCAGAACTGCCCCTGGAAGTGCAGAGAAGGAATTTTTTGAGAGGAGACTGGCACTCTGTGGCAAAGGTTGCACAGATGTCGGGTCCAGTACTTGAATAAGAAATTTCTTGCTCATGTTGGTGCCACAGACTTTGTTTCAATTTCTTAATTGATTTTTGTAAGCTTGGGATCAGGCCAAGCAAGATACTTCTCATAAAAATAGTGATAAAACCTCTTGCAGCTTTTAAAGTGAATTCCTGTATATCCTCATCCTAGCAGCTCTGTTAGTAAACCAACATGCAGCCTAACCAGGAGGAAACTTTTCAAGCAGAACTTTTCCTAAGCAGATGAAAATACAGATCTGTAGTTCTCAATCTCCAAATCTAGTTCATGTAAAATCTCAGATGCCTTATAAGAAAACAGCTACAAGTCTGTTGATGCAAAATTACAAGTATTGTTCTCATGTGTAAATAGTTTGTCAATGTTACTGGAGGTAAAAAAGCCGAAAAAGTAAAAAGAAAACTCTGCTCACCACAGGGACAGTGTCACTCTGCTTGAAGCTTCTGGCAGAAATTGTGCTTTGTAGGACAGGAGCAGGATCGATTTCACATTCTTCATTTCTTTAGCCTCTCCAGCTTCCTGCTGAACTACCTTTTTTTTTTTCCCACCAGTAGCCTGAAACACATTCCAGAAATGTCTGTGTGAGGTAGAAGAGTGAGAGTGCCAAGGCTGCAGATGAATAAGAGGCTTTGTGATGAATCTTGTAAAACTGGACCTTTTCATTCAGAGGGTGACTCTCCATTACTGAGACTTTTGTTGCCTTCTTTTGAGTTGCAGGGGAGAGGAGGAGATGTTAAGTGTTGTCCTGCAACACTTCCCTCTAGCTTACCTGAATTAGTAGAGGGATGAATTGCTTTGACAGTGAGGGAGGTGGGTGGGGGCAAATGCAGAGGAAGTGGATTCACTTTGTTAAATCTGAAGATGCAGCAATGATAATACTTCACCTCTAAAACTACCTAGTTTTGAAAACTTAAATTTACATTGGATCCAAGCTGAGAGATGATAATTAAAACTTTCTGTTTTGAAACCAAATTTTTTTTTTAAACAGACATTCAGGTCTTACTGGCTCCCAGGTCCTTAGAATAAATCTCTCTTAAGTTGAATGGGTTTTTTTCAGTTCTAAACTATTTTGCCACAGTTTTGTTATTTTAAGTTTTGTTTGTTGATACTTCAACTTGGAGCTTCCTACAAGGTGAATTTGGATTGCATGTATATTTTATCCCAATGTCAGAATCTCCCAAACATACTTTTTTTTCCCCTGCTTTACATAACATATTTACTGTAATAAGCTGAAGAACTGTGGCAATTTCTAACTTAACAGGTGACTTGCAGTGGTTATTGGGGCTGCAGCAGCTGTGTCCCAGGAGTACACCTCGGTAAAATTAGCCAGCACACCTCAGATGATAGTATTTGGTAACTAATAGGTATTAATAATATGTAAACATAGATATGTGAGCTGTCACTTCAAGAAGGGGCACTTGATGTACTGGAGGAACTCCCTTGTAGTTTGAGAGGAGTCCTTGTTTGTCAAAGCTCGCAGTTAGCAGAATTGAGTCTCATAGGCTTGTCTCCAAAACCTTACCTCTTCTTCAGGTCTGACAAGGTATCACGCAAACATCTTTGAAATTAGTGAATCTATTATTTAAAATTCCCGTGGCACTTGTTAACTTAAACACCTTGAGAGAGAGGAGTGTCTTGAAATAGTTCAGTAATTTTGCCCTTCACTTATTGCAGGAGCTCCTATTGTGTCCACTTGCAATGTTTCCTTCTCCAAGCTGAAGCCTGCAGCTCTGTTGCAGCACATGCTGCAGCATCCTTTCAGCATTTCTGCCAGAGCCATCAGTCTGCAGCTTCAAGGGAGCTGCCCTGTCTCCACAGATTGCTTCCAGCTTTTTATGTTGGCTGCTGGTGTGCTGGCTTGGCAGCCACTCTTGCCTCAGAGAGCTTTTTAGAAGATTCTAATGCTTACATTGTACAAAAATCTTCTGAACAAACTGTCTCGCTTGGGAGGTAGGCTGCTGCTTTTCATGCTGCACCCAAGTTCTGTGTTTCACTTCTTTATTATGTACAAGAGGTTTGGCTGGGAAGACTGTGCTGCCTCTCTGTGCTGCTGCTTCTGACCAGTTGCAGCAGCCGGTATGCCTTCAGATCTCAGGGGGAGACCTTGGAACGCAGTGGCAAACCTCCAGATCTTTTCAGTGCTCCAAATCTTTTCAATCTTTTCAGAATGTCCTGGCAGGGTGCTTGTTGCGGAGCATAGCAAGATACGTGGCTAGATGGGACTATTTCCTTCCTTTTCTCTCTGTCACCAAGCAAGAAAGGAGAGAAACCAGAAGTGGGTGCAAAAAGTTTCTGGAGCAAGGCAGCCTATTGTCCCCATACCCGTGGGGGATAGCCAATGCCACCACCTAACACAGAGGTGCTCTGATATCTATTCCCTTCTCCCTGCAGACTGAAGATGTCAGATGCACCCTCTGCTTTCCCTGATGGTTTTGTTGTGGCAGAGCACCCCACGAACACAGCCCTTCTGAAGAACTTCCCCACACTTATGGAGATAGTGCAGGCCTGCCAACTCAGGCACCACGGATGAGTGAGTAGTATGTGGTGATCTCCTGCTTTCTAACCTGATGGTTTTCTGTGTAAAACCTTGCTGACTGATCTGGGTGGGAGAAGACAAGCATGCACCTCTCTTCAGAATGCTTTCTGTGACCAGTTTTGTCCTCCACCTTTGAGAGTCTAAAAAGCATTTTTAAAGGAATGAATCCTGTCATAAACCAGCTTTGCTCCTTTTGCTCATTTGAGAGAATTCGCTATGAAGTCTGTTTTTCTAGCTGGGGAGCACAGCACTGGCTTCTTGGGAAGTAGATAGCAGATCCCTGCAGAAAATAGAACAATGTGTAGACATGTGGTTCCTTGCAAATGTGCTGAGATACCCTTTCCCCTTATGTCAGCAGGTAAGAGTCTCCCCTTCCAGCAAAGGGACTCCCTCAGTCTTAAATCTTTAACATTACTGTAAAAGTAAGGCTCTGTTCTTAAGGCAAGATGGAGCTGGTAGCCTCAGTTCTCGTCAGGCCCTTCCCTGCTTTCTTATGGGATCACAGAAACCATTGATTCAAGTCCGAAAATACTGAATATGGTGAAAATTGTAGTGTGCATGTGCCGAAGAAAATTTGCAGCTGTGTATTACACTTCCTGCAGAATGGCATGGAGGGGAGGAATTTTCTACCCAATCTAAAGGTTTGGGGTTTGTGTGTTTTGGTTTGGTTTGGTTTTTTTTAAAGGATTGAGCTGTTGCCTAGCACTGTTGCTACAGATCTCCAGGATGTAGCATCCAAGACTGAACATGTTTTGCAGGCTTGTCTGCTCTGTCATCGCTGCCCTCCTCTCCCTAACCCCAGCTTGCCACTTCCTCATTCATTTAATGAAGACAGAGGGCTCCTTATTGTATGATAGTCAAAATGTAATATGATAGTGTTGCCAGAGAGCTAGTGGAGTGGTCATTACCAGGTGTTTGACGTTTTCTGTTTCAGGGAGGTCTGTAGCTGTAAGAATGGTTTCCGTCATACTCAGTCCCTATGCAGGAAGGGAAGGCAGGTTTGGGAATGCTTTGTTGTGTGGCACCATCTGTGCAGCCACAGCCTTTCCAGGGACTGCAAGTCAGTGTGGATTGTATAGTGAGTTAGGTCCCTCTTGACCTCCTGAAGAGGAACAATGCCTACTTCTTGAACAGAGGAAAATATGGAGCTGGGTCTCACATGTGGAAACCTCTGAGTTGAAAAACCATAAAAGGTGTGGAAACCTGTACAGAATATCCAAAAGATCCAATTTTAGACCACATTTTTTCCCAAAGGAAGTATGGGCAGTTCTGTTGTCATATAAAGCAATCAGGGTTGTTTTGTTCCTGGCCTCTCGTGGAAGAAGAAGCTGAGGTTTCACTACAGAATGTGCTTTTAGTTTGCTGGACAGATCATCTGATGTAGATATCCCTGCCATTTCTCTTTTGCCTTCTATTGTACTCCAAGTGAGCCAGCACTGATTGCAGTATCGTCTTTTCTGGTGGCCAGACAAGTAAAGCAGTGCTGATCAAATTGTTGCTCCTGAATTGCTTCCTGAAAGACACTTCCATCATTTCGTGGGCAAATTCAATAACCAGAACATGTTTTGTTCATTTTTGAAAATGTGTCTCATGAAACACATTATCCTATTTGTTACTGCCCAAACACATTGTTCTTTGGGAGTGATATTAAATGTGCATGTTAATGCACAGTGAAAGTCTCTGACAAAGAGAACATGCATAGCCTACATGGAAAAGTAGCTTAATTCTCTTGTCTTTACAGATCAGTTTCATTTTGGAACTTCTCTTCCAATTTGTTTAAAATAAGACACTGCTAGTGGTTGTCTTGGACAGTTGAGCCATTAAAGCAGTCTCAAAATGGGTTAATAGCAGCCTACTGTTCTCTCAGAGAAAGATGTGTGACTTCTATCAAATTGTATATAAATATTTAAAAAAGGCTCACTGCAAATATTCCCTTGCAGAAGGAGAACTCAACCCACCATTGGATGTATTAATGTTCCCACATGAAACCATCCTTTGAGACACTAGTATCTTGTATTGCTTCTGTCAATATGCAGCATAAGCCCTGAAACTCAATTCTTACATTGTACAAATTAATTCATTTTAAAAGTGACAAAGTTTTCTCATACTTTTTCCAGTATATATACTGATTATTTTTTCTAACTTCGTGTCATATAATAGTTGATTTTGGAAGGGATGCCTGGAGATCTGTGAAAGCTGAAGACTTTGGATATTCAAACAGTGCTTTAAAAACCTGAGGGGAACTAAACCGGATCCTCATATACTGTGCTGATTGAAGATGAAACCACTTTTGCCTCAGTAGCTTTCAAACGTATTGCTGAACTCCCAACAGTATCACAATGCTATTGATTTCATCTCTAGTAATAATTTCATAGCTGCCCTACATCATTGCTGTGTTTTTCTCCTTCACCCTTGACTGAGCTTTTGAGCAGTGAGCATCTGGTGAAGGTGATAGTGATGAAAATGTAACCATTCAGAGAAAAGCAGCAAGGATGTTTACACCAAAAGGTTTATGCTCGATATTCAGCTTTATAGGTGAAGCAGTGAGATCTTGCCAGGAGGTCAGTCATTCTGAGCGTGATTGGACACAGCATTGCAAGGTTTGGTCTCATGTTATAGAGAGTGGTCATGCTGGCCAAAATTTCAGTCTAGTAAGAAGTAATCTCTTGATTTTTGTTTTAAAAAGATATCAGCATCTCCTGCTGACACAAAGTTAGCCTCCAAAAAGCAAACCCCTCTTCCACCTTTTGTCTCATTGCTAGGTGTTGAGTTGGTGGTTGGCTGTCCTGATGATCCCGCTCTTGCCTCTCTTTTCTCCATGGCAAACTTGCCTGTGTATACTTGAAACTGCCTAGATCTTGGGTCTCTTCCCTCCTCATTTGCCTTTGTTTCTTTGCTATGTGTCAAATCACTAATGTCAGATATTTAAGGCATGAGTGAATGAGTCCTTGATGGATTTTAAAGGCTTAAGACAACCCCATCAAGGTAGATTCAGGATACCATATCGGACACCAGACCAATAGCATATTTCTAAGTAAGAGCACAGTAACAAATACATAGCAGTAGTACAATTATCCAGATGCAAGTGATAGCAAATCCAGTAATTCACCAATTCTGGGCTAAGCTTATTATCCAGGTGCACAAAGACATACATGACCATGGTGACCAGGGAAGCCAGCAAGAAGCTGGGAGTGGCTCTTCTTCAGATGAGTGTATTAGGTTTGCCATGTTTTGGTAGCAGTGGGGTTGCAGGGGTGGCTTTTGTGAGAAGCTGCTAGAAGCTTCTCCTGTGTTTGATGGAGCCAGTGCCAGCCAGATCCAAGGTGGACCCACTGCTGGCCATGGCTGAGGTCATCACTGACAGTGGTAGTGCCTCTGGGAGTTAAGAAGGGGAAAAAGTTATTGTGTAGAGGCAAATTGCAGCCAGAGAGGAGAGGAGTGAGAATATGTGAGAGGAGCAACTATGCAGACACCAAGGTTAGAGAAGAAAGCAGGGAAGGAGGTGGTCCAGGTGCTGAATCAGAGGTTCACCTGCAGCCTGTGGTGAAGACCGTGGTGAGCGACTGGCCCCCTGCATTCTATGGAGGTCCACAGTGGGGCAGAGATCCATTTGGATCCTGTGGAGGACCCTATGCTGGAGCGGTGATGCCTGAAGGATGCCTGTGGGAAGCCCACACTGGAAAAGGCTCCTGACAGGATCTGTGACCCTGTGGAGAGAGAAGCCCACACTGGACCAGGTTTGCTGGCCGGACTTGTGTCTCCATGGGGGACCCACATTGAAGCAGCCTGTTCCTGAAGGACTGCATCCCATGGGAGGGACCCACACTGGAGCAGTTTGTGAAAAACTGTAGTCTGTGGGAAGGACTCATGTTGGAGAACTTTGTGGAGGACTGTCTCCTGTGGGAGGAATCTTATGCTGGCAAAGGGGAAGAGTGTAAGGAGTCGTTCCTCTGAGGAGGAAGGACCAACAGAAACATGTGATGAACTGACAATAACTCCCATTGCTGGTCCCCCAGGGGAGAAGGTAGAGAATCAGGAATAAAGTTAAGCCCAAGAAGGAGGGAAAGGTGTTTTTAAGATTGGTTTTACTGCTCATTATCCTACTCTGATTTGATTGGTAATGAGTTCAAGCTGAGTCTGTTTTGCATATGACTGTAATTGTTGAGTGATCTCTCTCTGCCCTTAGCTTGACCCATGAGGCTTTCATTGTATTTTCTCTCCCCTGTTCACTTGAGGTGGAGAGTAACAGAGAGGTTTTGGTGGGCATCTAGCATCCAGCCAAGGTCAAATCACCACAAGGAGCAACTTGGACTAGCCAAGGGGCTCAAGAAAGGCTGAGTTCTCTGATGAGATAATTTTTTTCTTTTTTTTTTTTTTGGCTACTGCTAAGCTGCAGAACCAATGCCTGGACTTGTTAACCAATGTTCATGGCCCACCTCTGCCACCCCTCTGTGCCAGTTCTGTTCTTGGTGTGCACAGGTGAGGAAACACTGCATGAGGCAATACTATTCCCACACTTATTCCTCTGTCAGCATCAGTTGGGAACTGGTTATTCTGATTTTGGAAGGTATTGGTGGTGATGTTGGAGGCAAATGTTTCCCTGGTGTCAGAGTTGGTGTTTGTAATGGATGATCTTTGTATTTACTGCTTATAGAGATTTATTTTATATGCGTACTCAGTTTTCTCACTTTCCATTGGAAAGAAGGCAATCTTCCATTTCCTAATATTTTTATGGAAAAAATGTGGGATAGTGAAGTGGGTCATTTAGTCAGTCATGGATATTTGGAGACAGAAGTAGGGTGGCCGTGGGTTGCCAGCCATCTCTAGACAGCCAGACTTTTCACAGAAGTGCATTTGTTTGTGCTTATGTGCTTTATTTCAGGAGGTTTAATGTTATCATCCTGAAGGCTAGGATATAAGTATGAAATGTTTCAACTTGCTTAAGCTAGGAGAGGGTCAAATTTAGGATGCCTTCTGCTGATATGCCCCTTACAGGAAATGTTTGATGCATTTCTGACTTTCCAGAATGGACAAGGAGAGGGTGGTACCTACTCATGAGGACTGTTGTTACTTCACTACTGATTTTACAGCCTGTCCTGTGTGTCTCTTTACCTACTGTATGCTGATATTGCTTGGATCCAGCTGTTGCTGAAATAAAAGGCTGTTTTGCCATCTGTGTTCACCTGTCTAAACGGCTACCGTAAGCAGAGGAGAAATAAAGAAATAGTTTGAATGCGACAGGTTAGGAGTGCTGTTTGGTCCCGTGGTAATCATTGCTGTGGGAATGTGAGAACTGAACTAATAATTGTAATAGTCTAGTTTCTTTTACAACCTGTCAAGCATTTTTGATTATGTGCTGTTAGATACAAATAAGAAGCAACTCATGCATTAGCAGTTGTGGACCATCACATCCTCCTATCCTAGGAGGGAAAAAAGAGCCCTGGTAAATTCCCTTGTGCTAAGGGAATTTCTTGCAATACCCATTATCTGCAGCATAAAAGTCACAAGCTATTTAAAGGAAAGACATGTCTTGAAAACGAATTGCTGAATATCCATTTTTAACTGGAGGATCAGAAAGGCATTACTCTCTGCTCCAGTATCCTGTATAACACTTTATCCTGCATAGTCATTCTGCTGGGCAGCGGAAGGCACAGGAGGAAGGAGGGTCACTGCATGCTATGAAACCTCTCCTCCAGCCCTGCAGTAACAGGCTCCTTTTTTATAGCCTGTGTATACCTGTTAGCTGCCCTTTGTAGCATGTTTGCACAAGGATCATTCCTGCAGTGCATTTGACCCCAGTTTTTCCTGCAACCCAAACCCATGCTAACACCAGTGTCGTGGGTTTGGTCCTGGTATGGGACATTCATTTAAGAGTTGGACACTATGATCCTTGTGGGTCCCTTCCAGCTCAGAATACTCTGTGGTTCTGATATTTTTTTTTTCTGGTTAGACTGATCTTGGGAGTAAACCTGTTCCCTGGGGATATGTCTGTTTTAATGTATGTGCTGGATCAAGGTATTAACTCTTAGTCAGAGTTGCTAGCTAGGTCATGGTTCATTAAAAATAAAGAAGACAAGCTAACACTGAACTGACTGTCTAAAGCTGTGCTAATGTTTTGCTTCCTGCCACAGGTGGTGACCTGGCTGCCTTCCTCTTACCAGTGATTTTGTATGCAAGAAGCTTAACTTTTTAGTCTCACTTGTCAGTAAAAAGAGCTGTGTTATGAAATATGAAAGCCCATCTTGTCTGGTAAAGAAAAATACTCTTTCACTCTGTTACACAGTACATAACAGGGCAATGTAGAAGTGCAATCTATCAGACTAACACAAATGGGTAGATCTGCAACGCTATCAGATGCCATTTACTGACCCTTGGTGGCTTTCTCATCTCCTGAGCACGTCCCCTAGACAGTTTGAGAACTGCCCAGTGCATTAAAGGACAGCACCAGGCCTGATGTTGTGTGGTCCCTGGCATTGCAGCTGCTTTTGCGGGTGCAGTGGTAGCTGTGCTCCACTTTTAAGACTCCTTTTACCCTGTGGGGGTAACAGCAGCTTCTGGCGCTGCTTTATATTGCTTTTTAACTTTTATATTCCTTCCTCGGTGTTTCAGTTAAGGCAAATTAAAAATTAATCATGTAACAGGGTATATGATAACGTCATGCAAGTTAGCAATTTTAATTCATTGTGTATAATGGGAGCATAAAGGTGGAACGAGTGGTTTCAGGGGGTCTTACAAGTATACTAATTCATTCCCAGTGAGCAAAATAGCAGACTGAGATTTGCTGGGCTTAGAGGGGTCCCAGGATGATCAAACCATCCACAGGTCTGGAATCTTGTACACTGGGATCCTAGATAAACATCCAGACCCGCAGACTGTTAGATCATCCATATGACATTGTCATTTCTTTGTCAGTGCAAAATGGGGATATTTTGTCCCCACCCAAATAGGGACAAAATATTATGTACACTTCCATGTGTATGACCATATCATATCTGCAGTAAGTGTCCCATGCTTGTTTAAATTCAGGTGGTCAATTTGCTGGCTGGAGATTTGTGTCTGGTTTCAGCCTCTAGAAGCTGAGATGTTGGCACCACTGCATACCTTTTTGAACAGATTAACTAAATGTTACCTTTTTTTTTTAATTTGAGGCAGTCATCTTAATAATAATGATAATGTATTTTTGTAAAGTATCTTGCATAATTTTCTAAAATCAAAGCACTGGAGCCTAAATAGCTGAGCTTCATTAAGCAGATGAAGTGAAAGAAGAGAAGCATCTGGCAGAAGAATGGAGGACAGTGTAAAAATAGAGGCATATGTTAGTTTGAGTAGCATTAGTCATTTCTGATACTACATTGCCTATGAACTTCTGCTCCATTCAAAGTAGAAGACTAAGCCAACAAAGCCAATATTCAGGACTTTCACACAGTGTTCTTTTCTTCCTGAAAATAAGTGGCTGAAGCTTGAGAAAATTGGAGGTGTCTTTTGGCCAGCAGAACTCTTTGCCACATGGACAATTTGATGTCTTCAGAAAGCAAATCAGTAATTTTTTGTGCTGCCCTTGGTTTTTAATCTTTTTTTTTCAATATGCTGTTTTTCTAGAACATGTGTCCTGATTCATTGTTACTGGTCAGTATGAGGATACTGGATAGTATTACTTAAATAAACACACCTCTTATTTTTACATATTTATTTGTATAGCCTGTAGAAAGAGGCTGGCTTGCTTTGTGGTGAGATTCAGAGTTTTTGCCTTAGGCTTAATGGAAACCTCTATTTCAGAAACATTAATGATTTTTCACACTTTTAATCTTGAGTTAAAGAGTCAGTTTCAAACTTCTGTTGTCAACTCCTCATTTCAGGTTTTAGTTTGTTTTTTTTTTTGTTTTTGCATTCCTCTTTGTTTTGTCCTTTTCCTCCCTTGCATTTTTTCCCCCTACTCTATTTTCATCTTTTATGTTCCTTCTAAGAAAGTTAGCTTGGTGTAAATGGTAGTCCATTATTTCTTTCAGTACTCCTGTATATCACAGTAAATCTGGAATCAGCACCTCTACAGCTTGTAAATGAGAAGTATAGGAAAATTAAGTGACTCTCTCAACAGCAGAGAGAAAGGCGCTGTCAAACCTGGGACTGGAATATAGTTGTTCTGGTCACATCACTGGACTCAGCTACCTCTGTGTCTAATTACTTTGTCTGTCTGACTTTTTCATCCTTTTGTTCTCATTGTGCTCCTAATTTGAGCTCTTCTCAAATGGTCTAGGTTGTTTTAGGCCTGGCCACTCTGGAACTGCTTTGGTGGTGTACATGTTCACCTGCCTCTCCATAATGTCTTCCATCGTGGTATTAACATAGGCAGGGTATGCTGGTTCTTCTGATATCATAAATATGCTCGATAATAATATGGTGGGATATGGATATAAATACTTACTAAGAAAGACTACAGAATGCATAACTGCTGTTATCCATGGAGAACAGGGACTTCAGGATTGCTTCCAATTTATACAATTGTGTGCACCATTGTATTTAGAGATTAAATGTTTCCTAAAATAGAGCAGGTCTTTTTGACAGTTCATTGAATATTCCCTTATGTCACTGACTGTATTTTACGAATAGTGTGGTGCAGTCAGTAGGGGATTATGTTAAATGGGAAATACACATTTTGCTTTAATAGTCAAAGTACAAGAGCACCTTATTTCACTGCAATGTGTGGCAATTGACAGCTTGCTAAAGGGAGCTTTTCATATTTTAAGATTTTTAATAGGATCAAATACAATAATCCTGTATGCTGAATTCTTCTAATTGTGAAATCAAAGGCACACTAAAGTCAGTTTTCTCACGTAAAGGTGGTAAAAATTTCTTTCTGAAATGAAGAAGCTGTTAAGCTCTGTAGAAAGTGGCAAGACCTGTGCTGGTTTGGAAAAACACGAGAAGTTCAGTGCTCGCCTCAGACTGTTTTTCTTCACTCCGTTTCCAGTTAGCAGCTGCAAATGGTCAGCTTTTCATGCACGTTTTTAAAGTAATTTGTTTAGTGAAAACTGAGTGATGTAGTGGTTGCTTCTCTCAGAGACCAAACTCACTGGTGAGGTTTGCTGTAATTTAATATTGTCTAGTGGTCACATTCAAAGTGAATAAAGCAAAAAATACACATTGTCAGTGTTTATACTTCACTTTGTCACATTCTTGAGGTGGAGAGATCTGGAGGAACATGAATAACTTTGATAAGTAACCTAAGATTTCTTTATCGAGCTATGCTGAGTGAATTAAACAAGTGTTGCTTTACAACAGTATCGCTTTATTTTTTGCATCAGTTTAGTAAAGTTGGTTTTGAATTACAGTCGAAGTCACACTGGCATATCTTATTCAAATGAAAGAACCTCTGAATTTTTCTTCCTTTGCGTACTGAAATCTGCAGTTCTCTAGCCACTACTAACATGTCCAGCCTGAGATGTATCTTTTACCCTTCAGCATTATAGTCTTTATTTGCATTTAGTTTTTGATTCACTGTGTCTAACAGGTGGTTTCATCCAGTACTGCTTCTTAGTCAGTTCCTTCCTATTTTTGCATTTGTAGAGTTGATTATTCCTATCTAAGTGTGGAACTTTGCACTTTATTGATTGCATCCTCTTTATTCCAGACTGTATCTGCAATTTGAAATTACTTTGAAAAATAGATGTCTCTCTCTAAGGGACTTGAAACTTTATCCATTCTGATGTTAGACACAGATTTCACAAGTGTAATTTCTGTTCCCTTGATCTCAAATGGGACTATTGATCAAAAGTGGACCCAGAATAGACATGTATAGGAGCCTGTTAGAAATTGCGGGACAGTTTGATAAGGAAACTGTCTGCAATAATTACGGAGCTATTGATTTTCTAAACCACTTGGGCACCTACCTTGCACCCGTAGGTTTTATTTCCTCAGTTCTTGTGTCAGTGTCAAAACCTTTACTTGTTGCCTAAAATGGAAGAAAATAACTTTCCAGACAATATTAGTATAGATAAAATAGAGAGCAAGTCCTTTAATGAAAGCACTCTCAGGCGCAACAAAATACTTGGGTGCACACCCAGTATAGTGTTCTTACAAATTTTATAACATTAATTATTGTATGTAACGGATACATCCAACCCTAGAATTGTCTGCTCCCAGAACCTCCCTGAGTGGGGTGTATGTGTCTCAAACAAGATGTCCTTACTAAAATCTTTTTCCTTGAAAACAATGTTAAACAGACTTTCAAGAATGTGGCACAAACTGTGCTATTCTAAATGTGAGAAACTAAACAGCTATATTAAAATCTACAAATTATAAAAAATCCTGAGGCATCATACTGAATTCAAGATGCATACAGTGCTTTTCTTTTACCTACTGATAGGTTACCCTGTCAAAGGGGAACATTAGGTCTGGCATAGTTTTTGATGACTTTTGTGCTCTTTATTGCCATTCTTGTATTCTACTTGTGGCTGTTTAGCAGTTTATTTCTGGGTGGTAAAGTTAGGATGGCAGTGTGCAATTGTTTTAGTTTTTCTTCTTTCTACCTTTTCAATGACGATCTTAACCTTCCTTTGTAGACTTTGTGTCTTCTTCCTCCTCAGTAAGGTTATAAATATGAACCTAAACAAGTGTAGGGACATTGGTTGAGCATTTTAATTGAGATTATGTTCCAAAATGTCCTGATCTTTCCCTTATTTCCTCTTGTGGGCTTGCTTTGTTGTAACAAGACAAGGCAGGAAAATGAATGGCTGTGCTGGCTTAACTGGACTAAAAGCTCTTCCTCCTTGCCTCACACAGTGGCCAGAAGTGTATGGCTAGGGAAGAGAAAAAGAAAAGATAAAGCAGCCCTTCTTGACTCCATTTAGTCTTTGAGCATCTGCAGCATCCTTTGACAAGATGTTGCAGAGCTGTCTCTGTCCTCTTGCTTATTCTTAAACTGGCTTCTTTCAGCTTCTCCTGATTTTTTAAATTTTTTTTTTTTTTTAGAAAGGCCAAGGAATAGTCCATCCATGTGCCACCTGCGTTGTGCCTGCCCCATGCCATCTCCCTGCAAAGTTTTGTTTCTTTCTGAGGAGTTCTGACTCATCTTGACAACCCTTATGTGGGAGCTGGTGTCTCCTTTTTGGGCAGGGAGGCTAGAATCTTGCACAGGATTTGACATACAGACTGCTTTATGGATCATGTGTTTGTTCAGTGGCATTTTGTGGACCTCTTGTGGTTTTTTTTTACCTGGCATAACAGCTTCTAATGCTTGGATTGGTTGATTTCCAGTGCTTTCATCATGGTCAGTTATTAAGCCAATGTTTGACTAACCTTATTGACATAATCCCAAGATCCCTGAATGTCAGTGATCAGCTCACCATCATTTCATGTGTGATATCCAGCTTGCTAGTCCTGTAAGAGTAGAGTCCCTTCATTACTCCATCAGAAGAGCACTCACATCCCACTTTGGCTTCATGCTGTGAGGTGCAGCAAAGGAGCATCAGAAGTGGGTGGCCAAGTGCACAGCAGAGTGTAAGCACTCCTACTGCAGCAAGACCATGCTGTTGAATCATCTTAGCCATGTCAGTAACCTGCACACTTGGAATCTGCTTGCTGTATTTGGCTTTTATTCCACTTCGTATTTCCCAAAAGCCTCATACAGCTCTCACCAGAATGAAGTCTGAAAGTGGCTTTAACCCACCCTGGGTAGGTACGTGGGCTGCCTGCAGCCTGCCCTCAGTGCCTTTTGCACAGTTTTCATGAACCCTTTGTGGTCTGGACACTGAGAAAACACACTTGGGAGTTAAAATTGATGTTTGTCTGGCTGAATACATTTGCACCTCAAGGGCAACTACTGACCAGTGAAGTGTTTTTATTAGGTATAACTCTTCTGCTCTCCACACAAAGCCAGGGGTATATTGTCTCACCTTCTCAGCGCCCTCCTCCCTCCCTCTTTGCAGCTTCTCTTGGAATGGTCCCACATCACTCCAGTGCTTCTGGGACACAGAACCTTCATACTCCACTGCCATGCCTTCAAATTCATGCCTTTTTTTCTCTTTTCACTTCCAAGACTGTACTGGAGAAGCAAATGCCACCCTTCAATTTCTAAAACTCTCTCTGTATGTTGATAACTTAATGGGTTCGGTTTAAGGTAGTTGCTTGGACAGATGAACAGCCTTTGAAAGAGGCGTCTTCAGCAGCAGATGCCTTGCAAGCACATCCCATTTGGAGTAAGTCTGCAAGTGGTGTTGGGCAAGCACATATAATCAGGGGGTATGTGAAATATTTTTCTTTTGGGAAGAACCACTGAAAAATTCAGCACTGAAGTTGTTTATCTCTTCAAATTGTTGTCTGTAACATGTTAGTTACAGACTTTTTATGGATAAGATGGGACTGGATAACAATGACCTAAGCTTGATTTCCTAAATTTTGTGAATGAATAGTCTTAGTTTCTGAGGATAACACAGTTCTTTTGCTGCAGTGTACTTGTTGCTGAATATTTAATCAGACTGTAAACATAATAAATGTTTATATTTTCAGCAGAACTTTCTTGTAATTTTTCCTGATGTTACCCAACCACTGCTGCAGATATTTTTTTATCATAAGCTGTGGCATTACTTTGGAAGGGTATCTGGCCTAGAGAGTTAAGGCAAATATATATTGTATGAGAATCAAATGATGGCAACATTATTCTGGGGATATAAACATGATTGATAAAAGTTTTATCTAAAATGGTTAAGAAGCATTGTTTATGTTTTAAATGAGACCAGTAGGCTGCTTTTAGGGTAGATTGATGAAAGAAGGATGACAGATTCAGGCAGAACAGTGGAAGGAGAGAAATACAAGGTGTGGAATACATTTGGTACAGCTGGATGAACATACTGAAGTCACTCTGCTTTGAGCTGAAGAGTTGTAAGTTTGTGTAGGTCTTAGAGATTAGCCTGTGAGACGTAAATGTTAGTGTTACTTGTGTGTTTTTATGAAGCTGATAATTGGAAAGATTAGACTCTGCAAAGACCTCACCAGGTCTAGAAATCATGCCTCACTACTTTATTTGCTTTTAGTTCACCTATGAATGAAAGAAGAAAGCTATATATTTTCCATTTCAGTGTTGCATGCAGCAAGCCTGAAAGGGTCTGCTGTTTCTCTTGATTGTTTTACTTTTCACCACAGTGGTGTTTCAAACACCAAAGTCTTCTATGAATATGTTGGACATCTCCATGAAGAACTGGCATGGTTAGGATTAGTTTATCCAGCTCTGAGCTGCAGACTGGTATGATGCAGAAAACAGTTTGGCAATTGTACTGAAGTGATGCATCTTCCTGAACATAATCCAAAAACAAACAAAGGAACCAAAAGAATGAATGTTTCCTTCCCTTTGGCACTTTTTCAGTGATGCTTATTCCTCTGACATAACCTTTCCAGTCATTCATGAGACATCCCAGGAGAGGCAAGACATGAATTTCTAATATAAGTTCCTTCTCCTCACCTAAATATATATTCTAATATTGCAGAGGCAGGGGGTAGGTTTTCTGTGGCAAGTCATTTTTAAGAGTCTTTCACACAATTTTTATACCAAAACATTTCACTGACTTAAGTAATACCATTACTATGAAACATTAAATAGCTCAGGCAAGAAAGGCAAGATACATTTTCTCCTTCGGTTTGTGATGAGTTGAAAAGCATATGAGGCAGGGAGGCATAAAAAGGCCCTTCCTGATTATATGAGCAGCACAGAAACGAGTTTTATACCTGCAGTGCCAACGTGATTTTGGATGGGCAAAGTAGAGGCCTGTGGTGCTTGAGCTAAGAGGCAGGAGCATCGTTTTGGGAAGAGATAAGAGCAGGATTGCAACACAAGGGGTGTGAAGGTAAAACTGCTGCACGGAGCCAGGCAGGCTTGTGTTTTGTGATGCTCTGTTCCCGTCCTGCATGGGTACCCCTGGTCATGTAGGGAGCAGTGCTGGAACAAAAGTGGCCTCATCTGAGATGCTTACAGATGAGGAACAAGTGCATTGGTCTGCTGTGTTGTTTTGTGTGTTTAAATTTGTTAATGCATAATAGTGTGAGAATTCAGCAAGAAATTCCACTTCCCTCTGCATTGAGGTGCTGTCTGTATTGTTTCCTTTCT
>JAWWMP010000116.1:78339109-78404522 GCA_035047865.1 Dendrocincla tyrannina | reverse complement strand
TGCATAATAGTGTGAGAATTCAGCAAGAAATTCCACTTCCCTCTGCATTGAGGTGCTGTCTGTATTGTTTCCTTTCTCCTTTCTTCTTTTCCCTCTTTCTCTTCTAATGTTCACCAGAAATCTGGGATAATGGAGTTTTACAGTGCTACAGCAAGTGTAGCACCTGCCATGTGAAATCTCTCATTTTCTCTTTGAGTGAAAGCTTTAAGCAGCACTTTTTCCAGACAGAGATTAAGGCCTTGGTATTGCTCTCCGGGTTGGACATTTGATTAATACAGAGTCCTTTCATTGTCACTCTGCCTTTCTGCTCTTCCTCATTAAAAATCAGTGACTCTTCCCCAATTCATTCATGGCATGGAGAAAAGAATGCCTAATGATACATGTATATAAAGAAAATATATAGCATGCATTCAGCTGGTAAAATGAGCTATTTTCCCACATGGAGAGGGGATTAGGCAGGGACTGTATTTGCCTCCTGCAGCTGCTAGTAGAAGGCTGACAAACAGCTGCCCAATATTTTTAAATATTTTTTTATACATACATACAAACATGCATGTGCACACACACCTAGAAGAACTGAGCACAGTTGCTGTTCACACATAATTTTGTTTTGTGTTTACGTTTCAGTGAAGGGATGTGGTGGCCTGGAGTTGTGTGGGGGGTTTTTTAACTCTGAAGGTTGGAAATGGTTTTACTCCTGCAAGCTACTGTTTCCATTAGTAGTTGGCAGCACCATGTCAGCAGGGAGGCTATTTATTTGCTGGTGATTATCCAAGGAGGCACTCCAGGGAGGGGTGTGGCAGTGTGTTTTGGCCAGAGTATGGTGCCCTGGGGACATAATCCTTCCCTTAAGGAATTGCACAGTATACAGATAGGAATGGGTATGTTGATAATTTGCTGTAACCCTTTTAGCACTTAAATGCGGGGTTTGCTTCACCTTTTTAGTACTCCTTCCAGACAGCGTGAATATGTGCATCAGTCCACCTGGGATTAGAGTTCCATGAGTGCTTTTGTGCTGTCCTCTTCCTGCTGCCTCCCAGCTGAGCTGGTCACTCCAGGGCTGGCATTTGGGGCTTGCTGCAGTTCCCTTCAGCCTGGGTGGGGCCACAAGTGCAGGAGTGTGGTGCAAAGCCAAGCCAACAACAGGCTCTCTTGGACACATGCTTATCCTGTGGTGGGACAGTGTGGGTGGACTGCTGATGCAAAGACAGGTGGGAGTTGCTCAGAGGAGAGACATCTCGGGTCCAGCTGTTACCGAAGGGGATGTGATGGGGAGCAGAACCTTTATTCTGCAATGGTGAGCGTGTTATGTGTGGTGTTGGGGGAGAGACCAGTGTGGCCAGGGCTTGCCTTACCCCAGGACAGAGATGCTGGAGCTCGGGACTGCAGGGTTTGGAGCTGGCTAGAGCCTGGCTATAGGACTATGTGCTGAAGGTGCCTGGAGCAGTTACCAGGTCCAGCATGGTAGGTGGTGTTACAGAACAGAAGAGGGAAAGGTTCCCCTTTGATGTTTATAAACCATAATGTAGAGCATAGAAAGTACTGTGAATTAAAACATATATATATAAATATATTTGATATATATAAATGTATGAAATATATATCAAATCGATATTTAAATATAAATATATTGAGTGTAAGGAAAGCTTCACTTTGCTCACCTCATTGGTCTTCATGCTCAGCCTTGGTGGTTTTGTGCTTTTGTGATTCAAGTATCTGACAGAAGTAAGGATCAAGATGAGTTCAGGTGAAATAACGTGGATGAGACAAACGTACATGGACAGGTACTATGTGAGTGTTTTCTCAATGAAAGATGTCTGCCTGTCCACTGCCTTGGTGGTGTTCTGCCTCTAAAATGTAGTGGATTCACCCCAAATCATAAGGTGGCACTGGCCATAACATGCCTTCCTTTACCTTTCAGTTAGTTTTACTTCTGTTTTTGATGTTTCACCTTAGTAAAGCTTTTGTCATGCCAGTATCTCCCTGAGAAAGTTATTCTACTGACCTGGTTAATAACTCACTTTAAGTATTAATTTTTTTTAATGCATTGTTAGGTGGATACCTGAAACTGGCAGCTTTCTTTGGTAGTGATGCTACAGATCAAGAAACCAAAAGTCAGATCTCACAAAGAGGTATTTTCACAAGCACCTGTTCACTTTGTTTATGGAACTATGAATTCAGCACAGAATGAGCTTCATTCTTGCAGCTCTGGCAAATGAGCTGTGACACGCTCTTACTGCTGCTGCTGCAAGTAATCAGCTAGAGGTTACTTTCCTGGATGAAACACATTTAAATGGCAGTGAAGGAGAAGACTGTGATTTATTTTGATTGCTTTTCTCCATGATATTTGCATACTGCAGTATGCAATATGAACAGCTATATATAATGATTTTTTCCTCCATCTGACACCATAAATCAATAGAGAGTTTAAAAAAACCCACAAATTGCTTTTACTGACATTGCCTTTTCCTTTGAAGAACCCAAGAGGATCTTAGATCTGAATGCTTCAAATGAATATATTGTTCTATTTATGTTGAATAGAACAATACATTTTTCTGTTGGGCAATATATCTCTGAGACAAATATCATCACCTGAATATAATACACATTTAGAGTCAGCCTTTTTTGTTTACATTTTCATTCCTAGCTTGGTGTGAAAGAAATAATTATAAAGCTGTTCATCAGAGGTTTTGATAAATATTTTTGTATCATTGCAGTGTGATTAAGATGTAATCATGTGTTTGAGATAGATTTAGGGGGAAAAGTGCTTAATAATAAAGTGCTGTACTAGCTATTACAGAACAGCTGTTATTTTTTATCCTCCTTACCAAAGGTGATAAGTTAGTGTGTTTTACTCTGCAGATTCCGTCCTTTTCTTAGATTCAGCTTCTTTTAAATTGACAGGAACATGAAAATAAATATGCTAAAAATAGGTATAATAGCTCAAAATTTTGCATTAACAGTGCATTAATGGGAATTGAGGGCACAGGGGTGCCTTTGGAAAAATGGGACATAAATTTACTCCGTAATCTGTTTGTAACATGCTCAAATGATACTGGTTTGAAAAGTGTGAGAGCCTTGAAAAAAAACCAGTGGAAGAACCTGACTTGCTCGCTTGCTGGCTTGTGCATGTGTGCGTGTACGTCTGCTTGTTTTCCAGACAATTGTGCCTGTGCTGGAACAGTTCTTGTTTGGCACAACAACATTTCAGTGCAGTGAGACTGTTTCATCCCAGCTTGTTTCATCCTGGCATCTGGTGAGATTAAGTATTAGTGCTGCTGTTTAATGAACAGTTCGAGGATGCGCATGAGTATTTGGGGTTGTTTTTGTTTCCTCTGGTTTGTAGCTGACAGAGCCGTAGGAATGAACAAAGCCTTCCAGACTGCCTACTATAGATTAATTTACAGCTGCCAGTTTATATTAGTTGTTCTATTTATTCTGCTTGGGTGCTTTTTTGAGGAAAGGAGTATTTCTTAGTCAATTGTCTGGCAAAAAGAAAGGAATTCAAGAAATGTGAAGCAAACAAATTTCCGCTAATTAGGCAAGCTTTTGGCAGCTGAGCTGTTTGCTCCCTTTTCTTATAATATTATGTTACATGGGAGGACTGAAGTTTCAAAACAGGATTTCAGTTGACGTCTGAACTTTGTCTTTAACCTCTTGTACTGTGCTTTGGTGATGACGACGTTCAGTGAATAGCAGCCCTAAGCAAATTTCTTGTCTGCCTACTTAAAAGCTTGCCCCTTACTGTAGCTTTTGACAGCAGAGCAGCATACAACTCTGTGCCCCTCCTATGATGCTGTAGGTTTATCAGGAACCTCTAATGATCTTTATCTTTGTTTCCCTCTCCTTCTGCTTCTCACTGTCACTTTTTGCACTGCGTCCTGGCTCTGTGGGCTGACTGCTTGACACATCCAGGGACTGGCTGCTGGGGGTATCCAAACAAGCAAGCAACCCTAAACCCCCAAGAGGTGAACCTGTGCATGAGGTGGTTATCAGTGAGGGTAGGAAAGACATATCTGAGATTTATCCAAGAGCCTTGTGAGCGTGTCTGGCTATGGATAATACAGAGTGGCTGATGTCGTGTCTTCTAAAATAATTGCTTTGGTGAACTCAAGTAGTTCAGGAGCGGATTAGTTGGTTTACTTACAGTGCGATCAGGCACACAGAAAGATCCACCCTTCTTCCCCACCCCCAATGGAGCCAGAGCTCTTTGTTGCCTGTGTTACTGAGATGGGATCAAACTAGGCTAAATATAATCTTTAACTATCCAGCACAGACGGTTCCTGCTCCCTCTTCCCTCTCTGCTGGGTTGCAGGGTGGGGAATAATGCACTGTGGGCCTCTGGAGATCAAGAGGAAGGTAGTAAGACATGAGAATACTAGATGTTGAGAAGAGACCTTGCAGGAACAGCAGCAACTGCTCTCAGGACCCCACAGGGTCAGGGGAATCCACTCTCTGCCCAGGTGTCCCTGATAACCTGTCAGCTCTGAGGCAAGGCAAGGAGGTCAAGTCTGTAATTCATTCATAAACCTTGGCTGGTAGCAACTACAGCACCTTGTGTATTTTGATGCAAGTGTCTAATGAGAGATACAAGAGATATATCATACAGAGATAGATATATAGGCATATATATGTACACACACACACACTGATGTCTGTGGCAGTGGTGCAGGTGTTCGCTATGCAATGTGCAGCTTCATTTGAGAAATATTTTCTACTTCTCTTTTGATCTTTATTCTTTTGAAGGTCTTTCAATTGATTTGGAAATACCCATTTAATGAACGCTGTTCTTTTAACTGTTTCATATCAGATATTATTAGTATATGTGTGCTACATTTAATATGAATTTTATTTATTGATTGTGTCAGAAGTTATATGTCCTGTGTGAAAAATTTCAAGACCTTATTAGCTAATCTTGTGTTTCTAAGATTGTGTGGCAAAATGGAGCTGGTACTGGCTTTCTTCAAAGTGTATTTTGACAGAGTTAAAAAGGGTACTTAGAGTTAAAAACAAAAAAAAGATCTTCCCAAATACACCAAACCCCAAAACAAATAGTCAGTGAACTATCAAAAAGAAAAATGTTTTGTGTTTTGTTTTTTTTTAAATTGGAACCAGTCTTTCAGGTGGTTTGAAATAATC
Source organism: Dendrocincla tyrannina (assembly GCA_035047865.1). Taxonomy (NCBI): domain Eukaryota; kingdom Metazoa; phylum Chordata; class Aves; order Passeriformes; family Dendrocolaptidae; genus Dendrocincla; species Dendrocincla tyrannina. Next base: position 78,399,383 of record JAWWMP010000116.1, on the reverse strand, counting down.
AATGAAACTATTTAAACACCATTGTTTTTCACCATTGTAACTGAAACATCATTCCCTCTAAAACAGCTCTGCACAATATTGTGAAGTAGTAATCATGGTGTATAGAAAATATACCAGACAATTCACTGTTTTCTAATACTTTTGTGTGAACTGAGTAGACATGTATGAAAATACAGTACCTTATTGGTTCAAAAACAAAACTGTCAAATTTTACTATAAAGTTTAGATTTTGTTGCAAATTGTTGTGTCCTTATCATGGCCAGAAACACCATGCTATTGCATTTTTTAAATCATGTGTAGAATTAGTTTCTAAAATTAAATCAGATCCTCCCAATGTCTCACATGTGTGCTGGTTGAGTCTGCTGCTCAGAAAAACTCTAATGAATCTTCTTGTTGAACATAGATGCCCAGGACTTGTTGAGTTGTCTTCAGAAGGTATAAAGCTGGGTGAAATGTATTTTTTTTCTGTTACAGTTCTGGGAGGCTTTACTCCTGGGGCTAAAGGCCAGAACTTCAGCCCAGCTGACTGGTAGTGCTTGGATGTTCAGAATTATTTGTTGGACAGCTGGGGTGGGCTTACAAGTGTGCTGCTTTGCTCTGGTCACATCCAGTTCCTCTGCCGTGGACCACAGCTATAGACAGCCTGGATACCTGCTGGCTGCTGCTCTGCTTCCCTCTTAATGAGAATGGTACAGCAGATATAGGATAATCTTGTATAATACTTTGTCAGTATTTTCCTTCCTGTTTTTAGTACAAACAAGATGATCAATAAAATGTTTTTCACCTTAATTTGTGAAAAATATATGGACATATAAATCCTCTTACTGACCTTTTTGCCTATGATAAAATCACTGGGTTTTGTTTATAGAGTCACTTTCAGAGATTCCCTATGGTTCTCTTTTGTAAAGGAAGTTTAGTCTATTATTTTATATCATATGCATAGTTTTATTTTATGGCTGAATAAAGAATCAAATCCCTCCATTACTGCATGCCCAGCAGCAATCAGAATACCTTTGGACCTGAGTAGATGGAAAGAACTAGAGTATATCTCAGTGTCTGGCTTCTTTATTTCTTGTAGTTTGTACTGGTTCTGGAGGCATCTAAAATCACTGCTCTTGTTTTGATTGTGATCAGTAAATTGAAAAGTCTGACAAAGAACTTCAGAGATACTTGATTTCCTTCTTTCTTTCATTCTGTAAAAACATTTATCCATCACTATCTGTTATAACATCTCAGTCAATAGAGGCTTCATCCCTGTGTGTGTGTGAAAGGTAAATTGCCCTCCTGTGCAGATGAGCAGGGAACAGGAGTCAGCCTGCATCTCTGTTAAGCTTCCTTAAACATTTAGTAAGAATTTTAGAGTAAAACCTTTGACAAATGTGGTTGAAGACCTTCATGTCAAATGGTGATACGGGTTTCCTGGTTTTCTTTCATGTGCACAAATGAGTTAAAAAATAATGACTGTTGACTATATTATACAAATATATTTTCATAGCATACATAATTAATAAGACCTTGTAAAGTAATTGGTATCTATAAAAACCCATAAACCCCCACAAAAATACTTTAAACTACATATATTTTTTTTCTTTTGAATGTTTTCAACTCCTGACTTTTTTTTCCCCCCTTCCTCTGGTGGTGTTATTGGAGCTAATGGCAATATTGTTTTGAAAAGCAAACCTTTTTACTCACTGTTTTCTTCATCAAGTCTATTCACTTTAGCAATATCTGATGGACTAACCTTAAAATAGTGTGCTTATCAGTTTCTCTTAAGAGAAAAAATAAAGCAGAAAGTACTTGGGACATGTTTCATTTTGTTTTACAAATATCCAAGTTGTAGCTATCCAGTTGTGTTACCTGGTTTTGAACCCTTTTATTCATGCCACAAATGGAAGCAATTGGTCTACTGAGTAGGGATGCACTCGCAAGCACAAGGGGTGTACTTTCTGGCAGACCTGCCTGCTTGTTCAGATGTATCTGTGCATCTGCTCTGAGCTGGATTCTTGTGGGAAGACTGGAAGTGGTTATTAGTGGAAGAAGAGTGGGAATCACCACTGAGAGTGAATCTCATATTTGTGTTTCAACACCCAAAAGACAAATGGGACTAATTGACTGCCTTCGCATGCGTATATGAAAAGTATGCATTTTAGTTTATATTAGGTGAGGAAAAATAGTTTCTATATTTGCTAGTATATTTTAAACATGATGTAGTGAATGTGAGAAAGTAAATAAGTAATTTTGCAACATCCTTCAGGTATTAGTGAAACATCAGGCTATGCAAGTTTGTACACTTGACTCTTAAAACAACCTGTCTAGCTGGGGCTCTCATTGAGTGAATGGAAAGAGAAGTATTTTCTCCAAGGGGATGTTCAAAATCTTCAAATTAGGTTCCTGGTGTGGATTGTCTTCTGTCTCTGTCTCCATAAGCATGCCCTGCAATCTGTGAAGAGAATGGGTCTGGGCTACTTGTTGATATTCTTCCCACTCCCTTGTCTGCCCACAGGGTACTGGTTTCTGCTGCAGGATGGTGGTGAGGGACAGAGGTGTGGCAATACAGACATGATATTCTTCTAGTGGGAAAATTTAACAACTTGCTCGTTTGTTTCCTATACATGGTGGTCCTAAAACTTCCCATATTTTAGAGACAGCTGTATAAGTGACATTTCATAGGCTAGCCATTCTATTATCTAAAGAGCTCTTCTGTTTTCATGTGGAGGGCACCTCATTCCCACGGTCATATTGCTCCAGAGCCCTTTGTTCATGTTTGCGCCTCTTTTTGCCCCTTTTGGATGGAAGGGCATAAATCTCCTAGAAACATCTAGCTAAAATGTCAGAGTACTTAATGAAACAGTGACACAGCTACTTGTGTCCCTCATGAAGCATTTAAACAGAGAACAATAAACTAAGCCAGTAAGTTTGTAAATATGCTTTTCCTGCAGGAACAGTAAGAGTTCTCTGGTGTCTGTGCACCACAGACTGTTGCAGTCTCTGTTTTGACATGTATGCCTTACAGTGGCTGTGCACTTAGCTGAATTAGCGTTCCTTTGGCAGCCATAGCTTTAAATTGACTAACTTCTGTGTGCTTAAACTTCCCATCTACTATTTCTCCCCTTTCTCATTTGATTTTCGTTGAAAAACAGTAAAGAAACTAGGAAAAGAGAGGGAAGGAAGCTATAATAGAGAAATGCTGTAATTTAGCCTAAATTAAGAACTCCTCTTCTTTTTAAAATTGGTGTTTTGGAGTTGTATCATAGGCTGGCCATTCCTGTTTGCTTCAAAGAAACTACATGGATTGTAATAACAGACATTACATGTAGCAGAAAGAATTCTTCAGCATGTTGTGTTACAGATCAAGAAGATCCACAGATTAAAAAGATCAAGAAGATCCAAGATCCAAAAAAGTAGCCTAAAGATTTAAATTCATTTGTAACATAACAAGCCTTACAGCTCTGTGGGTATGAGGAGTTGGAGTGAAATCTAAACCCCAAAAAAGTTAACAGCAAATTCCCTGTGATATAATAGGGTCAAAGATCATACTTATTTTTCTACTTGAGGTTTTGCATATGTAAGATTGGATATACTCAAAGTGGCAGGAGGAATGGCTTTGCTGCTTTGAAGATACTAAATGACTGGAAAAGGAATGGTGGTTAAAAGGTGCTGGAAATCCCGCAGCCTGCAGATGGGAGCTCAGGGCTATAATTACAGTTCAGCAGACAGCCTAGAAACAATTTCTAGTTCTTTCTGTAAGAAGATGGAATCCCTGACATAGCAAAGTACTTTGCTTAATGGATGGCCATTTTGTAGTTATATATGGGGTTCACACCATCTAAGTAGAGGTGTGTGAAAATTAGAGGTGAGGTCCCTTTGTGGTCGGAGGAAGGGGCCACAAAGAACCTGGGACACTCATCCTGCCTGTCTCTTCCTCCATCGACTGTAGAAGGAAATTAAACTAGTCTAAACCAAATCTTTTATAAGATTTAAGTTAGGCAAGGTATAACCAGCACAGGGACTATGGCAAGGCTTTGAGAGGAACTTTTATGTCCAGTCATTAACTTCTGGTTAAGAGAAAGAATATGAGGGAATGTATTGCCTGTAAATAGTGTAAAATAGGAATATAATGAGTGGGAGGAGCAGGGAGCTGCAAAGAATTGGCTCCAGGGTTTTGTCTTTTCCCTTCCCCCTTGCACCTGGGTGGATCAATAGAAAGGGAGAGCAGTGTAATGGCTTTTTTGCCCATCACTGTGTGCTGTTAGTTTGACACATGCAATTTACTTGGAAAAGCTTAAGTAGCCTTAATAACAGAAAGTCCCAGCAGAGCTGACACTAATGGTCTCCCCCGTTGTCAGTCTCAACAGAGAGATTAAAAACTGAATGAACAAAGAGACCCAATTACCATCTTTCCCCCTCTGGATGTTGCTGCATGAAAACAGGTATGAGCTGTGACAGTGGGTCTTTGGGCAGCCTCTGTCTCTCCACTGTGCCCTGGTGTGAGAGGGGGTTTTACTGTGCTCTCAATTTAGTGCCATTGCTGAGGGCTGCTGCAGCATCACCCAGTCCAGTTTTGTTTACACAAATAGTGAAGTCCAGGCATCTTGAAAGAAATTCAGTATATTGTGCTCTAATAATGCACATTTTTGGATACTCTTCAGACACTAACCATCTGATATGCAGCGTTAAACCCAGCCCAGCTAGGTCTACCATTTTTATTGTCCAGTGTTGCACAGACAAATCATCTTTTCTCAGACAAAGCTCTCTGTGAGGTGTAACAGTGCAGCTCTGCGGGGTGCACAGCCAGAGACAGGCATGTCCCCAGTGCACTGGGTTAAACTTGCAAAGATGTCTCAAAGAAAATAGAGCATCTGTTTTTGCTTTTGTCCGGAGCTTGAAGAGACTTAGTTATTAATATAAGCACCATCTGTGAACAGCTAAACACTTCCCTTTATGAGTGCTGTTCCTCAAATATATTATAAAGTACGGTGCCAGCTTGCTTTTGCCTCCCTTCTCTAGGACAGGTTGAAAAAAATTGCTGCTGCATGTGCAATGTGTTTTGTGTCTGTTTTTTATGGCCACTGTGTGGAAGGCTCTAATTGCGACTCACTTCTCAGTAAGACTGTCTGGCCTTTTTTGGGGGAGTGATGCTCATTTTCTGTTTCTCTAGCACGGCAGACCAAAGATTTGTCACCATTAGAAAGTAAAAGAAATGTGTTTCAAGAAGGGTCTTGGTGGGTTTTACAAACACGGGATTTGATTGATGATGATGACTGTGAAAAGTAGATCCCCCACCTTATACAGTCTCAGTATTGAGGAAAAACAGATCACTTTTTAGTGACAAGCTGATTTTCCAAGATACCGTCGTGTTGACAAATCAGCTTTTAAACCGAAACTGGATTCAGAAGAATAAAATTTAAGTAATAGTTACGGCATTGGTATCAACATTGTCTAGCCTTATCAGTTGTTGGTTTATAACTCTCTTTTTTTCCCCAACATCTCTTACAATGCTTTTCCTGGTACACAAGGTGAATGGTGGAGGTCAATATATTTATATGTCAAAAGTAGTGAAATAAATGCTTTGCCTTTTATTAACTGAATGTAAGTATATGAACATATTTAATTGATGGTTCTGTAGAGGAACAGTTGCTTTGTACAATATAATAACTAGTATTTATGCTGTTAAAATATATTTAATATGCATGAAAAATAATGTTTTGCTAAAAAGAGATTTGTATGGATTTGTATGTTTTTCTATGTGCAGTGTACAAATGAACTCTGCACATCTGATGAATGCAATATTTAATCTGAAGCAAAATGCTTAACAGTTATAGCAACAGTTCGAAGATGAGTAGAGATTTATTAGTGTTTTAGAGTCACGCTTTCTTAAACTCGAATTCTTGTCTTAGTGTGGATAATTAAAATTTTGTTGCTGATCTCCAGCAATTAGAATTTGCTCCCTTATATGTCACAGCTGCAGTGTTGGTTTTTAAGTGATTTGTGCATACATCGAAAATGGGGGTCGGAGGAAAAAGCGTTAATAAACTTCTTTAAGAAACACTCGCATGACTGATACAAAAGCCAGGAGTATATAAACCTTTTGCCACCTAAAAAAAAATTAGAAATACCTCTGCTTAAATGGACGGGAGTGCATTTTGGGAAATACCTATATGTTTCTTAAATCATGTGCACTAAGCAAATATGACAGTTTATAAGGATGTAGTAAATTATTATAAATATTTACAGCCCCGGTGAGGTTTTTGGCAGTATGGGCTTGTCCTTGGGAGGTTTCCTTTTTTCTCGCTCCAGTTCTCTCTCTCTCTCTGTAGGAACTCAGCAATTGTTTTGAAAAGAGTACTGGCAAAAGAAGCTCTTGCGTTCCTTACGCTCTCTTCTCCTTTTTTCCAAGCCTTTCATTCTTCAGCAAAGGCAGAAGTTTTTTACCTGACCCCTTTTGCTAATCCCTCCACTTGCCCTGCCGATCATGTACCATTTCACTGCTTTTTTACCTCTTCTGTTACTATCCACCCTCACCATTTGTTCCTCTGGCTTTGCTAGCAACATAAGCTCATTTGAACCTCTTCCAGCTTGGAAAAAGGTCCAGGCCATCACCAGTTATATTTGCACTTCTAGATACCTTCTGCAATTCTTTTCTTCCCCTCCTTGCTCAACATGCTGTCAGTAGTTGTTGGTGGAGTGTGACTGTCTCATGCACCAGTGCCTTTTCCAGCCCAGCTTTGCACATTTTATTCTGGGCAGCGTCTTTACTGACCTCTTGCTCTTCAAAGGTTACAATGTGCACTGCCCCCTCAGCCTCACATCAGCTGTCATCTGTCTGCAGCCTGTGATGCTGTTCTTGAAATCCTGCCCATGCTTTTGTTCTCTGATATGTCCTCTTCAGGTTCCTCTGCCACCTCAGCAGTTTGCTTGGATGATCCTTCCAGGACCAGCTTTTCTGTAGTTGTTCTCTGAGGTTGCACCCTTGGTCATTTGTCTTTGTTTTCTGTGCCTTGTGGATGAGATTACCTTGAGATTATTATCAACTCAATTGCTGCGTCTATGCTGAAGGCTTCTCTTTGTTGCTGTGCACCCAACATCATCTGTATGGGGCCAGAAATCCCTGTCTGTCTTTCTGTCATAGTCTTGTGGACATGGAAGTGTCAGCTGACATTATTTTATTCCATAACCTTCGGGTCTTTTTCTTATTTTCCAAACTGTCACAGCAATTATGTATTTTCGATCATTTAGACAACAGCATCATCTTTCTTGCCACTCAGATTCCTATTAGGAAACTTTAATTAGTAGAATTATAGAATGATTTGGGTTGGAAGGGACCTTAAAGATCACGCAGCCCAAACTCACGGCCATGGGCGGGCACGCCTTCCACTAGACCAGAATGCTCAAGGCACCATCCAACCTGTCCTTAAACATTTCCAGGGATGGGGCTTCCACAGCTTCTCTGAGCAGCCTGTTCCAGTGCCTCAGCACCCTGTTAATAAGAATTTCTTCCTAAAATGTAATCTAAACCTGCCCTCTCTCAGTTTGGAGCCATTCCCCCTTGTCCTGTCACTACATATCCTTGTAAAAAGGCCCTCTCCAGCCTTCTTGTACGCCCCCTTTAGGTACTGGAATGGTAGGTCAGGGTTACTCTAGGTGATTGTGAACACACTGTACTTAAAAGTTGTCGAATTCTTCTGCATCTATGTCTTTTGTATACTTCTGTACTGTTAAAACTGTGTCCAGAATTTATTTCTTTTAATTTCTGCATCTGTAACTGAAGCATGCTTCAGTGATGTTGGTAATGTGAGAGTTTTTCTCTGCTGCTGCTGTTCTGGGGAAGCCTGTGGTGATTTTTCATCTTTCGTTCGTTATTAAGATCTTGACTGCATCCCCTGCTGATTCAGGATGTTCCCTTCAGTTCCCTCCTTGTCCTGTTTCAACACAAACATTTGTGCCCAGGGAGAATGACCTCAAAACATCCATGGTGCTGCCTGGGAAGTGTCACTCGGCACCTCCCTTTTGCTTTACTGTGATGCCTGTAGGTATAGAGTTATGCCTGTTACTATACAGTTTTGAGAGAGTACAGATAAGAGATAAGGCTTCCAAGTGAAATCCTACTAGCTGTGTTGCTGCTGAACCTGTTGAGGTGAACAGAATGATACAGCTAATCAAATATAACTTCAGTTAGGCTTAATCAGGTTTACAGCACTAATGTTTCTATTTCTGTTAAAAAAACAAACCAAAAAACCCTCTATTTCCAGAGTCTACATGCAGTTGTAACAGCACATAACCTATGGATCTTCTGCCACCTCTGAGATGTTTTGGGAACCTGTTTTTGGAGTACACCATTTATTCCTAAATAGAAGTAGTCTGTAGGTTCATCCAAACTGTAAGAAGGGATTAGATGAGCTCTGGAGATCTCTTTCCAATTTCTGTTTCTGTGATTCTGACTTTAGGCTATGTCTTTTTGCACGTCATCTTGAACATGACTATTAACAGTCTATCTGTAGTTTAGATAAGGTGTATTTATTTGGTTCTTTATATTTCGATACTTATTTCTAAGTAAAATGAAATAAAAAGGTGTATTTGCAAGATAATTTGTCATGACAACATAGACAGCAAAACAGTACCAAAAGGTCAAGTCACAGACGCAACTAGTATTTAGTTTTTCAATGCCTTTCTCTATTATCAGGTGAGTTTTTGTACATAAACACATCTATTCATCTGAATGCATTAGGAAAAAGGATAGGAAAGGCAGTTAAATTATGTGGAGATTTTAATTAGTAGAAAAGAGGGATGGTAGAAAAGAGGGAGGTCTTCCAACAGCATTTTCTAATTGAAGTCACTGAACTGGCATTTCAGCAATCAATTCTGCTTCAGAGATCAAGAGAGGTTATTTATCCTTAGCAGTTTTCAGCTCTCAAAAGTTCATGCAGGCCAAGTGACTTCCATCAATTGTGAACACTGTTGTGAACTTGTCCTTTTCCTGATTTTGTTGATTAGTCACATGATTTTTGGGGAAGATATGAAGGTCTTTGTCACATTTTTGTTGTTCTTACAAAGCAGTGAGAGGTGCACAGTTTTATTTTCAGTGATCAGTTAGCTGGGAACCAAACTGGAGAGCCATGGTTGGAACTTCTTTTTGTTTATAGTGGGAAGCGGGTATGTAAACCTCAGGAGGAAATGTCTGGGTTTGCCCAGGTCTGTGCAGACAGCTGAATGCTGCAAAAAGCACTAGTATCAACTTTCTGTATTTCTGCTTTGATGCTTTATTTATGACTTGTTTCTCCTCACCCAGGAGCAGTGTACCATATCGTGGTACAGACACTCACTGTTGCCATCAGCACTGGAAAAGACTGATGTTGGAATCCCCATTGTCCTTCACCAGAGGTTGTCTTGCAAGACACAGCTGTAAAATATTAATCAGAAAAAACTGAATGGGAGATCCTTAAGAGTGAGTAAAAAACAAAATTTTAAAGTTTCTTGTCTAAAGTGTATAAAAAGTAGTGCCATGCAGATTTGTATTTAGAAATGCTTTCCAGTTCCTGCATAACTAGGGATTGTGAATAGCTTGGAGTTTTACCTGTGGCACTGGGTTATGGTATTTATGTCACACTGCTGTGTCATTTGGTGTATGTAGTTCCCTGCCTCCTCTGCTGTCCATGTACACCTTTGTTGAACTGCATTTCTAAGGACCAGTGGCTTGAGGAGTGTCAAATGTCCCACTGAAATGGGATTTCCCTAAGCAAGAGGCTGGCTTCTGAGAAGGAAGGGAAAAGATCACCTAGGAGGAACCAGCTCCTGGGGCTGATATGAAGGGTGCATGGGAAAATACCTGGACCGTTGTATCAGGAAAGGAGATGTCCTGTTTTGTACACCTGCTCAAACAGGGGAGCCATGCAGGAATTAGACGGACAGCGTCCTGAATTGTCTTCTCCAGGACACAGATGGACAACAGAAGTTTCTAATGGCAGGGAGAGACCGAGAACATCCTCAGCATGGTTGCTGTTCTCTGTTATTGTCAATTGTCTTTTACTTTTGAATAGTGAATGGCTGTGTTCTAAATCCATTGCAAAGCACAATCTAAGTGCATTATTTGAATAAGGTGTGTATTTGATGTCATATAATGTATTTGTTCCTGCCCTGGCTGTGTACAGCATGTTGCAGTAGTGTGCTCTGCACCTGCTGGAATAAGGTTTGTGATGGTGATTTAGTTTTTTCAAGACAAAGTCGGAGACTGTCCCCCTAGGGAATCCCGTTGGCTGTGCAAGGAGTGGCTTTCCATGTGCTAAAGTGTTTCATTGTTTCTGGGAAATAAGGCATTCTCAATGCTGGAGGATGAACTGGTCTTGTGGGATCATCACCAGAAGCAGCTTAGGGCTTAGAAAATTAAACCTGAGAGTATGGTGTGATTTATGAAGTCCATGCAAAAGACAAGTCATTACTGAGATTTGCTGACACTTTCTGCATCAGTTGGTTTTTGCATTTCTTTTCCAATCAGCATGGTTTAATTCTAAATAAATCACAGTGATTTACCATTGATAGGACGTGTCATGGTGAAGTCAGGCAGACAAAAGTCCTCTAGCAAATTGCAGGAAGTGAAATGTTTCTCACAGATACTGTGAGATAGTGTGGATAGTATTCATTTAATCTGACTTTGGATGTTTATAGTGCAGTGTCCAAGATGATACTTAATGAGGTAAGCAATTTTAGAGTGTCATTTATCTGACAGTGAAAATGTACTTTAGGATGACGTGGACCACGTCTTTTGTTGACCACAAAGAGAGCCTAGGTGATAAGATGGTGGTTGGTGTCTGCACTGCCCAATGAACCTTTTCTTTGATGTGTGCCATCACAGTGCTGTCCAGAGAGCCCTTGAGATTTGGAGTGTCCTGAAAATTTGCATTCAGTCATAAGTGGTCAGAGCAGACAGAGCAGAGGCAGTGCCAAACACTTCTTGCTATCAGTTTGTTTTTTCTTCTTCTGCTTTCATGAATCTGAGATTTGGCTTCAGTTGTCAGTGATTGTCTTTGGGAGGAACATCATGTAATAGAACGGAAGTGATGATTTTTGAACTGTTACTCTGAATGGTAGCTCTGTGGTAGAACTTGCGTGAGAATTTGTGTCTTAAATGTGTAGACTGTGCCATACAAGATCTAAAATAAGAATGTGTGAAAATACGATTCTGATTGGATAGATGACAGAGGAATCCCTGTGTTTCTGGCTTTTAGTCCTTTTGTGAAGTTGTTTGAAATTTCACTGAAGCTGGAGTGAAGCTGGAGTGAACCTGATTGTTTCTTACATTTATTTGGAAAATCTTCATGTCTAGAAGAGGGGCAGAGAGGGAGGTATGAGAGTGATTCAAACATGCAGCGCACAGGACTAAGCATGGACTGGCCACGTGGCTGGTGGACATGGTCTGAATATTGAGTTTGGATCTCTGTGCATGTGAAAAGAAGCAGATGACAACAAATAAACTACAAGGAGAGAGTAGACAAGAAAGTTGGTAGTACTGAGGAAAAAGGATGAACATATTCCAAGTGGTGGTGTACTCTAGGAGTCGTTTGCAGTAGGGATGCTGTCCTGCTGTTTGAGTCCTACTGATGAAAATGTCTAGGTTTCCTAATCTCATTCCAAGAGTAACCATTTAGATCACAAGTGTAATGAAGTAGTCTGTTTGCTGTGCAAACTATTGTATGAGTAGAGTACGGTCTGGTGTTTTACAGACTTTCCTGTTCTCTGGATGGAGAAGTAATTTCTTCTTGTGTAAACCTTCACCCAATGACTGTGTGTGCAGTTCTAAACGTGTGGTTCATTTCAGTGGCTTCAGGTGACTAGAGCTTAATGAATTTTCCAGTGAAGGGCCATGAAGGGACTGGAGTCAGGGCACCCAATTCATATATTTGTAACGGCCCTGGTCACACTAATTATCAGTGAAACAGAGCACATTTGTTAGATCTAGTCATAGATTCATAGAATGGCTTGGGTTGGAAGGGACCTTAAAGATCATCTAGTTTCAACATCCCCACTGTGGGCAGGGATGCCACCCATTAGACCAGGTTGCTCAAAGCCCTGTCCAGCCTGGCCTTGAATCAAGGATGGGGCATCCACAACTTCTCTGAGCAACCTGTTCCAGTGCCTCACCCCCCTCTCAGTAAAGAATTTCTTCCTAACATCTGATCTACATCTTCTCTCTTTCAGAGTAAAAACATTCCCTCTTGTCCTGTCACTATCTGCTGCTATTAAAAGTCACTCTCCTTCTTTTACATAAGCCCCTCTTAAGTACTGGAAGGCTTCTGTAAGGCTTCCCTGTTGCTTTCTCTTCTCCAGGCTGAACAACCTCAACTCAGCCTCTCTTCACAGGAAAAGTGCTCCAGCCCTGTGATCATCTTCATGGCCCTCCTCTGGACTCACTCTAACAGGTCCACATATTTCTTGTGCTGAGGACCCCAGACTTGAGCACTGTGCTCCAGGTTGGGTCTCATGAGGGCAGAGTAGAGGGGGAGAATCCCCTCCCTCAACCAGCTGGCCACCCTCCCCTCCTTTGATGCAGCCCAGAATGCTGCAAGCACACATTCTTGACTCATGTCCAGTTTTTCATCCACAAAAACACTCAAGTCCTTCTTCTCAGGGCTGCTCTCAATGAGTTCTCCCAGTCTGGACTCATGCTTGGGATTGCCCCAACCCAGGTGCAGCACTTTGTACTTGGACTTGTCAAACCTCCAGGTGTTCTCTTGGGCCCATTTCTTAACATTACATTTACTGCAACACGAATAACACGGTACTCACTGACATCGGTGTTTTACATGAAGAATTGATTGTGCAGTTAAGCTGTTGTTTTAAAATGTGTTTTGGTGGTGAAAATCTTCTTTGTAACACTGAAATTCTGCTATGAGACAGACCTAGAGATTCGGGAGGTGGAAGTCGTGGTATTTTTAAAAGATACTAATAATTATCAACTCATTCAAGTAAGTGGCCAGCAATTTGAAACAGTAACCTCAGCCTTCTCCAGTGCAGCCCCTTCAGGCATAGCAACTGGATGAGGAATCAAGACATCTGCAGAAAGTTTCTGAATTGCTTCATGATGCATTTTGAGGAAAATATATTTAGCCCATAGTAATTCATTTTTTGAAACTTGCAAATAAACGTATCAAGCAAATAGAGAATATTTGCTATCTTTCACCTAAACTCATGAATAGGATAGGATAGCACACACTTTTCCAGCAGACTTTGTAGTCACTAAGGCTGGGTGCTCTGTGTTTACTAGGATCTCCTCAGAGATGGTTTAAAGTTGCTTCCCAGTGTTTGGAGACCATTTTCAAGGCTCTTCCAAAATCTGCTGAGGTCAGAGGGAGCCCTCTGGCAGACTCAGCAGGTTTGGGACCTTTCCTAAAGTGGTTCCCTGTCTGAATCAGGTGCAGGTGGTTTTAGCCCATCAACAGTATTTTTGTCTTGGGAGTTACAGGCAGCTACTCATCAGTGACAATGGGAGATCATCACATGAGTTTAAGAATGTGAATTACTGTCCCAGCTGTGTTGACTAGTGGGGTGATACTATGCATCAGAATGTGACCATCATGTTTGCTTCCCTGCTGTGTGTCGTTTCTCTCACTTGCCCATTTTCCACGGTGTACCAGATCCCTGGATATTTGTGCTTCCTCTTGCACTTGCAGTACCCTGTGATGGGATGCAACTGGAAAAATCATGTTCTCTTGTGCACCATAACAGGGATACACACTTCTCCATGGGTTACAGTGGGCATACTCAGCATTTCCACCCATGCTTGCCTGAACACATCTCTCTCCCATGCCTCCATCCCTAGGATTTCATCCACTGACTTTCAGCCTGAGGCTCATTAAGCTTTTAATTGACACACCACCTACCAGACAGGCTCTTGCTGTCATGCCAGATGCCTAACAGTATTGAGGAATATTGTGCTAATACCCTAACATCTTCAGTACTCGTGTCTGATTCAATGCTGCACTGAGCAGCCACTGGTCCAGCTATCTCACTGCATCTCCAAGTGCTCTCCCAAGACATCAGCTGTGGGGGTATGGGAGGGACTATATCATCGCTGCTGGCAGATCCTGTCGTGTATTTTTTGAAGAGGAAGAACATCTCCAGTGCTCTTTTGCCAGCTGGAAAATATTTTGAAGCTGGTAAATGTGTTTTCTTCTCTGCTCTGTCAGCCAGAGCATTTCCTGATCACTGCCTGGTTGCACATCTTTAATAATGTTTATAAAAGATAGGATCTAGCTCGAATGGAAGTTTGTGCCTTGGTGTTGGTTGGAATTAGATGACTGTAGTGGTGTTTTCTGGCCTTGAGAAAATCTATAAATGTAGGGATTTTTTTTTCTTGAAATTTTCTAGTCTGTCTTTTGCAATATTAGCCTGAGTTACTATTGTGTGCCAACTGGGAGAGTGTGGGGTTGCTTGTGCTGGCAGGGTTCAGGTCATACATGAGGAGGAGACCTCTGCACCACCACTCTGACATGGCAGCAGTGGGCATGTCAAACTGAATGACATATTCTGCCTGTTCTGTAGGGAATTTGAGCCCTGGCAGCAGAGGGCATACTTCGGGAAAGGAGGGAAGAGCCACAGAGAAGGAAGGGGAGTTGGCTGTGGAAAGGATATTGCCACTTTCTGCTCCCAGTGAGGTGCTGCAGTCAGCTTGGCATTTTAATTGATTGGCAGGTGTGGCTCCTGCACAGAAGATGATGGTGAGGAACAGTTCTCCCATCCGGAAGCCCCACTGTGTGCGAGTGTAACATAAACCCCCACTCTCCCATGAGCACAGCTTCGTTCCCAAGGTTGGGCTCCAGCACTTCTGTTAAACAGCAGTCAGCTGGAAAGATCTCCTAACTGGTTTTATGCAAATGGGAGCAAGATATTGCATGCATGTGTGTTCACACACGGGCCCTGTCCCCCATCAAACAATAGATATTGTTTTGTCATGTAAATAGTGCTCAACTGACAGGGTTTGCTGAGTGTTGAGCTCACTAATACTGAATGGTTTTGACATGTGTGTATATGCAGGTGTTGAAAGAGAGGGCGGGGAGAGTAAAAATGCTGTGAAACTTCAGTGAAATAAACCAAATAAACCCCCCAAATCATGTAATATGGAAAGTGGTAAGTATGTAACCTGTGTGTTGGATAAGGGTGGTCAGGGCTACATGGGAAAGAGATGAGGGGAAGAAAAACAGTTTTCCTTGTACAAGGAGATTAGTGATGTCTAACCAATGACTTAAAACTGCCTCTGATCTTCATCGTTGGTCTCCATGTGTCCATGCCTCTCTCTGAGGAGCATTCTGCTTGGCAGGTACAACTGGAGGTTAGTTTTGGTGATAACCAGGCATCACCCAAGAGCTGCCGGGCAGCTGAGGGTTTACATTCAGTGAAGCTGACACTGGGGGTCAGGGGATGGAGATGCACTCGGCAAAGCAGTTGGGAAGCCGTGGTCGCTGTCTGCCCATGTTCATTGCCAGGTGGGGTTGGCTGTTGGTCCGGCTGCAGGCGGCCACCTGCAGTGACATCAGTCAGTCTGGCCTGGCTGTGGTGGGAAGCGTGATGAGCAACTGGCATGCAGATGCTCCCTGGGAGGCTACTAAATAGTCATTGTTGAAGTAATTAATAGCAACAAGTGAAGGAAAAAAAAAAAAAGCCTGGAAAATGTTTTCAGATGCCCCAGACAGTGGTGATGCTGAGGGTGATGAATCATGCAACTGTCCATATGAAGCTGAATAATTTTATTTGCCACAATAAAACACATAATGAAAACAATCTAAAAAAAAACCCCAGAGACCAACACATAATCTATGTAGATGACCAGTTCAGAATGATGATTGGTATAAAACCTAACCCCCAAAATAGTATTGATGATGTTGTAAAGTATGAATCAAAAGCATATTGTTCTTGACCTGGTGGGGGGCTTTGCTGTGTTCCAGATATAACTGCTGCTAATGTGGTTTTCACAATTACACCTTTGGTTTTTAACTGTCTTTTGGGGCAGGAAGGAGTGAGAGGCAGTGTCCTCTCTTTAGCAAAATACATAGTGATTTTTCCTGAGGAGTTTGTACTGGATCCATGGTGGAACTAGAGAAAAATCAGTGAAAGGGAAGCAATGCCGCAGGTCTTGGACAAACCCTCTTAAAGTCAGTTCAGAGAAAAGGCAGATATATCAGCATCCTGCAGTAAATGATAAATGAGTTCCAGGAAATTCACTCTTTCTAATGCAATAATCCACTCTGCTGAAAAATGTTGCTATTCTAAAGTGAACACAATCTTTTTGTTTCCCTCATATTTTATATATGATAAAGTGTTTTGCAAAGAGGAAGAAAAAGAGCATTTAATAGATTTTATTATACTTCATGTACTAATAAAAAAATAAACCCATTTTTCTCTGAGAGCTGAGCACAGAAGAGATGGGTCATATTTAGACATAGAAAGTTTTCTTAGAAAGACTATTTTATTATTATAGAATAGTGGCTATTATGTACCCTCCCACAAAAAATGGTCTGTCTCCATATCTTAATATGGAGGTATTCTAAAATAATTTATTTTATTCTATTGTTTATGTCTCATAAAATGAAGCTACCAGATGTTGAGAGTTTTTCTTGAACTACAGGCTCCCCAGGGAAGTGGTCGTAACACCAAGCCTGCCAGAATTCAAGAAGCATTTGGACAATATTCTGAGATATACTGTGTGATTTCTGGGGCTGTACTTTGAAGGGCCCAGAGTTGGACTCAATGATCCTTTTGGATTCCTTCCAACTCAGGATATTCTACTATTTTATGATTCTATTAATCTATTCTGTGCAATTTCTGGTGATAAACTAGAAAAGAGAATTTGGGGTCTCTTGTGGCAAACTTCAGTCCCTTTTTCTTTTTTTTTCCCTTTCATCTTGTACCTTGGGACACATAAAAATTTTTTGTTAGCTATGTAAGCATTCTTTTTTTCAAATACTAATTTAACTTGGTGATTGTACTGAGAGTGACCTGTGCTCTGGCATTGTATCTTTTCCATTTAGCACAGGGGACTTCATAAAATTGATTAGCTCATAGCTCTTAAATCTTTCATAGTTTTGGCTTTTTTCTCTTCCCTCAGAGAGGAAGCTGGTGTTTTTAACCCTTTCCATGAGTTTAGGGGAATCTATCACCTTGCCTTTCAGTATCTGTGATGTTTGATCTGTCCTGGACTGTCCTTTGGCTTTAGAAAATCATCATTCCTGTCCTTTCTTTGGTCACTGACATGTAGGCAATACGGCCACTGAAGCAGCCTGGCAGCAGTTTGGAGGGGAGGGAGCTGGGGAGGGGGAAGGTGCATAGAGTGTTTTTTCTCCTGCTCTGCTAGTTGCATGGGAGAGAGGACGGAGCTGCGAGCTTACAACCCTGCCACCACCGAGCAGCCGGCTGCCCACCCACACCCTGCTGTGCCATCCCAGACAAACATCTCCTAGAGCATCTGTAGGGCAATGTGACTCATTGAGCTGAGGGCATAATCCGAGGGGATGCAGCTGGACCTCAGCGCCTGGGGACTGTGCCTCGCTGCCGCCGATCGGGAATACTAATCCACAGTCAACCTGTTCTTTTCCACACTCCACCGATGGGGTGAACACATTATCCTCAGGGGCAAGCAGGTTATCCTTGGAAGGGATTGCCCTGCAGCAGAGCAACTGAACCTGTGGGCATCACATCTGGCCAGTTTCCCTGGAGAGGCTCAGGAACTAGGTGTTGCTTTCCCAGCTTGCCCCAGGTAAGTAATCTGATTTTAAACAAACACAGAGATGGCTGTTTCTTATTTAAAAATGCATTAAGTATTTCTTAAATAATTTCTTGTTGTTGTTTGGAAGGCAGAAGATTTGAATATTTCCATGCTCTGTGCCTCCCCTGAGCTTCTGGATTTGAGGGGTGATAATGAGGGATTTAATTCTGGGCAGCAGGTGCTGGCAGCAGGGATGCGATGCGGTGCCTGTAATCACGTTGTTGGATTCATTTTGCACCATCTGGGTGTGAAAGGGGCAGTCAAGCTTCTAACTGTAGTCCTTGGGCACCTGGTACCTTCCTCCTGCTGCAGTGGGTGCAGACATGGTCAAGGAAAGATATTCTACGTGTCTGAGGCATGTAGAGGAGTTAAAGCTGGGGGGGAGCAATTACACTGCCAGTGTAGCCACTGTGCTAGGGAAGGGTCTCTTGGGAGGGGAATGAGAAGGTTGTTCCCACTCCCACTGGTCACCCATCATCTTTTCCTACCAGTTCAGAAGAAAAGGAAAGTTAGTCTTTCAGTTGTCTGAGCTTCCTATCCTAATCGGATGCACTTTTCTGAATTGCAAATAATCCTAGCAGAGGAGATGTAAAGCTGATGTCGTAGGGAATGTGACCTGTTGTGGGAGCAGGAGCCAGGCTTGTGCCATGACTGCCCTCTGGGAATGGAGACTGACAATGAAACTTGGACAGAGTGGGAGATATCCATAAAAGACCAATACCGGAATCAACACCTTGCTATGTTTTTATGTATGATGCAAGCGGTGGAAAAGGCAAGAAGGCAAACTACATGATAACAGCAATGCTGTCACAGTCCATCACTCCAGCGTGGCAGGGCATGGCAGGCTGAGGAGGCTCATGATCTCCAGGGGAAATGTACTGCAGTAATGGGAAAACTGTGAGAGAGAGGGAGAGTCATCTAACTACGGAGTACGATTTCCAACTTTTACCTTGCGTAGGTATGTACCTGTTATTCAGACTTTTCTCTGGCACCCCTAACTGTCCACTGTTGTGTGTCAGTTGAGGTATTAGTGTTTCTAGTGGTGTGGCTAAGGTGTGATGAACATCCACAGTTTCTGCAAATTTGCTCAGAAGAGTCAGTATATCAGGAAAATGTTTCCATTGTGATTTTTGCAGGGAATATGGAACTCTCTCAATGACGATGTTGCTGCTGCCTTTTTTTTCCCCCTAAAATTTAAAGGGTAAGACAACCAAGCAGTATCTGACCGCAGATGTTTTAAGATGCACAGAGCTGTCACTGTATTGTGCATGACTCCATCCAAAGTACAGGCATCCAGCTAACGGGTAAGGATGGGGACAAGCAATTGAAGGTACAGTTCACCTGGAAATCACCACTGCGCAGACAGGGGCTGGTCCAGAAACACACCATCCCACTGTGTGAGAAGCTCATAGAGAAAGATCCTTGTTGGAAGGCGTGCCCCGCACTGTGTGCCAGTCATGGAGGAAAGGAGCAGGGTGTGCTTCTGGGTTATGGAGGTGCAACTTTGGGATGTGATGGGAGGGTCGGGGATGTGTTGAGAGCAGGGGAGCTGGGATCAGGTGATGGGGGACATGGAGGGAGAGTGGGTGTTCAGCTTGCTTCGGTAGCACAAGTCACTGGAAATGGAATACTTAAAGAGGTGAGACTGAAACTTGTGGGTTTTTTTCACAGACCAAATTGCTAAGTGCAGGCCATCTGTATTTCTTGGCTTTTTATGTGATTTGTACTACACAGTGCATAGCACTGTGCCAGAGGAGCAGGGTACAATGTGTACAGTCCTAGTGAAGGACACAAGGAGTTTTTCTTCTGTCTTCCATATTTTCCATATTACCAGAGTGTCCAAACTGTGTCCGTCACATTGAAGATGTGGGTGAGACCAGTCCAGCAGCACAGAGTACAGCATCATTCCTCTGTTGTCCCATGTTACGCTGCTTTGAGGTCCACAAAGGTTTTGTCTGGTTTATCTGAAGAAACGTGTGGCTATTTCCACATTGCTCCAAACACATTTGCACTTGGAAAGCAAGAGAAATGTGAGGAAAAGCTAACACGAATCTTCTACCTGGAAACAGTATTGCCTAGTACTTGTATTTAGAAATCAACAGTCAGTTATCTGGAGTTATTTCCTGGCTTTTACGTAACTTGCTGTTATCCTCGGAGAAATCAGTAACTTCCTGTGTTTTCAAGGGCCTTTTTCTAAAATGCATGTAATATTCTACAGCATGTTATTCACCTCGGGGGGTGTTATAAGAAGCGAAGCTCATAAGGCATTTTAAAATTTGTTAGTATAAATTACCGTAGGAGTGCAAATTAAATCCTGCTAATATGAATTGCTGCTAATATTTAAACAACATGGTTTTAATTTATGTGATCAAAAATGTTTAGTGGAAATCACTGATCCTTCAGGGTCCAGGGACTTTGGATACCACTTTGGTGACACACAGTGTCACTATACCCTATTATGCATTCAATCAAACAGGGCTTGTTGGGGAGGTGTGCTGGTGAATGCAAAACTGTAATGTTGGAGCGATATTCTGTGAAAGATCTGGTCCCCAGTATTTCGGAGTTGGGGAATTCATGTGCCACAACCACCCATGCGTTTTCTCCTTATTTCTGGGAGTGTCTTCCTGGTGTGAGGGTGGAAATAAAATCTTTCTGCTGTTCTGGTGAGCATCTCCCTGCTGAAGCTGTTAGCAAAAATGGGTGTCCTCCGAGTGGTGGGATTGGGATGGGGAGGGAGGGGTTTGTACTATCAGCTAAACTGAGAAAAACAAATCAGTTGAGGGGGAAGCAAAGCCATTAAGCAGTAATAACTTTTAGTTATTGCTGTTTTGGGATAACTTAAGGGTGAAAGAGATTGTATTCCACTATCAGTCTCAAAGATCACCTAGTCCTGTACCTATTACTCTTAGGCTATGTGAAATCTATAGCACTGGTATCTGTTAAGGAGCAGTGCAGTGATATTTCCAGGGACAGAGAAAGTCAACTCACCTGTGTACACACTGGATATCTTGAATGTATTTTTCCTGTACTGAAGCAATTAAATACCAGAATGGGAAAAGCACAAATAAAGCTAAAATCTTCCCAAACTGGGCAAGTTCTGGATCCTACGTGTCAAAGTGATCTGTGGATACATTTTCTGGAATTATGTGAGAAATCTCTTTTCAGCTCTGGTGGCTTCATTGGATGGGTCAGTGGAGCCTGGGCAGATGAACATACAGTTTGCATGATGAGTGCTAAATCTGAATTGTTTCTGGGGTCAGTGGGGCGTGATATCACCACTGCGGGGGGAACATATTTTCTCACTGACAGCAAAGATGACTGTTTCCCAGTTGCAGGTTGTGATCCCTCCCTAGGGTGTCCTTGGGATGGTTCAGGACAGGCTGTGAAGCATTTTATACTCGCAAGGGAACAGTCAGCTGCCTTTTATTGCTGGCTGCACTCTACCTTGCAGGGCAGAGGTTTGTATATTTATATCAGCAGCTAGGAACTATAACCTACTCTTGTTCCCTTGGCCAACAGTAGTTAACCCATCCTTGGCTAATTAAAGTCTATGAAACCTGAGAGGAAGGAGAGGATGAAAGGGGGCCACACAAATACAGTTTAGGCCAAAAGAAAGTTAGGTTCTCAGAAAGTTTAAGGATTTTTGTCCCAAACAAGGGAAGGAGGGCATATTGAAAATGTTTTACTGTCTACATCCCTCTGCATTGTAACAGAAATGCAATGTCTTCGGGAGGTTCCAAGGGGCTTTTGTGACCCCCTCCCAAACCAGTGCGAAGACAAACACTTAGGGAGGAGTTGCTGCAGCGTTTCTGTTTCTGAAAGCTTGCTGACAGCAGTGTTGTTTTCTGATCCATAGGTCCAGAGGATGGCATAGCAATAACGTCACCGTCCAGGGAGCCGAAGTCCTTCCTCGCCTGCCTGCATGCTGCTTGAACTGATCCCAAGCCTTTGTTTTTGGACTGAAGAAACCTGAAAACCTTTCTCTCCTAATTCATGAGCCAGCAGGATGTGGTCGCCGTGCTTTCAGAACGCCTGCTTGTAGCCGCCTACAAAGGCCAAGTGGAGAATGTGGTGCAGCTTATCAACAGGGGTGCCAAGGTAGCGGTTACCAAGGTAACAAGAGAAAAACGCTTTGCGAAAGCCCTGGGAACTAATGTAACTCCTAGACCATTGTCTGTGAAAATGCCTTCGTAGCTTTACCAATCTGAATGTGACTGAGGTTAGTGTTCAGATTTCCTTAAAGTTTATACTTAATAGCTCATGTAGATTTACAATATAGTGCATGTCTTGTGCTTATTCGCTTCCCAGTGAACACAGCTGTGATGAACACTGAATTCTCAGAAACACATTGTGTTGATGGACAAGCAGTGACATTTTTTCAAAGCGTGCATTGACTTTTGAACGCTCTGTGACCTGATGAATGGAGCAATTCATCACTGTCAGGGGAAGGCAGGGCAGAGCTCCGATCTCTCTGGGTGAAGGGATGTAGTAAAGCTATTTCTGTGACAGGGTAGAGGTACACAGAAAGTGTTTCTTGTCACTGAAGTCTCTCGGTGCATCAGCCTCGCTTTTACCTGACATCTTCATTGATTGTTCTGTGTAGTCCCTTAGGTCCAGACTTGGGGATTGCAAACTGTGTTCCCCATACCTTCAAGATAAGGCCAGCATCAAAGGATTTCTGCTTAGATATTAAGAGAGTTCAAACGGATATTCACCTATTCCTAACTCTCAACATGTTATAAATAATACTAGCATATAAAAAATGAGATAGAATTGGCTGTTGCAGAGGTTTGATCAGCAAAAAAACGTAAAAAGAATCAGGTGCATTAAATCTTTAGAGCCATAACACAGAATTTGGGCTGTGCTTTTTTGATGAACTGTTTTTCTCCATGGTACCTACTTTTGTTTGTGTTTCCATATTGGTTTTGAACATTATATATGTATGGGAGCTAATATTTACAGATAGAAAGCAAATGTGAGTACATTTGATAAAAAGAGGAAAAGAGAGATGACTTATCTGTCAGTGACAGTTGTTTTCAGTCCCTTTGCAGTGTTTGAGTTGCAGATTTTTATTTTAAAAGCTGGAGCGATCTAAGGACAACCTGCATTTGTGAGTTTTGTTTGCCAAAATAAGTGGCCTCTTATTGCTAGGTACAAAGCACAGATGTAATAAACATGAATAGTCCCATAAAAATGCCTGTTTGGCTCTGTAGTCCAAGCAGCTCTGTAGCTGATGTACAGCTATAAAAGGTAGTCAATAATAGACCAGGAAATACTGACTTACAGATGCCTGAATGGTAGCTCGCGGTTTTGTGGTTGTGTGTTTTCTTTTGTTTGATTTTTTTTTTTTTTTTAAGATTGTGAGTTTTGAAGACTTCTTAGGGACCTACCTGAAAATACACAAATGTTTGAAAGGATGCTATGCTTTGTATAAACTTATCCATTAATGTAATTTCAAATTTATCTCCCACACTGTTTGAACATAAAGTGTGATACCCCTTGGTTTCCAGAACAATTATGCCACTGATTTAACTATTTTGTGGAACTAGTTGCCATAGTCTACAATTCAAATGCAAAATTGACACTTTCTCATTGTTCAAGTTGATTATTGCATTACTATCAATGCTTTCTGTTAGTTACTGTAAGAAGCAAGATGTGTAAATCTGACCTTGAAACGCAAAGTCAGGTTAATCTGATATAAAGCAGATTTGCTTAAGTTGACAAGCTTTTCTTTCCTGTATCACATAGAGTGTCCCACTTGCTTTGTTGTTCAGCCCTTGTATGGAAAATCAAAGCAAAGCTCATTTGATGGCAAAACTGTGCCCGGGTGCAAAGTGTTGGTGTTTCTGTTGGAGAGCTGTGAACTCTGAGGCCATCCCTGTAGCTGACCAGGTACTACAGGATTGTGGCTGTTCTTTCCTAGAAGTTTGAGGGTGATCTCCATGGAATCCACAGAGGGAACATGACAAAAGCTGTCCCTCTTGCCATTCTGGATGCATCCCAGCACACCACCAGACAGTACAGATGAGGTACTTGGGTAGCCTGGTAATAAGCCCTGCTCAGACCTGATGAAACCAGATCAGCAAGACTGGAGGAGTGCACAGAGTGGAGGCACTCTCAGAGGAGCAGCCAAGAGTACATGCACGGGGCATTTTGGAGGTGCACACACATTTATTTCTCCCACACTGTGAATCAGATAGGGGTGAGCTCAATGTGAACCAAGAGGTGTGAGGCCAAGCTGCTGCCCTCATCAAAGCCCATCATTTCAGGCTCTGTTGTGCCCTATCCAGGTCTACACAATGTCCAGTTTGCATCTGGCTCTCACTCAGCCAGCTAGCTGTATAGAGAGAGCATATGCATATTTGCCTATGAAAGGCTGTATAAACATACCCTGGGAAGAGCTTGGTTTGCTAATCTGATGGCACACAAAGGCTGGAAGGAGAAAAAGCCATTTAAAGTTAAGGACAAGGTTGTCACAAGAGCAAGGATGTATAAATTAGCCTATATTTAAACTGGAAATTTGAAGGAATTTTTTAGCCATTGCAGCAACAGGTTCTTATGCAGTCTTTCAATAAGCAGAACAAGTGCAAAATAAGAACTACTTTTGGGATAGGGGTTGTTAATTTTAGAATGGAAATTAGATGACAGGCTTGTTGGAGCACAGTAATATTGATCAAGCTTTCAGATGAACTGAAACCCAGAGCTGTCTTCTCCCCAGGATAAAACTCCTTGCACAATGGAGCATAGAAAAAAAATTGATTCATGTGCATGCCTTAGTTCTCTTTTACCTGTATGCCTTCTGCTTTTATTCATAGTTTTCAATTTGTTCTGTCAAATTAATTTTAAATTATAGGGATTTGCATTAAAAAAAAAAAAAGGATCTGGTACTTGTCAACCAGAATTCTTGCCGAATTCTGTGAGTTTTATTGGAGGAAGACAAGAGGAGACAAAGCTCTTTGGAGGGAGAGAAAAAGTTACCATATCACTGTAGGCTTTAAATGTATTTCTGATACGCATCTGTAAGCACAGACCAATTCTTGTGAATAATACCTGGCAGATCCACAGCTTGAAGTGACTAGGATCTACAGTTAAAGGATAGAGAGTTCTTTATTCAAAAAGGATTAATTGAGCATAGCTTAAGAAAAAAGAAGGCTATTTTCTGTAACAAATCCAGTACTAGTAAATGTCAGGTAGCTGTCTTGTCCAGTTGTATTTTTATCGTATATGGAAGGTCATATGATGTGGCTAATTGTTGCTTCAGAAAACAATTCAGCTGTAAAATAGTATTTCATTTTTGTCATCTCTAAGTAGATCATTTCAGAAAAAGAAGAATATGAAAGAAACAATTGAGGAATCCATGTGTCCAGGTCCTCACTTCAGTGTTTCCTTCAGTGTGGGGATGCACTTGTCCCATTTTGTCAGCATTACTAGCAAGGTACCTGTGCAGGTGAAGTCAATATGGAACTGTGTACCTCCTCTGACTCCAGTGAGGGACACTCAGGCTCGTTCCAGATATGGGGCCTTTTAAAATATGTAAAGAAGAGCTGAGGCCTCTTGAGTCACCCTGCCACTGACAACCTGGCATCAGGGGGCCCACAGTGGGTGAGGGGCTGTGGCACTGCAGTGCACATGCACTGAGTGCTTGTCCTGGTGTGGGGACTTCTGCCACCAGCCATTCAGAGCTGTGACTGAGGGAAAGTGTGGTGCTTAGCAGAGGCTTCATGGCTCTGCTCTTCTCTGAGGGCACCTGCTCAGTCAGGGTGCTCTGTTGCTGGTGTGCCCAATAGGGCAAAGAGATAATTTCCGTGTTTGTGCCTTTTTGTCTGATGTTCTTCAAATATATAGCTGTTTTCTTTATGAAAAGGGAAAAAAATACCCCAATCAGCCATTCATACGTATTGGCCAATCCAACAAGCAAGTACTTTGGTGAATAAGCTGCAAAAACTGAAAAACTAAGAACTGAGCCTGGTATAATTACATCTGTTCTTCCAAGCAAGAAAGCTGGTCCCTTCTTTCAGTCCTTTTGTAGTAGAGCTCTCTTTCAGTGACATTATTGACAGCTGCATCTTTGACACAAAAGCACTGGGATTTTTGCTGAGCTGATCTGTCTTGCTGTCTTTCCAGGATGTTGTCCTTTTCCTGAGTTATTTTGCCTTTTGTTTTGTGAGCTGGGGTAGATTAGGGAGAGGGTTGTGGGCCACTAGGAATGGCACAGGAGGAGCGGTGGTAGTGACATCTCAAATCAGGTCAGCTCTTCTCGCCAGCTTGTTTCCAGAATGCTGCCTGGAGGATGGAGAGCACTGGAATCTCACCTCCGAGGCATCTGTTTCTGGTGCATCCCAGGATATCTGGCTGAAACAAGGCACTTTTGTGGGAAAAGCAGCCCTTAACATGGGCTTGCTCCATGCCTGGAGCTGAAATTTCCAGGTCTAAACCTCTCTGCTACATCTCACCAAAACATCTCAGCCAGTGTTTCTGGGTGGTGGATTTCACTGGGGTGTTGCAGCATTCAATAACAAATCTTAATAGGGCCAGAAAAAGCTGTGTATTAGCAAGCACACACAGAAGAGTCCTCCACTTCTCTGATAAACACTGAAAAGATTGACAGAAGAAATTGTAAAGGTAGCACAGGTACTTTTAGTGTAATTTGTGTAGCACCATGGGTTTTAGGAGTATTTTTTCAAAGAGAAGCAGAATGTAGCTTTTCTGCAGAACACAGCATTAAGATCATGGCTATAAAATTGAATTCTGCAGAGAAGGGATGATAATTCAGAAAAAAAGCCACAAGGAAATGCAAAATATGGTGCTTCTGTTTTGATCCAGGGATTCTGTTTAACTTTTGAACTAGCCATGTTACGGCCATGCCATATGGCAAGACTTTAATAATGCTGGGGTACTTTAAGTCTCAACAGCATGTTGAGTTCTTTAAAGCAATCTCTTTTCTTATTTTTTTTTAACTTAAGACAGAAACAAAAAAGAAATTTATAGTGCTTTCACATTTTTGCACTCCTTCAGTTTGAAAAGCTATTTGTGTCAGTTTTAAACAATAAATAAAGAGAAATGAAAAGGGACTAGCAAATTAGGGACTTGCTGAATGTCTGTTGAGGTCAATGGGAAACTTTCGGCTGACTTGAGTGAGCAGGTTATTAATGGAGAACAATCTTAACAAATCATCAGTGTGAACAATCTGACAAGGCTTGGATTTTGCTTTCAAGCTTTCCCACAAAATGTGGAGGGGCATGTTTTTGTATGAGTGCAGAATGGATGAATAAATAATAGTCCTTGTGTATCACAAGGGCAGGGTGAGAGGGAGAACTGAATGTACTTGCATAAAGTTTCCACACATACATAAACACAGAGAAAGATCATGCAGCTTGGGGTGCAAAGGCTCCCTGTATGGTTTGGTTGTGGAGTGCATACACTGGCAGCTACTGTTCTGAAAATTCTGCTTTGAAATGGTGTGTATCGACAGCTGCCTGTCAATGTCTGGAAGTCAGAATACAGATGAAATACGAACAAAAACCTGCCGTTGCATTTTACAGCTGAAATCCATGTGGCTGTTTGCAGTGCTTGGCTGCAGCCTGGTAACACCCCACAGCTACAGCAGCATGTTACGGTGCTTGGAAGTTGCAGCCTTAGCCCAGCAGGTCCCATTTATTTTGTCAGTAAGTCCGTGAGGCGGGACCGTTTGTATGATTTGTTGCCTGATGAAGCAATTGTTTACATTTGAATAGAAGTCCAAATTGCCTCTTTTTTTTTTACGTATGAATGACTCTTTATTGGTTCATTAATTCCAACTTGTAGCAGTCTCTCATTTGTATTTGTAATAACCCCCAAACTTTTACAGTTCATATTTGGCATTGCTCACAAGCTTTTAAGTCAGTAGTCTGGATGTTGAGCAGTGCCTGAGTTTAGTGTTGTCTCCTTGCAGTGAGCATCTAGGAGACACTCTTGTTTGTATTTGTTTGCTTTCCCCCTAGGATCCTCGTGTGTATTCAGATAAACCCCCTTTTTGATGCTGCAGCACTGAGTGCAAAATGTCTTTATGGAGGAGACACACAGAGGGAGATTTGTCTGTCTTCATCTCTCTTCCACCTATATATTTTGGGTAGGATGCATTGCTGTGAGAGAAAAACTTTGTGGGCTGTTGGTTTCACAGAAGAGAGGAGCCCTTTCTGTCACTGCTGTGGCGTGGACTCGTTCAATGTTTCTCTCCAAAGCTTGCTGTGCTCCAAGTTTGTATTCACAGCATGAGGAGCACCCAAACTCCTTGTCTCTTCCTCACAGTTTGTTCTGGATTGGTGTGTGCATGCATATATACATACATACCTCTATGTTTGTCTGTGTTTTTATGGGGAAATGGGTGGGAATGTTTTTTCAGTGTTGGCATTGCCTGCACTGGAACACTGTCCGTCTCTACCACCCATCTCTGCTGTCATTTTGATGTTACTGGGAAGAGAAAGAAAATCTGGTATTGCTAGTTCTTGCAATTAATCTTGAGATGATCAGTGCTCTTCCAAAATCCTGAGCCTCTAATTAGCATAATATGCTGGAATTGATCCTCCTTCCCATTCTCTTCTCCTAGGTAGTGTCACAGTTTTTGTTCATGGTGTCCCTTTAAAGTGGGAAGAACTCAAGGATTGCAGGTGTGCAAGAAGCTCTGGTTACTGAAGGTCTCCCTCTAGGGATCTCTGATATGTCAGATGCCTCTGAACCTATGTTTAGGAGTAGAGAATCTGAAATACAGTCTTTCAACTCAATTTTTTAATTTTTTTTTTTTAAACAAAACCCTGAGCTTTAGGGACCTCCATGAAGCTTTTGAATGGTTTGGAGCTGACCGTAGGGGAAATGCACTGTTATCGTGAATCTCTGTTCACCGAGTGACAGGGACAGCCAGGCAAACCCTTTCTTGCAGCTCACCTTGGCCCTGCAGTGGCCTCTTCCAGCAAGTGCCCTCTCCTCCTGCAGCACCCATTCCCTGTGGGGTAGGTCCCAGTGGCAGGAGAACATGGTGCTCCCTGGGGTGAGGGCAGCCTCCTCGGGACAAGCCCATTCTCCAGGGCGGCTTTATTTTAGTGTTCCTTAAGGCAGGTGAAGGTTGTGGGATCTGGATCTTCTGAGGTTTTGCAACCTTTCCTTGTGCTTGTGCCCTGCCAGGAGGTGTGGTCTGTCTCACAATGGCCTAGGAAGGTGTGATGGTTGAGGAAAACATGGCCCTGGTATTCATATAAACTCCTATTCTGCTTTCATAGTTCACTTTTAACACAGTACCTTTGGCAGCATGTCAGCATTTTTTCAGTGGTTAGAGCTGGTTATCTTATCAGAAAGTTTCCCTGCTGGGATATACTCATGTTGTTGAAACTGTTTTCCTTTTAAAGTACAAGAGCTGGCTTCAGGTTGGGTTTGTTTGGGGTTTTTCCTGCTTTGTGCAGAGATTTCTATAAATTGTTTTCATGATATATTAATAACCTGCCGGGAAATGAGATAGATGCCTGGATTAGGTGATTTACTTGTTGGCATTAAGTAATGTGGAAAGTCAGAACCCATAAATCTGAATGTGCTGGAGCACATATTCATAATGTTCATAGCTGTGAATGATTTGTCAATGTGTTTGTTTGTTTGGGTTTTTTTGTTTGGGTTTTTTTTTGTCCTTTTTTATTCCCCTGTATTGCCTGGGGACATTTATGTCTCCTGCTATGAAGTTACCTGGAACAATGACATAGCCCTGTCTCTGCTCCAGGCTGATGGAGAAGGAAGCATGGTCAGTACAGCTCGGTGCCCTTCAGTGTAGGGACAGGCATTTAGCATCTGCGACCAGATGGAACAAGAGGCACCCAGGCAGCAGGGTGGATGGTGCTCAGGGGCTGTAGTGGCAGCTGAAAGTGAACTCTTCCCACACCTTCAGCAAAACAGGAATGGAAGTTTCCCACATGGGAACAAACTGCTGCTGCCAACAGGAGGCAATGTTTGGGGTTTGAGAGACCCGTGTATCTGCCCTTAGATCTGGCCCTTCAAATCAATAATGTAGGACAATGAATCAACACTTAGCATTTTGGAATGATGGCAAAACAGATGAGTAATGACACAGACATTTTGTCACCAGCCATTCTGTGGATTCTGACACTGTTTTTCCTTTTTGCCCTGAAGTGGCTTAGTTGCCAGGGTTTTACCAGCTATGTGCATGTGGGATTCACTGTATGAAAACAATCCTGTCTTGAGCTTGGTTTATTATTTACTGAAGAAGTTGCTTAAAACCTCAGAGAAATGATAGTTGCCTTCTGCTTACCTCAGGCCACTAGTAGTCACACAGCTTTTGAATTGTTTGTTCCTGCTGCAGGTGATACCTTAGGGCTGTTTATCTTCCTTTTCAGGGTAAATCACTGGGTGGAAAAATAGACAATAGCACCGGTAATGAAATAATAGATATATAATAGATAGAGATGAAGAGTAATGTGGCTCTGCTTTATCTCATAAAATGCCTAGTACAGGAAGCAGCATTCTTTGTGAAGATATTTTGTGAATTTAGCAATGGCTGGAATCCTGTTTTCTTAATTGCAGTTAAATAATCTGCAATGAACAGTTTTATAGTGTTGCTGTTTAACAGACCTTAAGGTGTTTCATTCAGTTTCCATGTTGATGCCTTGAGATTTGAGAGGTAATATTTAAAAATAAGTATTGTCTAAACAACCCTGGCAGATCTTTAGCAAAATGAAGTTGATGGTTACACACATGAAGTCATTGGAGTGACTACAAGTCATACAAGTCTTCCATTTTCTGAGCATCTGTCATGCACAGCAGTTCAGTAATTCTTGTCTCTGTCACAAAGGTGGTGCCCATTGCAGTATATAAATTAACCTGCTGTTGCAACTCTGCTGTACAGAGGGAGGTTGAAAGCAGTTGACAGTTCTCTGCTCCAGAGGGACAGAAACAAAAGGGTCATGAATTCTGCTTAGACATGGACACAGAGCTGGATCTGAATTTCTAAGGAAGTACCATTATGTGAATATGATATCCCTTTTGTAGAGTGTAATCAAGATAAACTGAAATGTTACAGAAGGGGGAGGAGGAGTTTTAATCATACACAAAATTAAGTAAAGCCTTTGACACACTAATATATGTCAGTTGCCACTATTGCAGGTTTCAGAGAGTGAGGTACAAACAGAAGAATGACAAAAAGCAGATAAAATTCTATTTAACTGTCGTGCATAAAAATTCACCCTAAGGTATTATTATTTTCTTCTCATTCATAGCATGGCCGGACCCCCCTGCATCTTGCTGCCCACAAGGGTCATCTCCACGTTGTCCAGATTTTGTTGAAGGCAGGTTGTGACCTGGATATTCAGGATGATGTAAGTAGATATAACCTTCTTGCTTGTGATGGAGGGGAAAAGGTGATTTGCAAATAACAGTAGACCTTCACTTCTTTGAAATGGGATTAAATGAAAGCAGAATCTGTCTTTCTATTTTCTAATTCAGAGATGTAACCTCTAATTTGTAGTTGCAAAACTGCATGGGAGATGATGTAAAGCGTGATAGTTTTCAGTGAATAGCTTGGTCCTCTTGTTCAAGCTGCAGAACTTTGTAAGAGCTCTGGTTGTGCCAGGTGAGTGTGAGTATCAGCGAGAGTCATCATCTGCCACTTGTTGTAGAAATGCATTAGGAGTTCACTGTACTCTCTGGGAACCCACTGAAGGATGTCAGGCAGGAACACAGTCAGTTGTATTGTTGGCCTGAAGTGGAAGATGCTTTTTGTGTAGGCACATCCCTCAGCATCTAAAGTATTGAGCAGCTGCCTGGAGCACTGTGCAGCACCACAGTTGCCAACATCCAGTTGGCAGCCACCTGTGATGTGGGGGTGGTCGCATCTGTGAGGCTGTTGGGAGGGTGAAGCATCAGCACAATGAAACCAGCTTTCAGCAAATGGTAGTGTTTTCATTCAGCAAAATATGTAAGTTACTGGAATTTCTGGCGTTTCTGTAAGAGTAGTTCTAATCTTGGAACAGGCTTTGAGGCATGGTGGAGTGACTGGTAACATGGTTTTAGTTACCTCACTGATGAAAAATTGTGTAGACTGAAACAGCAGTTGAATAACCATGATTTCTTCAGATTAATTGCTAGCTTCTGATGGCTAGCTGGAACAACTTTGAGGAAGGGTTGCTTTTGTTCCCCTATAAAGGTGAGAAGTCTTCAAAGGACCTGCAGGTCCAAAAGTGGTTAGTAGGGGCATCTGTATGACTATTAGAAGGACAATGGAAATTTCTAGGTGCCTTTTGAAAATCTCCATAGGCATTTGTTTGCATCTAGAAAGTTAAATATCTATAAAAATTGGAAAGCTGATTTGTTTCTCTGCATGAGTAACTGATTGCCTGTGGCACACAAGCAGCCTGTCTGACAAGCTTAGGACTGTGGTACTGTTGTGGCCAGCTTTTCACAGGGAAACTTATTTTTCTAGGAAGAAAATTTGCTTCCTCTTTATTATTTTGCTGTGCCCATCTGTGAAATGGAACAGATTTGAGAGTGCAGTGGGAGTATCAGTTTATTCAGATGTATCCTGGGTATGTTTTTTGACTTCTCCCAGCAAAAATCATTCATCAGGTATTTTAAGACAAAATTGCAGGTGCTTTACAAGTACAGTCGGTTTTCCTGAGAAAAGCAAGTTACTGCTTTAAGAAAGTAAGAGCTTCCATTGATTTGGTCAAATCGGGTTTCTGTGAAAACTGTTGTTTGAGTAAGTCTGGTTTATTATTTTTAATTCTCTGAGGTTGAAATCCAGACTGTTTACATGTAAACCCAATAGCTGTAATAGAAAAGCAGTAAATCAATGTGTAGCATCATTTCAGGTCAGTAAAGAACCTTGCACTTATAGAAATATTCAGTAGAAGACCTATTTTACTTGTCTTGCAAAATTCTCGGGGGCTTTTCTCATGACAACTGGATACTGCTTCTAAGTGTGGTGATTAATATGAGCAGAATAGATGCGTGCTGGATCATAGATTCTGTTTCATTAAAATGTATTTTGATTTTTAGCTTTGTATTTTGTTCTAGTAATTTGGTTGGGATTGAGGAGAGCCTCAGGAGTTGTTGTGTCTCAGAGGGTATGTTTAGACTTCCTCCTCCTACAACCCAAATCCAAAACTCAAAATGAAGATTTTTGCTTGTGCTAGGTATTAACAAAAATATTTCTGCTTTCCTTTTACATAGGTCTTCAAAGGAAGTTCTCTATTCATGGTTTCTCCTTGTATAGTTAATTTTTGCAGTTTATGCCCCACAGAATATGTTCATAATCTCTTGTAGTTGCAATCTATTGATTATGCCTTCTGTCACTTTTACTGTGTGCTTATGGTGCTGTGAAGGCATCTTAGTTCCAAGTGTTGATTAACATCTGTCCATTTCATTGCTGTTTTTCAGGAATACAGATTTAGGTTCAGATATGAAAATGCTTGTGAGAGTGTGGAGTATAATATTTATTTGAAAAGTAAATTATTTTGTTCATTTTGTTCCATGTCATTGTGATAACACACAAAAGTCCAAAAATATGATCTAAATTTTATTTTTCTAAATAACAAGAGAAGCCTAAACACTTTATTTTGGAGTTTTGAACAAATTCAAGACTTTTAATTTGCCACATGATAATCAGAAATTTAAAAGTTGCTAAATGTTGTGGAGAGATTAAAACCCTCCCTTCATGTTCCACAGATGCATTCTTTAAACACAGTAAGAGCCTTGAGAATTAGTTGAAGAATGACCTCCAGTGGCCTGGAGTGGGATTATTATGAGTTTCAGCCGGTGGAGTCCAGCTCTGTAGAGTACGCCACCCCAGGAGCTAACTCCTTCCTTCTCCCTGCCAAAACTGAAAACTCGTACTGGGATCCCAATGCCATCTCTGAGTGGTCAATGAGTATCCACACAGCACACACCTCAGAAATAGTCAAGGAGAAAGTTGCCCCGGTGAAGGAGATCAAGGATGAAAAAAATAAGAGAAACCAGAAGAGAAAGGCTAGGAAGGAGCCTAGAAGATCAGAGAGAGAGAAGGAGGTTAGAACTCTTGTGCATCCACCCTGCCCTGAGCCTGATGCCTCGCACGGTGCATGCTGCGAACCCGAGCTCCGCGGCGCTGCATGGCTGCATGGCCAGCTTTGCACTGAGTGCTCTGCATCAGCTTCCATGCCCTGTGTGTGCTCTCTGGAAATCTGACTGCGAAAACAAGCTGAATTAAAACAAAGGCCAGAGGCCCCGGAATTTTCCTTCTGAAAGCTGCAGTTTAAGAAGGAGAAAATTAGTTTCAAATGGAACAATGGCGCAGGGTTCATAATCATTTCTAGCTGAATGAAAATATGCAAAGTGCCTTATTCCTGTGCTCCCATTTCATTTAGAGTGTAATTTGTTCTGCTGATGATTATTTTTTATGCCTTGATCACTTCTGCTGGTCATTCATCACCATTTACTGTTCAGAGTGAAGTTGTTCTTACTGTGTATCATGATGGCTGTCTCTCTTTAGCAAAGGAGGAGAGCAGCACAGACATACTGAGAAACATCAGGGCATATTCAGTTGCCTTTGTGTACAGTTGCTTCAGGGTATCCACATATGCTTGTATGCTCCTGCAAGTATTTAACAGTTATATTTTAACTGTAGAATATTTTGATATTTCTACTGTGAATTTAGTGGCTTGATTTTATAGTATATGACTTTGCAGGTGCCATCCAGCAGTTTGTATCAGGCATTGAAGCCGTGAGTTTTTGGTGGTTATTTTGGTTGTTGTTTTTCAATAACAGAGTTGTGGATGCCCCGTTCCTGGAAGTGTTCAAGGCCAGGCTGGATAGTGCTTTGAGCAGCCTAGTCTAGTGGAAGGTGTCCCTGCCCATGGCAGGGGGGTTGGGTTTGATGATCTTTAAGCTTCCTTTCAGGCCAAACCATTCTATAATTCTATGATTTTGGTGCAATTCTCCAGTAGCAAGACAGTCCATTGATTTCCACAAACACAAAATGACAGCAAGGATGCAAAGTGTGACACTGGAGAAGGGCTTTAAAGGAGATTGTACAACTGATGGATGCTCTGGAGAATAGGGGTATGCAGGAGAACAAAATATGGTGGTTATAAGTTGTTTTTTTTAAATCAAGAGAAAGGAAAAAGTAACTTGTATTACAAACTAGTGTAAACCAAATCTCACTAATTTTAGTCAGTAGAGTCTATAATAGAGATTTCAGTAACCCCTGAGAGCTGTTCAGAACTCTACCTGAAACTGTTTTGTATTGTTTCATTTCCCTTGGGGTGAACTTCGGATGAGAAATAGATGCCTGTCCAGTTTCCAGGTGCCTGGCCCCAGTGATTGCATCCACTCTTTTAAGTTAGTCAAGGAGGTAATTGCAAAAACCATGACACTGAGCAAATGCCACCAGCTTAGCCAACAGAGAAGTACTAAATGAAGGGTAATGCCAGAGTCCATGGAGAGGTGAAGATTTAAGTATCTGCCTTTCTTCAGGACTCTCAGCCTGTAACCCTCTCCTGACAGTAGGTGCTTAAGCTCTCTATAAAGAGCATGCTTTCACCCTTTGGAAGCTGACCTGCTGCCATGTAACAGCCCTGTTACAAGCATAGCTCTCAGATGTGCAGTACTGCATCCTCTGCATCAGGGGATGCAGATTTCTATCCCAGTTTCCCAGTGTCTTCCTCTCTCTATCCCAGTGAATACCAAGATTTTTCTTAAGTGTGGAGCAGTTTCAACACTGCAGTGCTGTCACAGCAAGACAAACTGGGCGAATATTGTAACCTCTGGGCTGCTGCAGAAGAGCCAGTGGCCACTTCCTTCAGTGGCCCCATATTGAAGGGTGGTGGGCATACCTGCAACATGCATGGAGCTTCTTCCAGCAAGCATGTGAGGAGAGCACTCACAGGGTGAGAGAGAGGAGGAGAGACATCCACATTAGGGGCTGTGTCAGGGTGAGGGTGTGTGGTGCCACCATGACTGTGGTGCCACCATGACTGCAGTGCCCCGTGGCAGTGTTGCAAGCTGAGATGTCCAGGGCGTTGGAGTGGAATGAGTTTGAGTTGC
The DNA here is from genome assembly GCA_035047865.1 of Dendrocincla tyrannina. Lineage (NCBI taxonomy): Eukaryota > Metazoa > Chordata > Aves > Passeriformes > Dendrocolaptidae > Dendrocincla > Dendrocincla tyrannina. Next base: position 78,363,583 of record JAWWMP010000116.1, on the reverse strand, counting down.
CTTCAGGGCTAGGCAGAGTCTGAGAAAGGGGGTTTAAGATTCACCAGTGTAGTGAATCTTAGTGCCTTACTTCTGTCAAGCCTCACGTACGTCTTTTTGGCTTTGGGCCCACATCTGCATTTAGGCAAACTGTTTTCTGTCAAGGTCATGTTTGTGTGACACAGCACTGGAGTTATCCCTCTTCATTGCTACTGATCTGCAGTCTGTTCCCAAGGCATAAATCTCTCTCAAATAGGATCATAAATTGTGCCCAATATAATAGTCTGGACAGTTAATACACATTTAGTGCTATAATTGCTCTCTGAGCCTCTGGAAGAGCCCCCTAATGCCTTGCTAAAAGCAGAAATCCGATGAGTGCTTTCAGAGACAGTTATTTTAGCAATTAATAAAAGATACACAAGTCAGTGATTACACTGTCTGAAAATTCATGCTGTGAAAAAAATATATCTGTTTTCTCTGACTCCACAAATGGAGAGGTAGGAATTTGCTCCACTGCTGAAGGGGAGGCAAGACAGGTTAGAGTGCAGCAGTGCAGGCAGTGTTATTTATAGGTGGGCTACACCATCCATGGCTGGGTTGCTCAGTGACTCACACAGAGGCCATCACAATCTGGTGGTTCAGCTTTCATAGTGCCTTAAGCAGTTTAAGGTTAATGTCTATGCTGAGGTCCAAGGGAACAGTCATTTGGGTCCTGCTCTGTTCTGCTGGCAAAGGGGCCTGGGAGTGGTAGGGAAGGACCTTCACCAGGACATTGATACCTGCCATCTCTTCACTAGGAGGTGCCTCAGTTGGTGAAACAGGGTTTGAGATATTCTTTGACAGTCCCTGTTACAGGGATAAGGTATTTATTTTGCCCAGTCAGATGTGGGTTGGATCTTACTCCTAGATGCTTGGCTCTCCCTATGCTCGTGTAGGGAAGATGTTGGCTCCAAAGCCCACACCTTGAGCAGAAGGCACCTGAGCCTGCCATTTGAGGGACTCGTATCCCTTCACCTACTTGGCGTTTTCATTTTGGAGACCAGAATATAGTATGGGGCAAAGCTCAGGCATGTCTGAAGATGTCCTGGTGCTGCTCTGCATCCCTGGTGAAGGGAACCCCATCATACTGGTTGGGCTCCCCAAGGGAGACCTGCTCTTGCAGCAGAGAGGTGTGCTTCCTGCTTTCCAAATCAACAAATACATTGGTTTTGAAATTAAATGACATGCCATGAAAAGTAGCTGCAATATCAACAAACTCCAAAAAGCTGAATGGCCTTTTCTCACTGCAATTACTGTGATGGGCTTGGGCTAATGACAGGAACAACCTTAATTTAAACTGACCCAGTGAGAAGATCCTTAATTGCAAACTAAATCCAGTACAAGCCATTCCTGCCCTGTTTAGTCTTCTCCACAGTAATTTCTCAGTGTGTAAAGAAGTAGGAACCAGCCATTCATTATTCAAACTCTATTCACTTGCAGTGGCAATTGCCATCTTGTTATAGTCTCTTTTAGAGTATCTTCCTTAGTTTTGCTGGCACAGCAATACCAGTTGGCAGGGATGGGTTGGTGGATTTCTTTCCACTTTGTGATAGTCAGATGAAATGATTCTTGCACTGTCCACGTTGCCCATTGCTGCAGTAGCAGAAGCTGTGCCAGTCATCAATGCCATGCATTATCAAAAAGGGTATTAAGTTCTTCATCAGCTTATTGGTGAGCAGATTTCCATGTAGGTGTAGTTATTGGTAACTATTTGACACTTGCACTTGTGAGATGATATAATCTAGACATTTTCTATAACATTTTGATTTTGGCACAAATACACGGGTTCAGACAACTTGCAGTGCTGTCAGTTTTCCAGTACTTTGTGCTTTTCTGAAAGTCCCACTTCTTGGAACCATTACTGTCTTTGTTCAGAATCTCTTAAAATGCATTTTTCAGTAATAAGAACAAAAGTAAAAGTATATAGCTACTAGAGACAAAATATAGATAGCAATTTTTTTTAAAGGGCCTTCAACAGAATTTTTAAAAAACAACTTCATGACTATAAGCCATTTTTAATATATATGTGTATATATATATATACACATACCAGTGAATTTAATTATTTACTGGTGGGTATTCCTGAAGGGTTGTAGTTGGCAATGCTCATATTTCCAGACTAGATTAATAACTGTTTTGGTGTCAATAGCAGAAAAGAACCCCATCAAGAACAATGTTTAAGTCAACTGCTAATTACATTTGAGAACAAATTATTTAAAGTAGCAGTTTTCTAAAGATCTGTAGACTATAGAACAGAAAATACAAAAATTCCTCAAGTTTTAGGACATAATATAATATGCTTTGTAGCAGTGAAATTTTGTATCTATTTAGGACTACGTTCCTGCAAGCCCTTTTTTGTCAGGATGCATGACATATCTCTGCCTTGTGTGTGTTTGTGGTGACCATTGTCTCGATAAGCAAAAGTGGATTGGATTCCTATTCTGTCTATTCATCCAAAAAAGGGCTGTGTGGAACTTTGAGGCCTGTCTTTTTTCCTGGACTCAGGCTGTGCTTCAGCACTGTGGGTTCAGACTGACTTCAAAGGAAGGCTAAGGCTGGTTGTTGTGGCAGCAGTGGAGCTACTGCAGCTCATTTTCCCGCCAGTCGATGTCTTACATCCCAACACGCTGCTGCATAAATCCTTCTCTTCCCCCTCTCTACCAGGGTCTCACCAATATGCACATAAAAATATGTAGATAACCCCCACTGGGCAGAGACAGTGGTTTGCGTCTCCCTAGTCTTCAGTTTCTGGAAGGCTTGTAGAAAGTTAATCTTGGACTCTCCAGGCCAGCAAATGAGTTCTGCAGTTGTTAGAGGGGGGATAGATGGGCAGTCAGACAAGATGACTGCATCATCATCATTTCTTTTGGAAACTTGGCCATAAATGAAATAAACTGATGTAAGAAACTTGGTTGTTGCTGCTACATGGCAGGCCAATGAGAAATGAAAGTTGTTTGGAACTCAGGATCACTCAGTTGCTTGAGTGAAAGCAGTGGATGGTCTTGCAGTTGTGGTTCTTGTTGTAAAGTTGCCTCCACTCTTAGCAGTAATTGGTAAATTCATCAGAGGTGCTGAAGAGACTGATCTCATCTCATGCTCCTTATCCTAAGCAGGGCTGATGGAGCAATCAGAGCCAAAACAGGAGAGCTTTATCCAGTTAGTGTAAGTACTGGAGGATCATTGTGATGAAGTACAACAGCCTGTAATTCCCTTTAGTTCCCTACAGATACAGTTGACTATTAGACACGTAGTACCCAATGTGTTTGATTCACCAACTTCTAATACCACCATAGTTTTAGAATGCTTCCACACTGTATATGGGATTGTGATGACTTGCAAAATTCTGTAAACAGTTGGTTTGATGCTTTCAATTACTTCATTGATCTTGGAAACTTTAATGGTAGTTGTTTACAGGGACTGTTTTCAAAGGCAGCTTGGATTTAAACCGTGTGTGTGTTGAAGATGCAGCCCCTGTGTGTGTTGCCTGCATTTGCATTGAGCCAAAATGAGGTGGGAGTGGGACCAATTACAAATCTGCTTCTTTTCTGCAGGGTGATCAGACTGCATTGCACCGGGCTGCTGTGGTAGGGAACACCGATATCATAGCAACTCTGATTCAGGAGGGGTGTGCCTTGGACAGACAAGACAAGGTAACAAGCGAAAGCAAAGCCCTGTGGGATGGCAGCCTTGCCAGCCAGTAATATTAAAGGTCTCAGACAGAAAGTTATAGTTTATACTCCTGAGTAAGCGTCTGGTGCTTCAAAAGGAATTGCAACAGTTACATTGAAAAAAAAAAGAAAAGCTCTACCATCTCTTTAATATAAATTGCTGATTTAGTTATGTTTTTATATTAGGCTAATGGGTTTTGGTTTAAGAGTCTGTTCTCTGCTCATTAAGGGATGAGTAAAAGGAATGTACAACCATACTACACCTTATGCACAGTTTCCTGTGATTATCTCAGAAGCTTCAGAATTCCAGGCTTTAAGTTTAGTTTGAGAATAAATATAACTAATTTCAAGTTCCAGACAAAAGAAATAACACTACTTTTGCCCTCTTCTAAAAATAAAATAGAAAATAAGCTAGTAGGAAAGGAAAAAAGAACAGGTTATTCAGCACATAACCTTCTCCTCTTGTGTGTGTGCTCCTCAGGATGGGAACACTGCTCTTCATGAAGCTTGTTGGCATGGATTCAGTCAGTCTGCCAAAGTGCTTGTTAAAGCAGGAGCGAACGTTCTTGCCAAGAACAAGGTGAGACCCATGCAGAAGGAGCTTTCAGTTCTGGTGTAAGGTGGCTGGTTCTCAGAACTGGAGATTTCTGGCCATGGCATTTCTCAGCAGGTGGGGGGCCAGCTCCTAGTGGGTTTTCTTTCTGTCTTTTTTTTTTTTTGCATTTATCACGCCTGGATGGTTCATCCACAGGCATTAGGAAATTCATATTTTGACAGCTGATGCAGGAGAGACTCAATAGCACGTTGAATGATACATTAATTAGAGCTGGGGAACACTGCCATTCCTGTGGAAATCTCCACGGTGTTCTAATTTATACCAAGATTCATTGTGAGTGGTGTGATTTAAAATGGAAACGAATTGTACTAATAGGAAAATGGTATTGGAAATGTGGGTTTTTTTCTAGAAATTAAACAGCCACACAGAATGTAAGCCACGGGTGGGGGGGTGGGGGTGGAAAAAAAGGTGTGTCTTTTGTTACTAAGTTCTTCCTAACATATTAGCGTGGTCTTTTCTCGAAATCTTGTAATGAACCTGGATTATGCTCCTTTTGTTATTTAGAATGCCTGATAGCCATTTAGAGGTAAGAATAACAAAACACAGGGTTTTTGTTCCACTCTAATGGTTATAACTGTGGGACACTTCACTAATTCAGAAGTTAATGGTATAGTCTAGGAAACAGTGGTAACAGCCTATGGTGTGACTGGAGTCAGGGTTTGGATCCCTGTACTGATGGGTCAGTCAGATCACACATCTGGCACTGTGCCCTTCCTTACAGACAACTTTGGGATGGCTTTATGGGATCTTTCGCATTTTTTGGAATACATGTCTCTAAAACTAAGAGACGTCTCTAAAACTAAACTGAAAGGAGCTGGGAAGGGAAGGGGACAGCTGGCTGAAGTCTAAGATTTAGAGTAAAAAAGCACATTGCCTGGGCATAGTGTTCCTGTATTTGCATGTGTATATATGCAGTATATAACCATATGTTTGTACAATTACAGTGACTTTGTGGTCTGTAATTATGTAATCTTTGATATTATATTTGATATTCCTTCTTTTATATTATTTCAACTACCAGTTTTTATTTTCTATAGTTATTTGTGCTATAATGTCCACCTAGATTTGTATTAAAGGTCCTTTAGAAAACTTCCCATGCTTTACTATAAAGTCAAGACTATAAAATCGTGTGAACCATTACGCTTCTATCCCTGGATACACTTGCCTATGTATATACATACCCTTCTGTACAAAGGTGTGGCCTAAGATGCAAGTCTGGTTATCCTGCATGCTTGGATGCCTCAGGGAATTAGAAGATTTAGCTAACAAGCCAGCGTATGTCAACTGGAGACAACCTCTCTGGGAAAGTATGTGCACAGAATAGCTCAGCAGGGTTGATGGCTGAAATACGACTGGCAAACTTTAATACTGTGTGTGAGCAGCTCCTGTGCTGGCCTTTGATGTCTTACCCTCACAGTCTTCTCTCTTTGCATTTCACTTTTTGGGTGGTTTTTAATGGACAAGATCTATTCTCAGGAGCTGCTGAAAAATGTGGGAATTGTGCATGCTTCCATGTGCTTTTACCTCTTTTGATTTCAAGAAAAATGAAGAGCTTAAGTCTACTTAATCCCAAATGGTTTCTCTGGTCTCTCAGCTTTTTATGTTACTGATTTACTGATGACAAGGCATAATCATTCTGACAACTTTTCTGGCAGCCAGGGCTGAGTGCCATGTGCAGGAGCATTCCATGGGCTCCTAATTTACACCTGGGAATTGCATGATTTTGGCTGGATGGGACAGATATGGCCTGCAGATTTGCCAAACCCTGTGAAGCAGCAAAAAACAGAAGGGATTTGACTTTGTATTTTCTGTAACTCCTTGTTAGTATCACCTGGGTAGCTGTATTCCTCCTGTGCAGCAATCACCCTGGAGATACAGTTTATTTTCAGTCAAGTTGGCTTAATAAAACCTCTTCTGCTGTGATAAAAAATCCAGTGAGATCAGCTGTAACCTTTTTAGATCCGCCATCAGTCTGTGCATTTCAGTGAAGATTCACAGGGTGGTGCAGCTTGGACCCTCTCTCCTTCTCGCAGAAGCTGGTGAGAGATTTGTCACCCCATGGGAGACGAGTCAGATGAGCCTTGGCACCAGCACCGTGACTTCTCCCAGCATTGAGGTCCTCGCCCATCACCTGCTGCACAGGACCTCACTGCCTTCCCACCATGCTCAATCTGCCAATGATACAGCACATGATAAAGGCATTGTGGAGGCTTTTCATGGATAAACCCTGGAGGGAAAGATTGACGCTTAAATGCAGTTTAGCTGAGAAGGAAAATGTTCATGTCTGCCTCAGTTTAAAGACTACATTCAGGTCTGAAATAGTCTGTAACATTGGACTGAAGACCTAAGACCACATCAAGAGTTGGCCTTTTGTAATTCAAACCCTGCAGCTTTGATCTGTGTTTTGAAAACACGGGGGACAAATTAAAGGACATAATCAAGGTGAACAGGCAGCCTAGTAAGCCTGGGAAACCTTTTTACCTGAGGTGATTTAATTTCTAGCTCGCAAAAGCCAAACATTTTCAGGCCAACAAAAGCCAAATGCTGCCAGAAAAACTTGTCAGATCAATGAAATCTTTCACAGTGTTAGAAAGACAATACACAAGCAAACATTCTTTGATTTCTCTCCATAAAAAGTGCATGTTGGCTTCTTTTAAGAACCATAGCATGTGATTCTCTGGAGTTAGAGTGGCTTTTTTTCCCCTTCTCATCTTGGCTAGGGACCCACGTACTTTCTGAAGCTTCTTGATAACATAAAATCTGCATCGTGCCCTGTGAGAGCACCTACAGACCCAGCCAAACTTAGAGCTGGTTTGTGTTAAGATCATAAGGAGACAGGAGTTGCTGTCCAATTTCTGCCTTTACTATATCCCAGGTAACCTATTGCCAGGATGAAGGGGGGATTTCAGTCTTCAGGTTCATTCAGTTCATATCTTTGGGGAACTACCAGTGACAGTTTCCTACCCCTGAATAGATCTTCTTGTGGGAAGACCTGTGAGGTTTTATTTTTTAATGCTTATGTCCAATTTCTAAATATGCCTTTTATATTTTCCTGCATTTCTCTAAGGCAGGTAACACACCTCTTCACCTGGCTTGCCAGAATAGCCATTCCCAGAGTACTCGTGTTTTGTTGCTTGGAGGATCTCGAGCAGACCTCAAAAATAATGTGAGTTTTGAAAACGACATGTTCATTTTTGTGTGACTTTGTTTTAGCTATATTGCTTAAACTTGTAGAAGTACTCAGAAAGGCTTTAAGCTGTGATTTTGATATTAAATGGTATTGAAAAAACCCACCAGTCAGCCATTGTATACCTCATGTACAGGAATGCTTTTGGTAGGACTAAGTGATGCACTACTTTTATCCATCTCTTGAGCGGGAATAGAAGGAGCCAAAAGGGCTTTTGCTGTTGCACAGATGGAGGCAGCTGGTCTTTGCTGCCTTTCAGGGTCTTGATGCCCTGACCCATATACTGTAGTGCAATTCTGCAAAAGGGCTCCTCTCCCAAAAACATGGGAAACTTAAAGGGATTTTATGCCAGACTGGTGAAAGTCTTCAGACCTGCAGATAACTTATACTGTGTGTCAGTCTGTCAAATGAGGTAGATTCAAGGTGGCTTCAGTTTCCTTTCCTTCAGTCAGCTTTTCTCCTATTTTGTAATGATTCTCTCATGACAAAGGAAAAAAAACTGATCTACAAAGGAAGCCAGATGTTTTTGTCCCTCCTTGATAACAAAGTGGGCAGAGACACACGGAAATGGAAACTTGTGGGCTTCTGCTCCCAGCTCCCAGTCACAGCTGCACAAGTGCCACCCCTCATGGGAATGCTGCTCTGGCTCCCACTCCTCATATTTTCAACATTATGTGCAACCCCCAAATTGAGATTCCAAATCGCATTGGTTTGTGGTTCAGAAGAACAGACTTCATGGAGGTGTGTGTTGTTTACTGCTCTTTCTGGTTTAATAGGACTGTTTCATCCACGACCACCATGACAAATGCAGGCTTTCTCACTGTGATTACATGCTCAGAGCCTTGTTTCTGTTTGCAGGCAGGAGATACATGTCTGCATGTGGCTGCTCGTTATAATCACTTGCCCATCATTAGGGTGCTGCTCAGTGCTTTCTGTTCTGTCCATGAAAAGAACCAGGTCAGTGCATGAACCTCATTGTGACTCTGTCCCCTTTGCATATGGCCAGTTGTTGGGAAGAGGGATTCCTACCTACCTAAGTAATCCCGCTTCACTCCACATTCCACTGTATCACCAAATGCCTAAGCTTTTAAGAAGAGCCCTTAAGTAATGGCACATCAGTGGTTTATTATTTTGTCATCACATTTGCATCATTTCTTCAGAACATTGCTTATTTATGAGGTGATTTAATGATCTTGTGGCCATTACAGAGACATTATGAAGCAGAACTCACAGACATTTAGATGCTACAAAAGCGTGAATTCCTCTGAAATACTTTGCTGCATTTTGCAGTAGGCAGAATTAAAGGGACATAAAAGTGAAGAAAAAGTATACTGTAAATTCAAAATAATGATCAGTCCAGCCTAGGATTAGTCATCCATAGTTGTTTTATGGAGAAGTAATTGATTCCTGTGCCTATAGTGTAGCCTAATTGGGTGGTAGAAGGGAATTAATTTAGTTCGTTAAAATGTGTTAAATCTGCTAAATAAACATTATATGGTGCTTAACCACATTTTCTCGTGTTCCTGGGAAATTTTCTGTGTGTAGTTGAAGATCATAAAGATGTTTTCTGATCTGTACCTTTAATCTTCTTTCTTCATTACAAGATATTACAGCAAAGAAAATGGGTTTCAGCAAGTTAAATTTGCTATGTAATTTTATTTGGAAATGAGTTTTTTTAACTTGCAAAATGAGCTCCTGAATGTTAGAATCAGCTGCTGTGAACCTGGCCCAGAGAGACATCCCTTTCCTTCATTCCCCAGCACTACAGGAAGTTGTTCCATATTTGCATGTACAATGATTTGATTTAGGTGTATTCCTCATCTAAGTTAGCAACAGGCAATAGATAACCACTAGTCCCTAGGAGACTGAAATTTATGAAGACCAAATGCAAGGCAAGGGGGACAGGAGGGCATTATATACCCATGTAGGGTCTCCCTTGAACAGCTGCTGGCTCTGTTACCGGTGCTTAAATCTGATCACAGCCATCTTCACCTCACTGCACCAGGACAAGAGCAGGGCACTGTGTTAGTGCTGGACCTGGATTGCATCCTGGCCTCGGTCCAAAATCTGTTTTTCCTGAGGAATCTTGTGAAGAGAATGCCAGCCATCTTGCTGCTGGTACTTACCTGATTATTTTTGAGTAATGTGATACCTGACCACCTGTGCACCAAATAATCAAACCTAGGGGGAACAAAAAAATAGAGAAAGTTGTGGTGGGAAAACTGGTTCTGCCCTCAGATGTCGTATCCATTTGCTGGAAGTAGAGCTGGGCTGTTTCCAAGCTGCATCATGTATCACTTGGTTTAGTTAAATCAGATCACCAGTGCCCCAGCTGCATTTCTCAAACCCAGGCTGAAGTTGCTTCTTGCCCCCTCCCAACTCAGCTTTTTTTTTTTATTATTATTATTGTTTTTTATTGACCTGGCCTTATTTGAGCTTAGTTGTTGCATCAAGAAGTGTAGGTCTTTTCACCTCTGATCATCTTTTAGGAAGGTGTGGATTTTGTAGGTGAGACCCAAGGACTTGTGTCACAAGTTTGTTTCCTGTTTTCCGACTTGCAGGCAGGGGATACTGCACTCCATGTAGCTGCTGCTCTAAATCACAAGAAGGTGGTGAAGCTGTTGCTGGAGGCAGGGGCTGATGCATCTGTTGTCAACAATGTAAGCAGAACATGGAATTTCTTTGGTGTTTTATATTAACGTAGAGTCCCGTCAACATTCTCCATAGGCTTGGTAGAAAATACTTGGTTGTTAAATATCGAATTACATCTGGGTAAATTAAAGCAGTTAGTTGTTTTACTCTTGTGCACAAAGAATATACTGAACTTGGCTGGAGAAATTCTATGTTTCTAGCAGCTTGTGTTTTGAAGGAAGTGCTGTTTTCTTCTTCCTCTCAGGCAGGTCAGACCCCTCTAGAGGTTGCCAGACAGCACAATAACCCCGAGGTTGCGCTCCTCCTCACGAAAGCTTCACAGGTACGTTACACATCTCTCCTCAATGCACACATGCACATGGAGCTGAGGCCAGTTAACCTTGGGAGGCTGCATCCCCTGTTCCTTATATTGTGCTCTGAAAGGTGCCTACGTTTCTGCTGGCATTGTGGGCAGGTCTTGGGTCTATTGATGCAGAGCCTTTCAGCCCCCAAGGTCAGCAAGGTGTGCAGATTCCACCTCAGCATTAAGTGCTGTCAGAGGTCCCACTGTCCTGACTGGCAGAGGATGGAGCAGTCCGAGGCACTCATTCCCTGCAGTGGCCTAGGATTTAGAAAGTTGCCTTTGTACCCAGAAGCTCCTGGGTTGTGTCACTCTGCTGGCTGTTTCAGGCATGTCCCATCCCCAGGATGGAAGATGCTTTGAAATGGGGACAAAATGTCCTGTTTATACTTCACAGCTGTGTGTGAGATGCTACAATGCTCTTCAGGCCAGAAGGCAAGTGGGAGGGCAGGAGACGAGACAGCAAAGTGCCCCAATAGACTGATGTCAGTGGTGGTGTGTTTTCACATCCATAAAGATCCACATTGCTTGGCCCACCGCTGTCCATCTGGCAGTGCACTCTCCCTTATCCATTGCCCTTTAGACAGACGTGGAAAAAGTCTGCTCTATTACGTGTCTGTTGTGGCAGGGAAGAGCATGACATCACTGAGTAACAGTGTGCTCTGCCTTCAGGTCTCGCGTTTCAACCGTGGGAGAAGCCTGAGGAAGAAGAGAGAGAGACTGAAGGAGGAAAGGCGAGCTCAGTCGGTGCCACGGGATGAAGTGGTACAGAGCAAGGTACAGCCTGGCATTACCAGCTGGATCTGCTGTGAGGAGGGAGTGCCACTAAAACCCATCAGGACTCTGTTTGGAGCCATCACTTGCGCATGGCCATGGCAGCTGCCTGAGGCAGGCTGTCATGCTGTGCTGCTCAAGAGTTTCCCATGGGCAAAGCAGATTAAAACTGGGCAATTGACAAAGGGGCTCCTTTTCCCCATCTCTGCAACTGCTCTGAACTCCCTGTCTTTGCTTCAAGCAGGGCAGTGTCTCAGCTGCTGACACACCAAGCAGTGACCAGCCCCCGCAGAGGAAGAACAATCTGAAGGATGAACCCCGGTCAATCTCACCAGATCCCAGAGGGAAGAAGAGCAAAAAGAAAAAGCCAAAGGAAAAGGTATCAGTAAATTTAAAACAGTAAAGAGAGAGAAGAGATAGTTGTTGAACAGTAGGTGGATGTCCCCGTGGTGTGTTGGTGAGTCCAGGCAGCAGCCCCACCATGCTCATGGGGCAGAGATAGTCTTCAGATAAAACCAGTTTTTGCTGTAATTGTCAGAGCAGATTTGTCCCATTCCCACCAGGAATAGTTTGCCAAGGGGCTCATAAATAGGGAAAACCTTGTATGTATTTTATGCAGGTTTCAGCACTCTCGGACCCCATCTCCCCAGCTGATGAGCAGACACTCCCTCAGCCCCAGCAAAACGTGCCTAAGCGTAGAAGCAAACATCACTGCTCCTCTCCACCCCCTCCCCATGAGGTCCGAGCCTACCAGCTCTACACACTCTACCGAGGAAAGGACGGGAAGGTGATGCAGGTGAGCTGCCCTCATGGAGGGAGACACTGGAGCAGCACATGGAGTTGTTGGGGCACAGCTAGGTAATGCGTAGAAAATACACTTGATTTCCTGCACTCTCAGGGGCATGGCATCATGACTGGATTCATTGTCTTTGGTTGGGTTTCAGCTGCATTTTGGCCTGAAGTCTGGCAAAAAATTAGCAGATTTTGTGCCTGTTAAAGAAGATATTCTTAAGTAGTTTTGATCTACACAGTAGTTCCTTTTGGAGATAAGGTGTGAATAGTGATTGAATGAGACTGAATGAGAACTTTTACAATATACTTTGAAACATTAAGATTTCTGACAGGAAATGCAAAAAGATTTCCCAAGGAAAAGCATCGTGTGAGCACTGAAAGCTTACTACCTAAATCAAGAGCTTGAGTAAGCTCAAAAGATTTTGTTTCAATTCTGTTTATTGCAACATGTCCGTGGGGATTCTGTTTCCTAGGGGCAGGATCTGTACACAAACTGATTCTCAAATAAAGCTGGAGCTGCCAGCTCATATGCATTTTTTCCAGTTTGGAAATCATTTTAATCATTTTATTAAAATGATTTTGGAAATTATTTTAATCATTTTATTAAACAATTAATTGCCAGTAGACATTTATAAGAAAGCATGAAAACAGTCAGCAAATTACCCTTTAAACGTCTGTATTGTTGTTTGCTTAATATTGCCCTTCTTTACCTGTGGGATGTGTCTCCTTTAATTTCCTTAGCTTCTCACATCCATCCACCAGCTGTCTTTGGTCCCTTGCTGTAGCTAAGAAATTCAGCAGATTCTGAAGATCATTCAAGTCAGACTTCAAAGGTTTTACTGGCTGTATTTTCCAACCTTTCCGTGTAATGTTTGAGAAATTTCCAGGCAGGGGAATTCTTAGAGTTTATTATCCTACAGCAGGAAGGATGGAGGACCTTTCACATGTTAAAAGCAGGATCTCCCTGCCCCAGGGATCCGATCCTAGCAGGATGGGCCATAGGAAGGGCTTGGGGAGCAGAAAGAGATGTGCAGAGAGCAGATAGGACTTCTTTACAAATCTCATCTAATCACAAAGATTAGCTTAAAAGAGCTAGACTCCCATGTAGTATTTCCTGAAATACGTGACACTCCTCTCTTCTTTTCTTCTTTGCTTGTCTGTCTTCTTTGATGCCCTCAGGCTCTGAATAGCAAACATAATTTCTGAAGTGCATGTACTTCTGAAGCTTGCTTTAGTGCTCAGCAAACCACCCACCTATCCCTGCCAAAGGAATAATCCCCAATTTGTGAAATACTGCTGCAGGGCCAAAGCAGAGGGAAGCTCCTCTGCAGACAGATTTGAAGCAGCTGCTTTGGGCTATTGGCACAACCCCCTGAAGGAACCAATTTCTGCCTTTGGGCTGCAGAGGAAGCCAATGAGAATTAGCTGCCCTCACTTCAGGAAGCCTTTTGTGACCATCTTCCTCAGGTATTTAAGTGCTAGTCAGTGCAGCCCCCCTTGTAGAGGGGCTGTGGGATGGTGTCATGTGAGTCAAAGGCAGGCAGAGGTGTGCCCAGCAGTCAGGGAACAGCAGAATGCCAGCAGGGTGAGGGCAAACAGAACCTGTGAGGCCTTGCCACTTAGTACAGAGCACATTATTGGCATTAGGTTAAAAAGCAAATGCTCACAACCCACACACATTCACAAAATCAGAGGAGTTTTTTTGTTTGGTTGGTTGTTTTTTTTAACAGGGGAATTAAAGAATTCAGAATTATGGTATTGAGACAAGGGTGGTATCCCATCAGATAGTACACAGTACCACGACATACGTGATCTGAGCTCAGTGCTCCTTGTAGCCCCAGTGAAATCAACACTGCTGTATGTTAGGATGTGTCCATATAAATCAGATCAATCTTTTTTTCTAGACTGTGATTTTACAACTAATAGCCTGTTTGCTGAGCTACTCTAAGATATTTATCAGGAGGGTGAGACAACATGCGGTGCAGAAGAGCCCAAGACTGACTGAAGGAGGCTGTGATAATGTTCCAAGTGCACTAAGAGGATGGGGGGATGTAGCAAGTGAATGTCTTTCTACTTTCAGGCACCGATAAATGGATGTCGTTGTGAGCCCCTGATAAATAAACTGGAGAATCAGCTGGAGGCTACAGTGGAAGAGATAAAAGCTGAGTTTGCGACAGTACAAGATAAGATGAATATTAAGCTGGGCCAGATGGAAAGCAAAACTCAACATCAAGTAAGAATATGAACCAGAGCTCTGCTTGCCCATATGACTATTAGAAACATATCCTAAGCTTAATGACTATTTTCATTGTCATGATTCGTTTATTGCTTCTTATGTTGCAAAAACAACCTGCAAAATCTAATACTCAAGACCAGAGAAGTGTAACATTCCACAAGGATCTAATGTTGCAAAGTAGAGTCTTGAGAAAAGACACATTTAATGTGTTAAGTGGCTTGTGGTGCTTCTTTAGACAAGAAATCTTTTTGGCTTGAGCCATTAAGAGGGAAAGAAGGCAGTCCCGGTTGGTTCATAATTGTAAAAATCCCTCTTGCTGAATTACATATGCACTGAGATTCAAGATCCTCTAAATTATTTTTTTGTTTTTAATTTAATAGTTATTCACTGATAATTTTGTGATTGAACCTCTTTGCAAGCTACATCTAATTGTAGTTGGCAGAATTCCTAGACACGAAGACTGAAAGGCAGACTGTACTTTGAGTTACAAGGTTCACAGATGGGAGTTTTGTTTGGTTTTTAACATGATCATCTCTGCTGATTTGTGTTCTTTTCCACAGCTCCGTGTTTTGGACAAGCTTATGGCTGAGCGCCTGTCTGCAGAGAGAACAGAGTGCCTTCACCGCCTGCAGCAGCACACTGAGCTGGAAAAGAATGAGGGTGAGAAGCGGCAGGTACGGCTCAAAACAGCTGCTCCCTGTTAGCTCATTCCCCATTAGGTCATTCCCTGCTAACTCAGCTCTAAAGTTTTGTTCCAGTAGGTAGACAGAATATCAGAGATTTATCTCCTCTGTTCAAACAGGAAAAAGAGCTTCAAAGACCAAATTACTCCTATCCACCATGTTAATCTCTAAACCAAATTTATAAAGTTTCTGTGTCAGAAATGAGGAACGTAAAATCCAGTCTCATGGTTGTGATTTAATTTGGTGTGCCTCAAGTGTGGCATCCATAACAAAATACTGCTTTTCTAACATAGTGCTTTGCAAGAACTCCTAAAACTGCAGAATTTTTTACAGTGGTGCTTGCAGCTTTTGCTTCATTGAAGTACAGCTGCAAGAACATCTCCTAAAGGCTAAGACCTGTGTTGTTCCTTTTACCTCTCATCCATTTGGTTGTGGGCCCTGGGAATCTCTCCTTCTTCTCTCTCTGATCTTTTTTTTTCCCCATGTTTTAAAAGGCTGCAGTTCTTCCCTCTGATGTTAGCAATGGGGCACCATCTCCAAGCTGTGCAATAGTGCCATGAGGCAAGTCCTTTTAGTACGCTTGTTTAACAAGCAGTACAAGACTAACTGCTCCCATAGAGATCCAGCTGATCCAGCTCTTGCCCTTCTAGTTTCTGCAAAAGCTCACCATTAAAACCTGCTAGGAAATTCGTGTTTCTCCACTCACATGGGTAAATTTAAAACAGTTCATTTTCTCATTATCGGTATTCTTCCAAGAATTGAAAAATAACACTTTGTGCTAGTAATATGTCATGAGTTTTTGTAATACCATTCCAAACCCACCTTCAAAGACTGGCAGCTTTGGTAATCCTTGCATAAACTACTGATCAGGACACTTGGGTCTAACTTACACAAAGCACTTTCCTCCAAAGAAAAGTACTTGCCAAACTAAGGCAGTGTTAGTTTTTATTTCATCATAAGAGACCTAAGTATTATATTGGCTACTGAAAGTCTAGGCTTGTGATCTTGTAATCTCCATTCAAGAAATTACATGCTGGAGTGATACATCAGGTGAACTGAATTAAGTGGTATCAGCTGTTCCTGCTCTGTGGGGTCTAATTGAAACTACCAGATAAACAGAAATGGGCTTTACTAAACACATTGACTAAATGTCCTCATGCCTAGGAGGGCTTGACCTAAATTCATGATGTCATGTGAAAAACAGGGTGACAATGCTACTCCTATTTTAAATTATTTAAATTACTCTGCAACTGACACTTACTAAGCACCTTTGTAATCATCTGAAAGCTGTTAGTGATTTATTGTTTAGTGTGGGACCCACCTCTGTTCACTGAATGAACAGAGAAGCAGAAGTTGGTAATGGTATGAAACTTGGTCCTAGAAGTGTCTAATTTGACTTTCACTCTTAAAAAAACATCAGCTTTGACCACATGGGATGTTTCTTGCACTTAGAAAGTATCATTGACTGTATGATTAAACAAGTCATCCCTGATCAGAGGACTTAGAATTGCATTTGAAGTAACATATTTCTATCCAAGAGGTGGTAGCTTGGACTAAAGAGCTATTATTAGCTTTCATTAGCTAATGCATAGTTCTTCACCTTTTCTGATTTGAGTCCTTTAAATATCCCAGTGGCAGCATACACATCTGTACAGGGAATCTAGGCCCAGATACCCAGCTTGCTTCTCTTTGTCCTTGCCACATGTCCTCAGCAGCCCAGGAACCATAGGATCTCATCATAGGATCATCTAAGTTGCAGTCTCTTTCTCATAGATGTCCTTGGTTGATGAGTTGAAGACTTGGTGCTTGTTGAAGATTCAGAATCTGGAGCTCAAGCTTTCTGGAGATTCCAGGTCATCAAGACCAAAATCAACTTTGTCCACTTGTGAGTCTCTCACTGAGACCCTGGATACTGACAACAACCCCCACAGTGCCAAGGACTGTAAAGCCAACCAGCCTGTGCTGCAGTCAGAGGGCTCCCACCAGCATTCCTGTATCATGCTTCCAAGTAGCCTCTTGGAAGATGGGGGAAGGAGCAGAGTCCAGATGCCAGAACAGAGCTTTGGGCAACACTTTTGCATTAAACAAGATGGTGCATCAGGTACAACCATGCCAGGTACTTAGATGTCATACTCATTCAAGGGCAAGCTAATTAACTGATGGATACTTGTTTTAATATCACATTAATTAATTCTGGCTGTGTGCTTTCCCCCATCCATATACCTAATATTTTGGGATTGGAATACACTTTCAAGGCGGACGCTGGGAATATTTCAAGATGTGGCCAGGTGGAATTCCACTGGCTCTTCCTGATACTTCCTCTGTGTCTGCAGCCAAGTCCTTTGATGCTCTGAATAACTCTGTTTTCTGAAATTTCTCCAGCTTCCCAGTCAGAAATGCTCCGACCCTGTTGACTGTCAGGAAAGTGGGCTTTTGCAGATTACTCAAAGTCTGCTGAAGAAAGTGTATTGTATTTAGTGCTTTTCAGATGTTTGGAACCTTTAAGGGCAGAGATGTGAACCTAAAATACTCATTTCCCTTGTTAATATTCAGACTGCAAGTATATAGAATAAACCTATTTTTCCTCTTTTCTTGAACCAAAGTCTGTTTAATTATTAGTTTGTTTGGCAAGAACAAAATAGCTGAGAACATGGAAGCCTATTCAGGGATCAAGGCCACCTGAAGGTATGGTTCAAGCCACCTCACTATGCTTGGCTCTGGAAACTTTTGAAAAAAACAAAAAAAAAAAATGCAGGCAGAATGGCCAGGTCTCCACAGTAGAATGGTATCAGAGCCCTGGGCTTCTGTAAAAAACATTGCATATGAAAACATTGCATATGCTCCCTAAACACTATGCAGAGTGAACAGACATGGATGTCCCATCAGACTAGAAGGGCACATGGGAGATCTTGTGGTACATGGGTGTGAGCTATTCTGCATTGAACAGCTCAAAAGTATCAAAATGTGTGACCTTTTCAAAATTGCTGGAGCTTCAAGTTTTATAGAAGCAAGGGGGATCATAAATATCAGCAGACTTTGGGAATCTAGACTGATCTTTGTTACACGTCCTTATGATGAAGTCACAGAATCATAGAATGGCTTGAGTTGGAAGGGACCCTGAAGGTCAGCTAGTTCCAACCCCCTGCCATGGACAGGGACACCTTTCACTAGACCAGGTTGCTCAGAGCCCCATCCAACCTGGCCTTGCACACTTCTGAGGATGGGGCATCCACAGCTTCTCTGGGCAACCTGTTCCAGTGCCTCACCACCCTCACAGTGAATATTTGTATCTTGGACTGTTTTAAGTGTGCAGACCCACAGCCACAGTGCAGCACCTCCCTGCCTGAGCCAGCTTTCCTCTTTTAATCTCTTCATTACATCACCTGACTGTGAAGATGTGATAAACCAATGTAAGCCTATACAGTGTGCACACTACATGGTACACAGGAAACTGCATCGTTCATCAAACAACGAGGGCTTCTGAATGCTGAAATAAATGCCCAGAGCTTTTATTAATATATTGTCTATATTTTGTTCCTTAGGTACAGAGCAACAGTCAATGGCTGGAGGGCCAGTTTCTTCTTCTGCCCCTGCTCAAGATGTCAGGCCAAAGGACAAAGCTGTTAGTGCCAGCATGTCCCACAGGCTCCAGCAGGAGCTGCCCTCCTCCGAGCTTTTGGGCTCCAAATTAAGACATGTTAAGGTTCAAGCTGCTTTGCAGCCATTGACTGAACCTGCAAAGACTGAATCGCAGAGCGGCTCCTTCATCGACAAAGGGACTCAGACCAAGAAGTCCAGCAGAAGTGGGCAGTCCAGGCACAAAGCTCTGCACCACTCCGGGGCACACCAGGGCCAGGAGCAGCAGCCCTCTGCCCTGCCTGCAGGACAGACGCCTGCCCCTCCCCTCAGAGACACATCCCAGGCCCTGGAGATAACACAGTACTTCTTCGAGGCTGTTTCCACACAGATGGAGAAGTGGTATGAGCGGAAGATAGAAGAAGCCCGGTGCCAAGCAAACCAGAGAGCGCAGCAGGACAAAGCTGCACTCAAGGAGCACATTAAATGCTTAGAAGAGGAGCTCAGCAAATTAAGGACTAAGGTGCAGAAAGAGAGCTAGCAGCTGCTCAGCAGGCAGTCAGGCAACAGCACTCATCTTGGAACCTGCTCTGTGGGAATCTGGAGTACTGACAGATATTTGTAGTGCCTGTTACATCCAAACAAAACACTCTTTTTCAGGAGTAGAAGTAACTTTGGAAACTCCATAACTGAGGAGAATTCATATGCAGACTATACTGATAACAACAAGATGCTGCAGATTAGATCCTGTTATTTCCAAGAGTCTGTTAATATTGCACTCTCAGTTTCCAGATGCTGCTTGAAAATAAACTGCATTAGCAACCAAATCTGCTTTCTGAAAAGGGAATTCCCGTATTCCCACACAGGTCATGTGTGGCTCGAGGGTTCCACTGTATGCTACATGTAAACATGTGGTGATACCAGTACTGAAATAAATCCAGGATGTTTGCGAACTTTTGACAGAATTCCTTAGTGATGAAGGGCTATTGATACTATTTTAGATACTCGCCAGGGCCCCTCTCTAGTCAGTAGAGAGAAGCTACAGAACCCACTCCATTTACAAGGCCAGGTAGGTGACAGATGCAGCTTCCAGCTGGAAAAGGGCAAGCAACCATGGATGGAGATGCTAAGGGAACTCATCCCATTAGGGCCAGGAGCTTCGGCTGCCATATTGCTTTTCTCTTGATTTTATGTAATTTAAACAAATCCTAAATCAGATTTGCATTTTTTAATGGTGGCCTGGCTATAGGGCTCCTTGTGTTTACACAGTTGGTGGGGCTGTACTCCTGTAATCTGACTGAGAAGTTTTGTTTAGGGCACAGATGGCAAATATTTTACTGTAACAATCTCTTTTCCTTCACACAGCAAATGGCTGAATTCTCTACTACTGAAGAAGCTTCAAAAGTCCCTTATTTAAAAAAGTGAAAACTTGGTTCCCTGTACTCAAATATTTCTTTTACTGCAGTCAGGATTTTCTCTCAGACACCTTGTCCAGACTGCCTACCTTTGTTCCTCTGAATGATTCCTTTCTTCCTTGTATCTCTAAAAAGGAGACCTGGCCCTGGTGAGTGTGCAGGTCTTAGGACAAAGTCCCACAAAACAGAACTCAACATTTTAAAGGCTTTATCTATGTTTTGTTATACAACCAAAACTTAAACTGACCAAGGTTGTCCACGCTGAGAGACTCCAGATGATTTAGGAGGCACTGTAACTCATTGCATCTGCACCCCTTTAGGGTTTCCTCCCTGTACCTCTGAGAAGGCTCCATCAGATTCTGTTAGAAAAGTAAGTTTACTTACCAGATCATGATGGAACAATTGTTCAAAATCAGTTCAAACACAGCATGGTACTATTATGCCAAGGAGGAAAATATTTTTGTACTGTGGTGCCCTAAAATCAATACAAAACACTTTACAGCATTGAAAACACCATTGACTAATTAGTAATTAAGCTTTTGTCTTCTTAGCAGATGTATAAAGAAGGTTGTATCATATAACTATTTTTTTAAAGTCCCTATTAATGCACTATCAAGACAAATGTATCTGCAGCTATGGAAATATGTTTTATTGCTCTGACTTCTGTAGTCTAATATAGACACTTTCTTATGTTTACAGTTTTGTTTAAGCTACTGTAGGAATGCAGAAGCATGCTGTTGAAGTTTTGTATCACCTGGATAAAGTTAATGCTTTGCCAAGCAATTAAAGTAAGTGTTGCTCAGAAATCCGTGGCATAACGTTTTCTAGCCAGGGAAAACTGACAGAATCCCCTCACTTCAACTCGGAAGGGGGAGCTGAAAACTGGACTCCAGCTTCGAAGCTTTTTGTTTGTGGCTCTGAAGCATGAAAACAGTCTGTCAGTCCCGAGGGAGGCTGCAGGGAGTGAGTGCGGTTTGGTAGCTGGTGCAGGCACCCACCGTTTCAGAATTCCTGGTGCAGGGCTGAGCTGTGCAGCTGATCACACACACGAGCGCAAGGGAGAGGCCATGGCTTCAGCTCATCTATTTCACATACCACAGACCACACTACTCATGTCGTATGTCCAAGTGATGTAAGTAAATCCAAGTAACTGAAGGCAGCAACCTGGCTGCTGGTTACTGATATTAGAGGTTCTCTGAAGACCCTGAGTGTATGGTAATAGAAAGGGAGGCATTTTCTCATAATTCCTTTCTCCACCCCTCCCTCCTTCAAAACTATGAAGGACTTTACAAAATACCTCTAAGATCTACTTTTCTCTGTAGAACATACTTGGTAAATTTACTTACCCTCACAGACTATACTTGGACTCCTAAAGGCTTCTGGCAGGCAACTTTCCCTTGACAAGCCCCCCACAGTGCAGTGGAGGTCACAGGCAGCACACAAGGGACCCACAAGGATCACCGAGTCCAACATGAAAGTGAATGCCCCATACAGGGATTGAACCTGCAACCTCAGTGTTATTGGCAGCATGCTCTGAGCAACTGAGCCCATCTCAGGGTCACTCATGAGGACAGTGGCTGTGCCCAGCACTGGCTGGCAATCCTGGTCCTGGACTATGTGCCCACAAACTAGAAACAAACGGGGAGTCAAATGAGTAATGCAGGCTCAGGGCTCTGAAATGAGGTGCAATTAGGGTAAAGCCTCCTAATTAAGGAACAGAAATCCAAGCACCAGCTGAAGGGAAGGGGAAGGTTACCGACATTGGTTACAGCTTGTTTACTCAAAAATCCTTTCTTAAGCAGCATTTCCTGCAAACATGAAAAATCAATCCCAACACCCTCTCAGTGTATCCTACCAGAAAATGTTAACAAAATGTAAATTTTTAACAATGTTTTTCCATACATATTTTTCATTGACTCAAATTCAGAGGCTTCTGTCTATACAAACACCTGAGCAGCATTACTGGTTGCCTGAGGCACATGCTTTACTGCAAAGCTAAATCACAGGAAAGGATTCTACAGTGACTTTCAGAAAAATAATCAGGAAAAAGGGGCGTTCTTCCTTGTTTAGCAGCAGCAGCTGAAGTGCATGGCTTTGAAGACCCTTTGTTTGGCTCCAGCAAGAAGCATACTTCCTGCTCCCAACTGGGGCCTGTCATTCCTCCCATAGTCTGGAGTAGTGTCCTGTCCCTTCCCTTGTGCCAGTGGTGGCACTTACTGGATTTGCTGCAACTCTCTCCAGCTCACCACTCAGCAGAAAGCCACCTTGGCAGGGCAGGGAACTATAATAGCAGAGTGGGAGGAGTTCTGCATGTCTTGGAACCACAGCCTGAACTCCACACAGTACTGGATAGTCAGGTATCTCTACTGCTGCCTCTCCAGTTATGTGGAGAAAACCCCAGGCTCATCTAGGTATTCTTAAATTATGGGTGGGAGGGGGAAGGCAGCTCAAGGAAAGTGAGAACAGGTGCAAGCTAACAAAACTGCAGTACTGTAACATTTGGAAAACCAAACTAAGTACTTGCAGTTAGTATCTTCTACCTATCTATCTTATATTGACTTCTAAATGCTAGACTGAAGGTACTTCCTGATGACTTGGTCATAACCATCTCTGGGGCTAAAATACCTCATTTTCATATATAAAGACCTGCCCTTTGAAGTTTCATTCAGGTACTGCTGAAAATCAACATCTACATCCAAAACATTTTCTTTGAAGTGTTGTTAGCACTGTAAATGTTGCTACCTGCAGCTGTCACAGTAAAAAAAAAATAGACAAAAAAAATCTGGTTTATATTTATTTTCCATGTCACTGGCGTAACACTGCTGTTGTAATTTTCGATGCTTTCTGCTTTTCCCACAACATGTGCTACATCATCCATTCAGTTCTTTATGTCTGATTTCCACATGGGAAGGTAACCAAACCAAGAGGGGAATGGGGAAGGGGAAAAACCAAACAACATTCCCACTGTGGCAGACTCCCTCTTCAAACATTACCAGGTTGCCAGCAAAAGCTGCCATTATAACCCCATTGTGGAAAAAACACTATGCTTGTTTGCAGCAGATGAAAGTCCAACTGTCATCAAAATTAGTATCAGGATTTTGCCAGCTTAAGTGTTCTCTGAAGTTCCTGAAGTTGCATATTGCCTTGAGTAATCATCATCCTGATTGCATCCTGTAAAGCAAAATGGAATCTACTGAACTGAACATCCATACACAGCACAGGTCTTGCACAACCATGCAGATTTTTAAAGCATTAAAATATGTACAATTCTTACCAGCACTACTGTCATCTATTTCTTTGGATTAAGTAACACTGTAGTCACGGAGCTGGTTCAAAAACAGGTGACTGAATGAATTAATTTTTATCCATTCCTTAATGATGTGCTTGGCCCTGACTTTGCTTTAAAACTCAGTTTTAAACTGGGTTCATACTCCTAATAGTGTTTTCTTTATGTTTCTGTGTCTACCACTTCAGCACATCAGCAGTGACCACTGCACATGGACATTATGGAGACAGGGCTTTTGCAGGGCAGGTGGGTGTTTCACTATTATTGTGAATCTACTCTAAGGCTTTGTCTGCATAGTTCAGACATGAACTCCTTGGGCCCTGGCTAGGAAAGCAACGGACTGGAGAACTACAAGAAATACCAAGGTTTCTGAGTTTCCTGCTTGTTTTATATCCCAAACCATCCAATTTGATTGCATTCTGCTTGAATATAAATTGAAGATTAAAAAAAAGGCTATAGAAAACTTAGCCATTAATAAGTTTATGTTTGTTACTATATCAATCAATACAACTTTCCTGATCTGTGGTTGGAGTAAGCAAGGTATTTGTTTTTCAGCTTTTTAATTCCGCAGTGTCATCTGGAAGAGAAACATTACTACCGCCAGCAGAGGGGGAGGGTATAATATTTAGAGATGCCAGTCTTTCTTCGCAGAAATGAGAAAACAGCAGCAGGGGCCTTCTCATCTGGAAGCAGCGCCCACGAACAACAGGGCCGGGGCTCCCGGGCCTCACCTCCTCCGTGGCGTCCTTGTTTCTCTTGAACTCCTCCCGGGCCCAGTCCCTCAGGTAGCGGCGGTCCTGCTCGGCGGGCACCTCCCGGATAGCCCGCAGGATCCTGCGGTACAGCTGGAGCACCTGCTGCCTCCTCAGGAACTGCGGAAGGACAGCCAGGGAACGGAGGGAGGCACGGAGGGAGCTCTGCCCGCTGTCCGCGGCACACTCAGAGACCCCCGGCGCCTCCCCGAAACGCGGAGCTCGGCCGAGCCCCGCCGTGGGGACACGGCTACCCCATGGGGACACACACACGGCTGTCCCCGTGGGACACAGACGGCCGTCCCGTGGGGGGGACACACACGGCCGTCCCGTGAGGGGGACACACGCACACACGGCCGCCCCCGGGCCGCACGTACCTGCCGCAGGGTGAGCGCTCCCGGCGGGACGCGCCCCGCCGCCATGACGCGGCCCCGCCCTCCGCACGCCACGGGGCCGCCCAGCCCGGCGCGGGGGGCGGG
>JAWWMP010000116.1:78241487-78339009 GCA_035047865.1 Dendrocincla tyrannina | reverse complement strand
AGGGGGTGGTCTCTGGGTTGGGGGTCTCAGGGGGGGTCTCTGTGGATGCAGGGGGGTCTCAGGGGGTGGTCTCTGGGTTGGGGGTCTCAGGGGGGGTCTCTGTGGATGCAGGGGGGTCTCAGGGGGTGGTCTCTGCGTTGGGGGTGACCCGTGTCCCCCCCCAGGGACAAAGCACAAGACCCTGGTTGAAGCCCGCTCGGGGCTGGGGCCCATCCGGGCCTTCCCGCGGGGCGGGGGCAGCGCAGGGACCCCCCCGGCCGAGACCCCCGAGCGCTCCTTCCACTGCCAGATCTGCAACGTGCGCCTCAACTCCGAGCTGCAGCTTAAGCAGGTGAGGGGACCCCCAAAGCCCACCCAGGCACCCCCCAGGACCCCCAAACCCTACCCAGGCACCCCCTAGGACCCCCAAACCCTACCCAGGAACCCTCCAGGGACCCCAATCTCTCCCAGGATCCCCAAACCCACCCCAGAGACCCCCCAGGACTCCCCCACCCAACTCAGGGACCCCCAAACTACCCTTGGGACCCCCAAACGCCCCCAGGGACCACCAAACTAAGCTCAGGGACCCCCAAGCTGACCCCCTAATCCTTCCAGGGATCCCCAAGGACTCCTAAACCTCTCCAGGTATCCCCAAATTCCTCCAGGGACCCCCAAACTGACCCCTAAGACCCCCACACTGACCCTCTAAATCATTCCAGGGATCCCCAGGGACCCCCACAACCTCCTGAGACCCCTCAAACCCCCATAATCACCCCCCAAGCCCCTCCTTAGCCCCCACCGCAGCCCCAGGAAAGGGGGGGGGGTCCCCTCAGCCTCGGGGGTCCCGCTGAGCCCCCCTGTCCCCCCCCCAGCACATTTCCAGCCGGAGGCACCGGGACGGAGTGGCTGGAAAACCAAATCCCCTCCTGGGTCGGCACAAGAAACCCCGGAGCCCCCCCGAGCTGGTGAGGGGGGCACGGGGGGGTGTCTGTGTGGGGGTCCCTGTGGGGTGAAGGGGGGCTGGCGGAGGAGCCCTATGGGTGGGGGGGCGCGTCTGGGAGAGAGGCCCTATGGAGGGGGTGTAGGGGGGATTGGGGGGTGTCTCTGGGGCGGCCTGAGGGGCCTGTGGGGTGGGGGGAGGCTTAGGGGTCTCTATGGAGGATCATGGGGTCCCTACAGGGTTGGGGGGCGTTGGGATCCCTAAGGAGCTGCTGGGGCTGAGGGAGCTGGGGGTCCCCATAGGGTTAGGGGGACTTGGGGTCCCTGTAGGGCTGGGGGTCCCCATAGGGTTAGGGGGACTGGGGGTCCCTGTAGGGCTGGGGGTCCCCATAGGGTAAGGGGGGCTTGGGGTCCATATAGGGCTGGGGATCCCTGTAGGGCTTGGGCTCTCTGTAGGGCCGGGGGTCCCCACAGGGCTCGAGGGGGGTGGTGCCGGTGCTCTGGGGCTGCCCCCCACCCCTGACCCGCCTTCCCCCCCTCCAGGCTCCGCTGCCGTTCCCGAAGGAGCTGCCGAAGGCTCTGGCCGGGGGGGGTCTCCTCCCACCCCCCCTGGCCCTCGCGGCCGCCGCTGCCGCCATGGCCGCCGCTGTCGCCATGGCCGCGGGGGCGAGGCACGGAGCGCACAGCGCGGTTAGAAAGAGCCATAAAACCCTTTTTATTAGTACGGGCGATACAGGATGCATAGCGTTTGCAGCGAAGAGTCGTGTCTGTGCTCTAAGACAGCGGGTTTATGAAACGTCCTCGGTGTCTGCCTTGGGCGGAGGGGCAAACTTCACAGTGTAAACTGATAGTGCCATGCCGTGATCCCCGCACTATCCACAGAACTCCCTGCTCGTACCGTCAGGCAAAAACCGGCAACAGTTAAACAGGACGTGTTAAACTGCAGAGCATTTTCAAGTATTCAAGTACTTTTTTTTTTTTTGGTTGTTCAAAACCATCTGCTTTCCCCTGCTCCTCCACTCTTCCCCAGAGGCACCAGCCACATGGGTGGCACTAAAGAATGCCTTTTGGCAAGACACCTCAAGTTCTAATGCAGAAATGCCTTCCCAGAAGCAAGACTGGTTTTTCCTAGAGAGTGGCAGGAATAATTTTACCTCTGTGAATATTACAAATATTTTTTTTTTTTAAGTAATAAGTTATTACAAGAGAAGTCGAGGAAAGCTTTACATTACTCGTAGGAATAGCAGGAGACAGTCCCACCATTGCATAATTGCCCAGTGATGGACACGGGAGCCGTGTTGTTCTGTGCAGTCCGACTGCCCCAGGGCAGCTCCTGCAGGTTAATCCCAGTGGGGAAGGGCCTCGGGACCCCCTCCCCTGAAATGCTGCCCCAGGTAGTTCAGTGGCTCAGCAGCAGTCGGGTCCTGACTTCGCCTACAAAGAGTCCGAGGCGGTCACCAGTTCAAACCACTGCCGGAGTGCATCACTCAGAGTTTCTGGGAGCGCATTCACATCTCTGAGGATCATGTAGAATGGGAATGGGAATTCTTCCATGTACGATCTGATTTCAGGCAATTCTCCAGGTCCTTTGAATATAGGTACTTTAATGTCCAAAATGGAATCCTGTAGGAAAGTATTTATGTTACTACTAAATGGCATGCATCTTTTATTTAACTTCTTTTTCAAACACTCACAATTCCTCCCGTTAGATTAAAAAGTAATAAAATACTTCTGAGATTAAAACCTGTAATTGTTCAATGGTAAATCACATCAAAACACAAAGCAGTTAAATACTTTTGCCCTTTTAGATAAAGTACTCTAATACATGAATTACAGGCTAGAAGAGACTAAGCTTAAGCTTCTGTGACACCAAGTTCCATAAATACTGTCTTTCCTTAGCATTTTGAGTCGAGTTTACTGTTAGCACTTTAGTTTTATGTATTTGATGCCTTTCCAACACTGTCAGCTGTAAGCTCCTTGGGGCTGAGTTCAACTTGTATTTGTGCAGTGCTCTAATACAAGATTCTTTAGCAACTAACTTCATAATATTTCAACAAATACTACAAAGACAAAAATCAGATTAAACTCCAGCTGTGCTTCTTGCAAAGTAACAACTTAGTTGCTCAGTGTAGCAGCTCAGAAAATGAAGCTTACGAAAAAACAATTTTTTCCCCCAGAAAAAAATGCTTCTGAAAAATAGCCAGAATTTTTGCTTGATATTACAGCCAATCTTCATCAGAACTTTATAACAGTCTGTCAGCATGAGAACCGATAATTTTTCAACAATAAATATAGCAGATGAATTTTTTATGGAAAAATAGACGAAGAAAACATGAACTACAAAATTAATCTTCACCACATCACTCAAAGTAAGGCTTAAGTTTGGTCACTTATTGCATGCAGAGTTTTCATGAAAAGCTCCCAGGTATTTTCAGCTTCCCAGCCAAGGATATCTAACAGTTTTCTTCCCCAGCTACCAGATACAGAACTCACCTTTCCCAATTCAGGCACTAAATAACTCTCACATACTCCTTTCTGTCTGTGCTTAATCTCATATTGGCTCCAGCTGTCATGGCAAATGGAGACTGCTGTCAGAAATTATCAAGTTGAATCAGAACTGAGATGGAACAAAGCATCTCTCAGATTCCAAATCTGTCACCCTGCCAGCTACTTCCCTGGTGGCCAAGATCTACAACCATTACATTTGAAGATGGGAACTCTCACTTAGCCTTTCTGCAGCACGGAAAGCTGAGGGGTTTTTAAGTACAAAAGAGGGTAAGAAGCACAATAGGAAGAAATCGTAGATCTGACAGAGATGTGAAAAAGTGAAATTGGGCTAAATATCTCTGACCTCTCCAAAAGATAAGGTAGCTGTATGGCACTACAAAAGACAGGAAAAAGATTTGTATCGGTTTCTCATTCACTGCAGTTGAATACTTCTTCCTTGTTCCCTTACTTACCCGGGAATTAGGATTGTCCAACACTACGAAAATAACAAAGATATTGGCATTCTGAGCTGCTTGAACTGCTGCTGTCACTCGTTCCTTGCCTTCCAAGAAAAGGCCTCTTCCATCAGATACGATCAAAAGCAGCTGCGCTGTTTCTGAGCACAAAGAACATTTAAAATTCCACTAAGTTAGAGTAACTCATTCAAAAGCCAAAAACCCCTATTTTGTTGTTTGCCCTGTGGGTATAATTGAAAAAGGGGTATTCCTAAGGAAATTAAGTCTTTATCAAATAGAATTCTGTGACTTAACATTAAGCTGCAGTTAACAGTGGGTCAAGAAAGAAAGTACTGGGTGACACCACTGAGAACAATGGCGGGAGGGGAACCCACTATTCATCAGTAATATAACCTAGAACGAAACGCATGGAAAATACCTAACTGACTTAGTCACGGCCTTGCCAGTGCCCAGGAGTTAAATATACTAGAGTCCAGCCACTAGTTCAGCAGAGCACCTGCTGCTGCAGTGAAACAACAGAGCCCAACTCTATTCCTCCTGAAGCAGGTACCTACAGGGTTCATCTGTATTAACATTTCACCTTGGACTAAGATGGGGCTTTTGAAACATTACTCTGTTGTTGCCACTTTAACAGGCTTGGCTTCCATCAGAGAACAATCCTGGACTGCCCCAAATGGGTGATTTTTGGGGGAAAGTAAATCAGCAGATTTGTTCCCAAGGCACAGCTGAGGCAGTCCAACCACTACAGGGCATTCTGTCCCTGGGACCAAGTGAGCTAGTGTGAAGTAAACCTCCTGAAACATTATACACAGCACCAATGCTGAGTTCCACAGCACCAACCATTTCATGGAGACATGTTATTTGACCCAAGTTGCCTCCAGAGTCAGAGATATATCCCTCTAAAAGTACATTCCAAGTTAGGGAACTATCATCTTTTAATTACATGGGAAATGACAGTAATTACAGTCAGAAATGCAAGCCCTAAGAGTTACAGAGGGACGCAGAAAACACTTCTGCAGACAGGGCCCAAATGTGACAGGGCTTTGTCTTTTTACAGAAAGGAGTGATGGATCCTGCTGCCCGTTCTCTTGCCAGCTCCCCAGTTCTAGGGAGCTGATTGTTGCTGCATCCCAGCCTAGTTCAACAGGACTGAATGCTGCTCCCTCTCTGAATATTCATACAGCCTGGTGACCCAATGGCAAAGCAGCTGCGAATTTTAAATCCCAGACTGTCCATTTCTTGGAATAATTTAACAACAAGAACTTATGAAAAATATGGGTACCTCTGTGACAAGCTTTTAACTATCACAAAGCAATCTCTTTGACTAACAATGGGTCAGATGTAAGGCAAGCAGTCTTCCAGCTTTTCTAGGAAATTCAAGCAGCCCACAATCTATACTTGCAGCACAGTGAAGGGCAGGTAGGAGGCAAACTCCCTCCTCAGAACTGTGTGCTTCTGGATACTTACAGTACTCAAGCTCTCAAGCAAGAGCAGAAGTGTCTGGAGAGTGAAGGTGCCTAGGAAGCTAGACAGTGCTCTAAGCTGTCAGTGTCTAAGACTTAAACACTGTCTGGAGACATGAGGTAAAGGGAGGCAACTACGGTGTGCCTTTTTAAAAAGCCTTAAACAAAATTTTAGCATATTACTTGACAAATATGAAGTAGGTGTCTCTTGGGTTTAGAGCTAAATTTCAACCAACCACTCCTTTTGACAAACCAAACCCCAAAGCAAGTCATGTTTCAGTGCTAGGAGTCATCCTGGCAGGATCCTACTTCAGGACTGTAATGAGCATTCTGCTGCCACAGCAACAAGCATAGTAACAGAAAAAAGCTCACCTGGGTTAATATTTTGAGACAACTGCTGTGCTGCAGCAAACATATTTGCTGACGATTCTAGAAACTGCAGAGGAAAAAAGTAAGATGAAGTTATCTCATAATAAAAAAAAATAATAATGAAAACATTTTTAAATAACATTATTTTAAATGCCAAGACAGTGTGACCACCCAACACAGACACAGTCCTTGGCACTTTCCAATATTAACTCCTGTTTCAAATTTAATAATCTTCAGAGAAGCATTTGAGCTGGACTTAATTTTTTTCCAGTGCTAATAAAGCCATTGAAACAGTACATTGCTAAAGCAATTAATGGCATCATTAAAAATATATATCCTATTTCCAGGTTGAACTTCTTTGGTGTCAACTTGAAACAAAAGTATCTAGTTTCATAATCCCCATTAAAATTAAGAACATCAACAATCAAGTCCTCCCAATTTTGGTTTATAAAATTGACATTGAGCTATTTGTGTCTCTTCTGTTTCCATTTAATATTAACAGAAGATCTTATTTGAGTCTGGAGACGTAAGACTGCAAAAACCTTCCTAAAAGAAGAAAACTTGAAAGCCGTCTGCGAAGTATTAGTACAGAAAGTTATTTTCTGCAGGAACCAGTCAACTCTGACAAACTTAAAGCTCTTCCTCCTACAACTACAGTGAAATCCATGCCATGAAAACCCTCCTAAAGTCTCAAAAACTTTGATGGCATTTGGTGCTGGGGTACTCAATAGCTTGTACCCAAAATACTGTTTAAGACCCAATACAGAGAAAGATGAACACTTAAAAGAGAAAACACTTCTATTACCAAATTATGACCATTGTATCTCTCTGTTATCTCAAATATAAACACCCAGTAAATGTTACAAAGCAATCATGAAGCTGCTGATACCACATCTGGAAAACACAGGCAAACCTGTTGCCCTAGAGGCATTCTTGTGTACCTGGGCTATTTTTGTTTTCTTCTGCTGAAATTTGCAAAGACGCAATATCCGTGTCCCTGACTGGTCACTGAACTGCTCGTGGAATGGGTGCAGCAGCTGTACAGTCTCTCCAAAGCTTTAGGAAAGAAGAAAAAATTACAGCACAAAACTGGTATTTATGCTCTCCTCCGAAATCTTGGAGAAAAGTCAATATTTCAAATAAACTCACCTACACACAGCAATTTGTCCCACTTCTAGAAGAGTCAGTGCATTTCCAATAACTGCCAGCGATTCATATGCAAGCTGTTAAAGAAAAAAACTTACTCAGTATTAAATATGAAGACAGTTACTGAAATTACTTTCCATCACGTAGAAAAATAAACAAAGACACTGCCTATCTTTTTGCCTATTAAAGTGACAGGTAACTGTATTTTCCTTTATTTACATGGAAATGCATATTTTTAATAAATCAAAGCCCTACAACAAGTGAGCTATGATGAATGAATATTTAACACTCCAATGGACTCCATGGCTAAACAAGTTTCAGCCTTTTGTAGACTACAAAAGTAATTTTCCAGTGGATATGTACACCTCTGTCTAACAAATTTAACATCTCTCTCATTCTTTCAGCTAGTTTCAGCTGCTCTGAAATTATCAGTCAGACTTTCCAGCAGGAATCAAATGAAATGAGTGAGCAACTGACATACTCATTGACAACAGGTAGTTTCTTCATGCTTCTTGCGAGGTCTTATTTTACCTGTTTAGAGTGATTGTCAATCATACTAGAGGAATCATCAATAGCCAAGCAAATCTGGTACTGTCGTTTACTGGGCTTGGTCCTTCGTAGCCAGATCTTATCTTTTCGGAACTGACTGGCAATATATGGGATCACTTTGCGCATGTTCAGCCTCTTCCCTGTTCTGTAGTCTCCTCTGAAAGGTAAGAAAAAAGACATGGTGACAGGAATTATCAGCAAATATCTCATTCTGGAAATTCCTGGCCTATGCAGCATATAAACCAAAATAATTTTTTTTTGTAAAATACAACAAACCCTAAATTAATAGTTTTAATATTTATATCTAGCTATAGATAAAAATATATCACATTCTCAACGTAAGATAGGTATTTAGTGTTTTTAAAAGAAGTTTATATCTAGGTCCTAAAAATGGAAGGCAGACCTTGAATTTACATTCCTCCAATTTGAAACAAGTCTAGATCTCTTAAAAAGATTACTTAGTGTTAAAACCAACATAAAGGGTTCTGAGATTTAACAAAATCTTTGAATTAATATCAAATGGTTAAGTTGGTTTGATCACCTCTTGGAGGGGGAAAAAAAGTAGGAGGCAGTATCTTCAGGATGGGTGTCTACTACTATATCACATTTGCATTTCATAAAACAACTTAGTGTTCCCTTACAAAAGGAAATTAAATGCATTTGCAACAGGAACAATTACTATAAAGCAAGAATAACATAAAGCTGCAGTCTTACAGAGGTTAAAGCTTCCCAAAACTAGGAGTTTCAAGAAACTAGAAGTCTCAGAAAGACTCAACTTACTTCAGTTTGGCTGCCTGAGTGGGTTCCAGTATGAGTCGCAGCTGTTCACAAAGCTGCTGTGATAGAGGAGCTGTCAGTACCAAATACCTCTGCCACAACTGTGCTGCTTCCTTCTCCTAAAACATCACACAAAGAAATGAAAGTGAATTATAAAAAAACAAAGTTGTGAAGCAGTCTGAAAAAGGAAAACAAACCTCGGTGTAGGGAGGGGGAGGGGAAGCCAGTATACAGGCAGCTACCAGCAAAAACTGTGAAGATGTCTCATAGGACAATCCGCATTCAACTTAGGATGCCCCTGGCTGCTACAAAGCTGCAATGTGCAATGACCTTTTCTCTAGGGTTGCAAAAAGCCACTTTGGCATTGCTGTCGATACAAGATGATCTTGTAACAGCCAGGTGCTGATAGCTGGTATTACAGAAAGGCAAGCTGTGAAGTCCTCTAGGTGCTCTATTGACCATCAAAATTTAAAAGTAATTAAAATTCAGCAAAATTCTTGAGCCTCTACACTGGGAATTACATTCACGAATTAATTTCAAAGATGGTTCACAATTCATGACTAGGACAGTAGAGCAAGTATCATATTCTATTTCTGATGTTGGCTCAAACTCCACCGTTGCAGCTGAAGGAGACAGCTTCTCTATCATCATTTTTTGGATGTGGTATGTCCAGCATTTAACTGCAGATGACAACTCAAAATGGAAGAAACTTGGCAAGACTGAGAAAAATGTTTCAGTTATGCAAGTTGTAGAAACCATTATCAACAGAGTAAGTTCCTGCACATAACACATTCAAAAGAAGATCTGAAACATCATCCTGTTTTAAGAATAATGTATTTCTTTTTCAGAAGAAGTTAAACATAGTAACAAGAACAGCATCTAAATCATGTGATTTTGAGTTTTTAGACTGCAGCCTGCTTGGCTTCCTCAATGTTTTAGCAGTAAAACAAGATGAAATACTGCAATGAAGGATTTTTATGACAGTTTTATATTAAAATGAGGCCACAAACCTCCTCTGGAGTTCCAGGCTGCTGTGTCTGCCAAGCTTCCAATTGCCTTTCAAGTTCCTTTCTTAGCTCTTCAGGATCTCTAATGATGTGCTAGAAGTGAAGTTGTGAAATTTATGGGACAGAAGAATAAGTTTACACATCTGGTGATCCCCAAAGTATAGCGAACTATGAAAAGGTATAAATGCACTGTTCTTTTTCTTTTAGACATAAAAATACCTGAAAACCCACTTAAATGAAGATTCTAAATCTCCTTTTTTTTTTAATAGCGTCCATGTACAGGAAGGATACATACCTCTTCACAAATACCTCCATATGTGACATAACCAATATAGAAAAAAACTTTAGGAACATCTATGATACCAACACTGACTATAATAAAATACAGGGCTTCAAGATAAATCAATGAAATGATCTTGACAAACACCAGCTTTAATAACAACTTAATGGAGATCAAACTATCAAACACCATTACCTATATAGTATGCTTCAAAATATATCACGGTTCACTTAAAGATTTTTAAAAGCTTCATTCAGACCACCTGAAAGATTGAACAATATCTTCCTCTTTACCTGCTTTTTACCAAGCAAATACTATTTGATAAGCTATTTCTTTAAAGGACACCCAAGCTTTATGATAGCTCTTTTACTTTCATTGTGCTTTCAGTGATAAGCTCTACTCCTGACTTACGAAACCAGAGTTTATCCAGAGAACAGTATAGGGTCTGCATAACCTGCAGGCTTATGGATTAAGGAAAATAAGCCCATGATTTCAAACTCAATAGTC
Source organism: Dendrocincla tyrannina (assembly GCA_035047865.1). Taxonomy (NCBI): domain Eukaryota; kingdom Metazoa; phylum Chordata; class Aves; order Passeriformes; family Dendrocolaptidae; genus Dendrocincla; species Dendrocincla tyrannina. The sequence continues at coordinate 78,329,030 of JAWWMP010000116.1, read as the reverse complement.
ACAATAACTTCTCCTTCCTCAAGATGACCCACTGGTCACCTACTGTAGGTTTAAGGAAGAAAGAAAGAAAGAAAATACATGGAGGGGATTTGTTTCCTCTCGGTTACACTGAAATATGAGAACCTGTACTTGTCCCTCAGGAACGTCTCTCGGCTCCTCTGGAACGGATGCTGCAAGAGCTCCCCCTCCTGTTCCATGCTTGGCATGTCAATTGGAAAAAAAACCCCAAAACAGGGACCTAACTATTCTGGCAACAGGAGAGCACTCCTGCATTCAGCTGCCTTTTTCCAGAGTCAACATTTGTCATTAAGATGGAAATACCCAGTATAGTATCCTTTATGTATTACACATAGAAACAGTAAAGTATCACCCTCCAAGTATGTACTCTGGACTCAGTACTATATGAATGAAAGGTCAATACTAATAAAAAAACCCTGAAAAAACAGACACTGAAAATATTTTTACTTTTTTTTACTTTTACCACCAACTGCTTCTATACCTTAGGTCTTTATGATAAAATATGCTTTTTCACAGCCAACAATTCACACTGGGAAACTATAAGTGTCACATAAAGCTCTAGGATTTTCTAGGTTATGATAGTATTTTTCCAATTCATACATTCATAGAAAGCTCAAAAGATGCTACAACACTTGCAATTAGCTTTTATGAGGCAGTAATATATTGTGATGAATTAACTGAGGTGAATTCTTTGTCCACAACGGTGTTTTAAAGTCACTTATGCCTAGCTCTCTCATCATTTTGAACCCTTCTGGTTGTCTTCAGGCTACCCACCCTTGTCCACTGCTTTCCACTCTACTCACGCATTTGATCTGCAGACTCATCTGAGCAAAGCAGTTCTTTACAGTGAGAAAAACAAAAGTTTTTAAAAAACTGACATGGGAAGGTTCCATCCTAAGGACAGGGAAGACTTGCCATTTCAAAGGCATCTTTCAGCTGCATATACAACAGTTAGTTATGTGTTACTTTTCATTCTATTATTAAATAATAGCAAGGTACTGAGCTGTCTGAAGACAAGTAATTCTAAACTTGTGCCTGAACTGAGCTCCATTAACACAGGTCAAGTAAAACCATCTGTTTCTACAACTGTATCTGTGAGATGACAGACTAGGTATCCCACCTGGGGAGCGTCCATCAAAAACTGATGGGCTGTATGTATGGTCGAGTCCTTGCTTCTCTCTGGCTTCTCTTCAGTCACCTTTGGTAGCTTTTCTGTGGCAGAGTCATTGACATCCTCTGAGTCAAAAGTCTGCATCTCTGGCTCCACATCACCTGGTCCTACAGCCAACAAAACTAGTTACTTACTTTGTGGATCACACATCATACAAGAAATAATATTGTATCCTGACTCTTACGAAGCATCTCACTGGCTTTCTAGTGCAGCCGAGACATAACTTCTTTTAAGAAAAGTGCCCAAATTCTAAGACATTTAACTCGAGGAATAGGATGAACACATTTTGCAACTCACTGGAACAAATATACATTTCCTAATGGGAAATGGTTTTCTCTCTTATAACTTTGTTGCTAAATGAGCAAAATAATTTTGAACAGATCCTTAGCACTTGACAATTTCATTGGTATAATACCCTTTCTGAACTTCATAGCCCCTCTGACAGAAGACAGGAAGTGTAAAGTCATTGAAGACCATTCAGAAAATCATCATTTTAAAAATGGCACTATTTTCTTAACTTTTATAGTCTTGTTTTTTAACAGAACAGTTCTCTGCAAATCAAAAATCAATTTACAAATAAAGTAACGGACTAAGGACTTTCTTTTATTACTCTTTCTACTATACTAACACTGTTTAACAACTAATTTTTAAAGAATTATTTAAAAGGAAAAAGTCAGACATTGTAGGAGATGTTTCAAAGATTCTAATTTTTCAGAACATACTATTACAGAATCATGTGGAAAACCAAATACACTGACTAGATGAACACCTGTACTGTAAAGCTAATGAGTCTAGCAAGAGATTTAAGTGATTACACCTGAGGGGAGTGGGAGGCAAGAATGGAGGTTTGTAAGAGTCGTCTCCCCTCTCTAGCCAGGCTGTGCATCGTTTGAGAAGAAAACCATTCAAATTGCCAAGCTACAGAGTCATTTACTTAGACTCGTCATAATTAAATTTTTCTGTTGCAATTGGCAAGAGATACTTTTATCTCGCTTGTTTTGCGTGTGGGGGCTGTGTGGCTGACAAGTCAGACCATCTTCTCATCTAACAGCCACTTGCATCCAATAGCCAGTTTCTGTTAGCAGCTTGGTTTTGTTTCATTCCCACTTAAGGAAGAAAGCAGTGAGACAGTGACAGTTTGGTGTTACATCACTGGATATTGTTTAGACCAGCTCCTCAACTTTTTGCTAGGGTTTTTTTTTCCGAAGTTGTTATTAAAAAAGTTGAGTTATCTGGTGCTGATGGTGATGATACTGGAATGTGTTGTTATATGCCAATTAATTAAGCAAATTGGCAGTGTTGAACAGCAGGAAAGTGTATGCTTTTTATTTCTTCAAAGTGGTGGATAGACCATTAACTTGAAAGAAAGCAGCAAACCCTCTGTTGCTCAACCAATTTAGCAAGGCAAATGCTGGTTACTAGGCAGAAGTAAGAATACTGCTGCAGAAAAATCAAGTAAGAGCAGACATTTTAGTCTTATGAAACATCTTATGACAGATGAGTCTTATGAAACTCGTCCATTACATGCAAATATAAATACCTGCACGTACACTTAAAGACCCATAACAGTGTATATTTAGAATGTTTCTAAATTAATGTACCAGGAGGTTTAGTGGCAGTAGACTTATTTTTTTCTGGCTTCAGCTCTTCTGTGTCTACTGCTCTGAGATCCTCGTCCTGCATTTCTGTTTCCATAGCTACATCTTCAGAATCTCCCTCTTCCTTTTCTTCATTAGGCATAACAGGTTTCTCTTGCTCCTTGCTAGCTACATCTGTACAAAGACAACAATACTTATTAGGGGGAAACTGGGAGGAGAAGTAGTCAAGCTACAAAAAAAAATGTTGCATTCTGAGGCCACTGCATTATTAGTGTTAGTGAACTTCAGAAGAAATCAGCTATTGTCTCAGACCTCAGTTTTATCTTTCATCGTGCTGTGCTGTCAGTGAGCCCTTGCCCTGAAAACCTGATTAACTGAAGTAAGATTTGGAGAGAACAGATTTTAAACATGTTTATTAAGCTAAAATCCATTTTATGAGTCAATTCAGTATTTTCAAAAATGTTATTGCTCGTTTCAATGACTGCCAAAGAGTAGCATTTATCATAGTGAATTGATGCTGCACCTTTCAACAAAGCAAAGATTGTTAAACATAACTTTAAAAAGCAAACAGGGGAAACTACAACAAATCAGAGTGTTTCAGGATTTGATTCTGCAATAACTCTTTACACCCCAAAATGCCACCATACCATATGTCTGTGCATCATAGGATTCAGAGCCTTGCTTAATATGTTCAAATGCATCAGCCTCCTCCACGTTTTGTTTAGGCTGAGTTGTATCCTGCTTTGCTTCACTGCTGGATTCTATGGTTCTCAGTCGCTTGTGGATATGTTCGTTGTGATCTCCCATTGAGCGCTCATTGTCTGCCTGGCCGGGCTTCCTCTTGAAACTCTGAAAAAGAGCAAATTAACACCATGAACTTCAAGTGAGGTGTAACACTAATGAGAACGGTGTTCCAACACGAAGAAACTGAGTCCTGCCTATTTGCTGGTTAATATTAAGATGTTTAAATAAAAATTTTAGAAAAATTAAAAAGAGAAGAACCTGCGTATTTTTTCTGCTTTGCTTCTGAGAAGCCATCCGGGCCATGCGTGTGGATTCATGGCCTTCTGATTGGTTTGCACTTGAAGCTCCAGTTCCACTTTCCTGAAAGGAAAAAAAAAAATTTGTCTGTAACTGAAAATACCACCAACAGTAAACAAATTTCAGAAGTTAAGCTGCCATGTTCTGCTACCTTCTGTTGTGAATGACAGATGGCTCAAGTATTATGCTTATGAAGAACAGACAAGCCAGTTCTGCAGTTCAACAATTACCCTAAACTTACCTTTATTGCAGTGAAAACTCAGGGTGTCTACACGGTCTTTAATTTTTTTCAGGGAATTTGTAATGGCTGTAAAATGAATCTTATACACAGCTCTTAAAAATTATGGCAGCAGTTCCTTGATTGTAACTCAAAAATTTATTCACAAATTTAGCGTTTTAAACTCAGACACTTCCATGTAATTTACCTCTTTAGACTGGTCTTTTTCTGAAGCCTCTCCAGCCAGTTCAACAGCACTGTCACTCTGCAGGTTTTCTTGCCCAGTCTGCCCTTGTGTTTCATGTTCCATTCTTTCATCAGCCTCAGGAATCTGTTCATCTGAATTATCTTTAGCATCTTCTTCCTGAAATAATGATTATTTTAACATTCTAAAAAACATTGGGAATTGGGTATTATTGAAAGGCATTTAAAGAATGCAGTCATCAGGCACAATCAGGATGGGTTCACAAAGGGAAAGTTCTATTTAACTAATTTGATATTCTTCCATGATGAGGTCACCAATATAGTGGATGAAGGGCAAGCAGTGGATGTAGTTTTTCTGTGTTTTTAGTAAGGCTTTTGATACTGTCCATCATGGCATCCTTTTGAGTAAGTTGTCCACCTATGGGACAAGTGCATTCAGTGTGCTGGGTGAATGGCAGGGCTCAAAGGGTTGCAATGAATGGAGCTGCATCTGGCTGGTGACTGTCACCAGTGCTGTTTCTCAGGGCTCAGCTCTAGGACTATGTCCTGTTCAATATATTTATCTGGATAAAGGAGTTGAAGGCACTGTTAGCAAGTTTACCAATGATATAAACTGGGAGGTGCTGTTGACTCTCTTGAGGAGCAAGAGGCCTTGCGGAGGTATCTAAGTACATTGGGGCACTGGGCTGTGATTAATGGGATGAAATTTAAGGATTCTGCACCTAGGATGGAATAATGCTGGGTACAACTGGGAGAGGAGTGCCTGGAGAGCAGCCCTGCAGAAAGGGATCTGGGGGTGCTGGCCAAGACCAGGCTCAATGTGAGTGAGCAGTGAGCCCTGGCAGCCCTGATGGTAATCTCCATCCTGGGGGGCATCAAAAACAGCAACAGCAGGTGGTCAAAGGAGGAGATTGTCCTGCTCTGTTCAGCATTGGTGCAGCCTCACCTTCAGCACTGTATGCAGTTCTGGCCCCACAATTTAAGAAGGATGTGAAGGTCCTTTAATGTGTCCAGAGGACTGCAACAAAGCTGGTGCCGGGGCTGGAAGCAATGACCTATGAGGAATGGCTAAGGACTTTAGGCTCATCTGGTTTGGAGAGAAGGAGGCTGAGGAGCAACCTTACTGCTCTCTACAGCTTCCTGAAGGGGCATGGAGAAAGAGATGCTGATCTCTTCTCCCTGTTACCCAGCGATGGGATGCATGGGAATGTTAATCAGGGCATTAGGAAGCATTTCTTTACCAAGAGAGGTCAAACACTAGACTAGGCTTCCTAGAGAGTTGGTCCATGTCCCAAAGCTGTCAGTGTTCAAGAGGCATTTGGACAATGTACACAATGATATGCTTGTCATTTTTGGTCAGCCCTGAAGTGGTCAGGCAGTTGGACTAGATGATCACTCTAGGTGCCTTGCAACTGAAATAGTCTGTTCTGTTCTAAGACAAGGCCAAGGAGGTAAGTAGGAAGACAGGTAACAGAAATACATGTTTAATAGTAAGCACAGCTCTTATCTTGATGAAGACTCTCACTAACATTACATCTACAAAATGTCAAATTTGTTTCAGAGTATCACAGAACACCATGCATTTTTTAAGTCTTGTATAAGGTAACTAAAACAACAACAAAAAAAGAAAATCACTTTCATTTATTACTCACTACCTGAGGTTGAAGGCCTTGGTCACGAGCAGGGATTCCCTTCTCTTCAGCAGATTCATTTTTGTTCTCGTCAGGTGGCTCTGACTCTTCCTCCTCTTCTTCTTCTGCATCCTTAGTGTCCTCTGCATTTTCTTCTTGATCATGAGCATCTTTGTCCCCCTCATCTTCCCTCTCCTCTTTATCTTCAGAAATGCCTTCTTCAGCTGCTTCTGCATCTTGATCACCTCTCTCTGTCTCACCAGTATCCTCTTCATTCTGTTCTTCTGTCTTCTCTGCCTCATTTAAATCCACAGGTTTCTCATCTATTTCAAAATCATTCTCTTCTGGATTAAAAAAAAATCAGAAAGGTGTATAAAAATTTCAGTGGAAACAGTGAATATTACAGATATTTGGAATAAAACTGCCCAGCCTATCAAAAAAAATCTTAAAATACTGAGAGTTCTATATACAGAATCTATGACTTTCTATCACAAGATGATTCCTTTAAGTTAAATTTGGTTTCTAACTAACAATACATCAGGATGAATTCCTACTGGTTTCCTTTAACCTAATATTTCTGAGATCAGTTGACTTAAGAGTACAAATATTTGTAAGTACCATAGAAATAAAAAACAAAAGCAACTTAACAATTACAGAAGGAGCTTCTAGCGTAAGTTAGGGTCTATCACTTGGATAACACGAGAAAGCTTGCTCCACGGAGTTCATGAAAGGGAGGTAAAGAAAAACGTTGTAATGTTGCGTTCTTTTCTGGTATGTTGTTATTTTGATACACAGAAATGGATTTGCAGCTTCTTGGTGGTTACACAGAATGCTACCACCACCTCTCTTCTTTCTATAGATGAAAATGGGTCATTATCTCACTGTCCCTCCCTATTTCCACTTGGCTTCCATCTAGGAATCTGTAGAGAGATTTTTCAGCTGTACCTTCATCTGCCTCCTCATCACTGCTCTCATCATTCCCCAGATTCAAATTATCAGGAAGGTCCAAAGGTTCAACTTCAGGCTCCTGTTCTTGCTGGCCATGATAAGGATCTACTTCATTCTCATCATACTCACGCTGTCAGAAAAAGAAAGGGGGGGGGGGGGAGAAAATAACAGGCATGTAATAAGTGGGAGGAAGGGCAAAGATAAGAAATAAGATTTTACTGTATTATCTGGGACAAAGAAATACTGGATACACTATTACATTCTGATCAGTTAAAAATGGATTTCCAGTGGTACACATCCTCATGCATAAAGAGCAGAAAGGTTAATTTCAGCAAATGCACTGGTTGTACTTAAAATCAGCATGTTTTGTGTTCAGAATCCAATTTTCCTAGCTGAAACATTCAAAACAGAATTGGCACCCTTGCATCCTAGGCAGAATCTTCATGCTGTATTCAGATTTTTGGGAAGAGTTCCACTGACTTCAGGTGTTTCTATTGCCAAACAACAGAAGGGGAGTTTTAAGGCTTTGTTTGTTGAAACATCAGTTCAGTGTAAAGCCTGTTTTGGCAGCCATTACAAGTTCAGGTTAATGCAAACAAAAATTCTTTCTGGAACATGGATCAGAAAATGTATCCATTATATTATATATAAAATATGTTTTACCTCTGAGACAAATGAACTTTTTCAGTGCACTTCACTATTAAGTAAAGAACATTGCAAATTCTCAGAAATGTGTGATATGAGCAACAATGTGGTTTAACAGCAAGATACTCCATGTAGTCCAAATAATTTTTACCTCATCAATTTGTTCGTGGATTTTCTCTTTGTTTCCACTGTCCTCTTCCTGTTGCTCTTTTTCCTCATCCTTGGGAGGCTGTTTTTTATTATCCTTGTTTCCTGTCCCCAAATTGTCATCTTTTGCAACGAGCTCTGAATCCTCCTGTTAAACAACAAATTCAAACGAAACTCATTTATGCTAGCTGCTTTTCAAAGTCTCAGTAACAAGACACCATTTCCTACAGAAAAAAAAGACAACACTGAAGAAAATTTATCCCCTCAAACTATCCCTTTCCAAGACTAAGAGCTATGAAAGGGAGTTTGCACTCTGTCACATTACGTTATGAGAGTTTAATTCCTTTGGTATTTTTCTTCCCAATCCTTTTCTCTTTACCTCATCCATTCCTGGTCCAGTTTCTTCTGTTTTACTACTAGCATCTTCATCATCGTCATCATCTTCATCCCCCCAGAGCCTTTCATCCAGTTTATCATCAGCTTCAGCATTATCAAGATTTCCCATCTGCTTATCCAGTTCCTCCTCTTCATCTGAATTTTCCTCATTTTCTGTGTACAGTTCAGAATGTGTTTCAGTACAGAAGAGATAAAGCTAATGTTTTTGTTAACTTCATAAATGAAAAAGCAATCATACTTAGCATCTTATCACCCATTGCAGTTAACTGAGGTATGAGGGAGAAAGACACACATGCACCAACAACCAAACAAGCAGGGTTCTAATAAAGTAGTTCATAGTGTTCTCTTCATGCAGAGCACTGTCTCCCTCAGACTAACAGGTGTTACTGGGTGGGTGAAAGTCCATTCCACTCTATCTGTTTATTAGTTTGGAATCTCCCTTCTTGTGCAGATGAAGTTATTCTTAACATTTTCTCAGAGATTTTCAAGTAGGTTAACACTACTGTAATTTATAAGATACATTAGTTTCAGACATTCAAGTGAAGAATTGCTACTTTTTGGGTGAGTAACAACTCAAGTGAATCTACCAAATACCGATCTTTTTATCTGTTTTAAAAAGGTAAAGCTACACTCTTTCCATTGCTTAAAAGTTAGCAATAACTTCATAGTCACATTCTGAAGTTAACTGAAGCTATGTTCTCAAAGTACTCTGATGATCTTCAACAGCTCAACAAAGTCAGTGATTAGTTTTAAAAAGCATCTATAGGTCAGCTTACAACAGGAAGAAAGGGTTGTGTCCCTTCATTCCAAAACCACCACAGTGAAAGAAGAGATACAGTATTTCCTTTGTACACTTCTTTGCAGTCCTATTAATACTTCTTAGTATTTGTACCCAAATAGCACTACTCTATTGTGGAAGTGCCAAATGGCACTACTGGGAAAAGGTTTTTCACCCAGAGGGTGACTGGGCACTGGAACAGGCTCCCCAGGGAAGGGGTCACAGCACCAAGGCTGACAGAGTTCAAGAAGTGTTTGGATGATACTGTCAGGCATATGGAGTGACTCTGGCGGATGGTCCTGTGCAGGGCCAGTTGGACTTCAATGATCCTAGAGGGACCTTTCCAACTCAGGGTATTCTATGATTCTACATTGCTGAACATGAACTTTATAATATATGCTTTGTTATATGAAAGTATCAACCATTACTGTATTGATCTATAACTCTTCTTAAAAGTTTGCCATAGTGGAAGAACCAAACCTTTTTTCTCCTGTTCTCCATCATGCATTTTTCCTTCAAAGTCTTCTGACATTTCAATTGCATTGTCTTCTTCTTCAATGTCTGGTTTAGAATCTTGATCCTCTTTCTCTTTCTTTTCACCCTTTCGAAAACTGTCCTCTATCTGAATTATTGGGGAAGTCAAAAATTACACTGGATCTTGCACATGTATTAAAGCTTACTTAACTACAGCAACAATATTTATAAGCTGATATGCAAAGATAAAAGCCAACATAAATAGGAGATTGAAGGTAACTTCACGTTTCTTTTACCCGAAACATACACACCATGGATTTCAGGGGCTTTTTTAGTTTTACCTCAATTAGACAAGAACAACTTCAAACACTTGCCTGATCTTCACTTTCTATTTTTTCGCTCACATCCTTCTTGCCTTCCCCATCTCCAATACCACCATCCTCATAATCATGAAACTCTGTTGCTCCCTCTCCAGCCTCATCTTCAAGTAATTCTTTCGGCAGACAAAATCCCTATGAAGGCAAACAGAAACTCAAGACCTGTAGTAGTAAGTACATATTTCAGCTTAGTTTCTATGTAAGACTTTTATACACATCAAATATATGCTTACCATTTATCCACTGTTATCTCTAATAACTTACCTTTTGGGCAAGCTCTGTAAAAATGCTAGTTAGAACAGAAAGCAGTTTTCCAGTACTCCTGTGAGATGCCAGTGAAATGGTGAGGTAGAACAGGATAAGGTCTGAATACTTGCAGAGCATGGGCTTTAGACGCACCAGCAAATAACAGGACTGGTTGAAGAACTGCAGCTAAAACAAAAAACAGCTGTCAAACACATACATACTGAGATGCACCTCAGAGAGGGTGATGATGCTGACAAAAAACAGATGCTCTAACCAGAAATATCAGTAGGGGAGTTTAAGTAAAATTTCCAAAGTTTCTGGAGCTTTTTTTAGATTTTTCACAAAACCTAAAATGTTATCTTCTTACTAAAGGAACACCTGGCTTTTGCACTAGAGAAGACCACCTATATTGGGCCATAATTTCTCACATGCTTCTAGTTCAAAAATACTGGGCAAGAAGAAGCAATGCACATTTAACTGCCAAAGTTCACAGTTCCAAATCTCTTGAGACTGCTGAAATGCTGAACAACAGACCCTGAGCCAAAGCTGACCTCCAGATGAACCTCCAAACCTAATGTTATAGTTAGCCATGTATCTGCTCATTAGCAAAAACTATGTATGATCATTAGTAAAATACATAGTATGATAAAGACTACACCTGTATAAGCATGTATGCTTATTAGTAAGATGTATTTGTACATGCTCATTAGTGAATATTTGTATCTGTTAATTAATGAAACCTGTATGACTGTTAGTGAAATATGAATGCATTTATCCCTCCATATTTAGGGACTGGTCAAGGCCATGGTAGTAGGTCTCTGGCCTTGTTGGGCAATAGATGGTCAAAGCAGACTCCCTTGGATTTCCCCTGAGCCCTGGCCAGGATTTGGATGAAACTCAAGGGGAGAAAGGAAGGCAGATATTTTTCTGCACTAAATAAGTGATGTAAGCTTGTTTGTTTAACAATATAAAAGCTGGACCTTTTCACAGCAAAGCCAGAGACCTCACCTATGAGTGGATGCACTGCGTAGGATTTCCCAGTTACTGGGAGTGGTTCTCCAACCCTTCCTGGTGATCAGGGTTCCCCAGCTGACATGCAGGTCTGGATGCTGATTATGGTAATGCATCAGGGTAACTGGTGATGTGTCTTTCTTAATCACTACAGGCACTCTTTGTAGTAATGATTAAGTGCATTGCTGAGCTTATCTTTTTGTAATTCTTTACTGTTTTGCACTATAGTAAAATTACACACTCGTTCTTTAAGGTTGATGCCCGTGTTTCTTGTGCTGACCCTCGTCCCCTGCCAAAACAATCCCTAAGCCAAAAAACTCTAGAGAACAATTTTACCTTATGTTTATCTGAAGTGTAATCCTCCCCATAAGATTTCAGGATTTCAAGGAGCTCTGAAACCTCTGAAATTGCTTTCTGCACATGTAAAGAATCCAGATCAGCAGAGAGATCTTCATCCAAGAGTTTAGTTATATGTCCTGCTTTAATTACATCAAATGAGGCTTCATCCTCTTTGTCTGAAATACATTAAAAAAAAAAAGAAAATCAAGTCAGACATTCTAAAAATGTTATAGCAAGTAATCTAGAAATACTCATTCTATCTATTCAAATAGACAACTTCTATTAAAATGGCAATTTCATTGTGTATTCATACTTCTGCTAGACAGACAATTTAAGAAATTTTTAGGTTTGCACAGTTCAAACTCTTCTCCCCACTTCAGTAAATTAACAAACTTACCATTTTCCTCTGGAGATTTTTCTTCCTCTTTTCCACCCTCCTTTTTTCTCTCAACCAAACACTGAATGGCATACAGAACAACACGGATCACAGTTTCCACTTTTGTTGAGAAGTGCTCCATGAACTCTTCATCCGACTGCTGAATTCCTTCTAAACCATAACACATGCAGTTTTACATGGAAACACATCAGATTACAGGTCCCTATGTTTCCCTTATGCAAGGACCATGACAGCACTATGCAACTTTTACTAAACAGTTCTACCAAAATCTCCTTGCTGATCCTGATCTACAACTACGGTGTAAGATCTGACATCAACAGTGACGGTAAAAAAAATTTTACTGCACAAATTAGGTCCGGACTAAATTTTGCAAGTTTGAATTTCATGACGTGTTTCCGGATATCAGAATGAACACAGGGCCATCTTCAGTAATAACTAAATTAATGAATTCTTGTGTTTTTATCTATATGACAAACCAGACAGAGAAAAATTGTCCTTACCACTGCAATTTGACATGGAAGCAAGAAGTTGTGTTCTCCAGGCTGTGAAGTCTGCAGATACATTATTAATTTCTTCTTGTATATACTTTAGGCTCTTGATTAGGGCCATCTGATCTTCAGCCTGCCTGTCTTTCCCATTTGGAAGAAACAGGGACTCTATACCTTGTAACTGAGCTGAGACTTCCAGCAAACAACTCACAGCTGATGTGCAAACTTCAAAATCTCTCCTGCAACAGAAATACCATAATACTGAAAGAAGAACAAACCGTTCAATTTAAACCTTTTCTTATGGCATGGATAAGGGGAGAGGCAGCAGATGTTGGTGCTAATAACATCAAGGCTGTGGGTTCAATCCCTGTTCAATCAAGGCCATTCATTTAAGAGTTGGATTTGATAATCCTTGTGGGTCTCTTCCAACTCAGAATATTCTGTGATTCTGCAATCTCCATCTTGAATTTATTAAATAAAAAGTTTGGCAACAAGCTTATACTCTCACTGTTTGAAGCAGAGAGAAAATGAGATGACTATTGTTATTAAAAAACCCCCAAACAAAAAGAACAGAAAATGTTTTTCAAGAGCATCTGAACCCGCTTTTCAAAATACACATAGGCAAGCATTTTCAACGTGACTTCACACGTCTTATATGAAAACAGAGGAGAGATTCAATTTCTTGCATATGTTGAACTCACCAGGAGTAAAACAAGGTCTCACGTGACTGCTGTCTCACTTTGTCCACTTCTGCTTTCATTGCCTTCACGTTTGCCAGCGTTGTGCTCAACTGTGTAGCCACCTGCTGCCATAACTGATCCTTATTGCGCATCCTGCACCCAGGGGGCAATTGCTCACTTGTTACTGGAGACAAGTATTTTAGCTCTGAGGGAATTAGGTCAGGTATTTCCGTGGAAACATTTCCAATGTCAAGTCCTGAACTCTGAAAAATGTTTGTTTTGACATCTGTCCTTTCACTGTCATTGCACTCAGTTAACTCTTCTCTTGGGCAGCACTGGATAAACCAAGACAGCTCCTTGAGAACCATCACACACTGCATGGAAAGTTGCTGCAGTTTGTCAGTCCAGCATTGAATACTGTCTTGAGGAGGAAATGCTGCATTATATTCTCTGTCAGCAGTCAACCTAGAATCAATCTCTTGAACACAGCTCAGGAGGATCCTAGTTAAGAAGGAGAAGTTACAATCACTGAGTTTTATGTTATATTTCTCTTTTAAAAGCTCAACCTTCAGACAAAATTAATAAATTTTGGAATCCAAACTTTTCCTGGAAAAACAACTATGACAGTCTTTTCTTAAAAAAAATATATATTTGCTTAATTAGTGAATTTTTCTCTCCATTGCATTGTTTGAGTTGTCCTGAAAACAGGGCTTTGTAAAATTTTTTTCAAAATCTATGCCATCTTTTCAAAAAACCCTTCAACTCCTGCCCTGATACTCAAATACTGATTATTTTTCTCCTTTGTAAAAGTAAATTAGATTCTAGCACAGCACACCTTCATTTTCTGAAGTGCTGTTTAAGTCAGCTCATAAAAACGATTAGCCTGATTTGTGATCAAAGTCACAGTGTAGTTAAATATCTTAGAAGTTTCACTATTCCTGGAACTGTAAAGTTGAGGAGTTTGTTTTGTTGGAGTTTTGTTTTTTTTCAAGTTTCATGGGGTTAAAGTAAATTTTTTATCAGTAATCTCTAGTCCAGATTTCCTTCTCTGTAGAAAAGAATGAGCTGCTAACCTGACTTCAAAAAATTTTATGGATTACAGTGGTGGTGAGCACAAATAATGTCAAACAATGGAGTCTGTAATGAAACTGATGAGTCAAGCAATGGAGTGAAAAATCACAGCAAGTAAGAAAGATTTCTCATACACTTTTCCTTTCACATTTTTGATAAAAGATTTAGTATCTCCCATCTTTCTAGAATTTTTCTTTGTAAGTTGTTTATTTTTTTTTTTTTTTGCTCAGATCAAGCCAACAACTGGAATGAAACCAAAATTAACTCAGGCCAACACCAAATGAGATATGTAACAATCTGTAAGCTTTATGGTTTAACTGTGTTATTTTGTGGTCTTCATGTATGTCTAACTTGTTTTACAAAATTATTTTAATTCCTAAATACTGTGACAGGATCAACTTAAATATTTTCTACTGGGCTAAATTGAGGGGAGGACAGAAATGGGGAAGTAGAAGGAATATTTTAGGGTCTTTTTCTGTCTTTTATTTTTATTGAACTGAATTGCTTACTGTCAAAATTCCTTGCCAGCATTTAAAATGCTGGAAAATGAAAAATACCTCAGTAAGACCCACTGCTCTGTCAATGCAGTAAGAGACCGTCTCTGTCTGACAAGCATCTGCAGGAGGTGTGCAGTGAACCCTCTGCATCGTTCAATGCTACCTAGTCCAATATCCTAAAGAAAACAGATACAGAAAAAGTGGGAGGGAACAGTTAGATGAAGAAGCAGACAACAACATTCTCTGTGCCTCCATTTCATTTCAATGAGCAGGCTGAAAGGTTATGGTTTAATTGAAAAAGTTCTAAAATGCAGACAAGAGTTACAATTATTACAGTTTCCCCATCTTCATCTTTCCTGCATCTTCCATATATCCTGCATACAAATTTGATTTTCAAGTAGCTTCTGCAACAGTCCCATTAAATTTCACTCCACTGCAGCAATTCTTGTCAAGAATTTCATTCCAATAGTAAAGCTACCTTACATAAATAATAATCTAAAGAGATACCAGCCTAAATGTTTTACATTCATGACCATTGCTAAAACCCCCTCCACAGTTCAGTTTACCAGATATACTGTCAATTACTTTCTCTCCTTTCATTAGAAGTGGTCCTATCTTAAAGCTCAGAATAAATGATCACAGCACAGAGCATAACTGATCACAGCAACATTCCATTACTTGTGGCCATTATCAGTGTGACTTGGATAAGATCGTGTTAGAAAACAAGTGAGTGTAAGAGCATCTGGAAGACATCCTTTTTTCCACGAATGCTGGAAAAATGGTACTGGTTTGGCAGAGCTCATTTATCTGTTACACTGATATTAGACCGACTTTTAAACAAAGAAATATATTGGCATTTTTTGTGTTGGACACAGACTCCAGTTTTGCCCAATTATAAATATTAACTGATTTCTTTACAAGCACCAAATAATGCTGCGTTTATTTTCCTAACAAGTTTGGGTTCAGCATTTTGTGAGTTTTCTTCATGCACAAAAAGTAGCAATTTGGGATCTGCTGAGACTAAACATACCATACTTCAAACAGATCATTTACCTGGTTCTGATTTTGTTCCTGCATAGTTTTAAAATGCATTTAATGAGTGGTCCAAAAATGTCGTATTTTATATCATATTACAGAACACAGCACTATCTCATGTCACCTTTTTGCTACTAGAAAATTTCAGTCCAAGCTGGTAAAATAAAACTAAGAACAGTAGGATTTCTACTTTTACGTCATTGTTTTTACCTTGGCAGGTGCTAACAATGCTGTCTGAAGCCGGGAGTGACGTGCAAGTGACCGATAGAAGTACTTCTGGCATCCATCCCAGGCAGAAGAAATCTCTGTCAGCAACCTGGCAGAGCACAAAAAGTCTGGTATTAGAAAGTACCTCAGCACACTGGAAGCCACCAGGTCAGCTCTTTGGCCTAATAATTTTGCTTATAATTTGTTATTTTGCAAATGCACTGATATTGCAATTCTTCATTTTTTC
The DNA here is from genome assembly GCA_035047865.1 of Dendrocincla tyrannina. Lineage (NCBI taxonomy): Eukaryota > Metazoa > Chordata > Aves > Passeriformes > Dendrocolaptidae > Dendrocincla > Dendrocincla tyrannina. The sequence continues at coordinate 78,313,167 of JAWWMP010000116.1, read as the reverse complement.
TACAAGTATCCTAGTCTTAAGAAAACATTTAATTTTTATAATAAACCCTAAGGAAAACATAAACAACAGCAGCAAGGTCTCTATTTTTGAATATCACTTAACACTTAGATTGATTTTTTTCTTCCGCCATGCAGTTAAATCCAGCTTGATACAGAACCCTTTATTTTGGCCTTGATGAAGGATATCATAAACTAAATCCTTATATCTGAGGAGGATAACAACCAGTATGTCTCAATGCCAAAAAAAAAAAAAAATTGTCTGAAAAACAATTAAAAAAGAAAGAACATCTTTCCTCTAAGAAAGATTTTCCAGAAATACCTAGTCTGAAGTGTATATATTTTCTCTTCATATATTCCATTATTTAATTAAGACAAAACAATTAAGTAATCCCTGCAAATCACAACTCATCTTTAATAAAATCATTAGCAGTTTACAGTCTAATATGATGCTAGCAAAGCATCTCAGGCAAAGCTGCACAGTGGAGGGTGAACTGAAATTTAACTCATGGAAATAATGAAACTGAGAGGACAGTTGTCAAAGGTGCAAATTTTAAAAACAAAAGCCAAAGCAAAAAGCCCCAAACCCTTGCTCAGTTGCATGTGCCAGTATAGTATGTACGGAATTTTCAAACTGATAAGTAATGGGAGTAAGGGAATATGCAAAATCCTAAATTAATTACAGTCTGGAAATACCAGTCTAAATCAACATGCAATGAATTCTATATACTACAATGCAAGTAACACAATCTAAAGGTAAAAAAGTTCTGTGTACATACGTGGCATCCAGTTCACGTGCACAATTCAGCACAGCCAAAGCACTGTGCAAGTCCAGTGGACGTAGATAGAGTAATTTGTGATACTCTTTTGAACGGGACCACGAAAGACCTTTCCGGTATGACAAACCTGAAATGATATTTGAGCACACATCCCTTTATGCTCTCATTCTTTTATATGAAAGATGTCACTCTGGTATTAATGGTATTAGGATGTAAAATCTTCTAATGTGGTTTTCTCCTTGATGCTGTCTGATTTTGACAAGTCTTTGACCATGCTGCAAATTTTGTAATGTAAGAACACATTGCAGCTTAGCTGCCTTCAGCTGAACAATGCAGCTGAAATAAGACAAACATTGACCTGTGTGTATAAAGGACTTTTCACTGCTCCTGGTCCTTTTAAGAAAACTGGCTTAGGGATCATCACCTCATTTTCAAGACATGAAAAGGCCAGTGAATGAGGAAGGTAAAGATGTCACCCGAAATCAAAGATGGAGCCCAGTAAAGAATTTTAATTCCATCTGTTAATGAAATATTCATAGCATGTTACAACTCCAGCACAGATTTCACAGGGCAGGAATGGCAGATATTCCTTTGGCACCAGTGGGTGCAAAAAAAGCCATCAATAGATCATTCAGTGTCCATGGCTTAAGCACACCTCTGCCAATCTGATCTCTGATAGTCTGTCATTTGAGAGATGGGCTGTCATTCTAATGAGCTAACTCCATTTCAGTTCTAGATCAGAAAAGAAATACAAGATAATGAGCTTTCCTCTTGTTTCTAGAAGCTGGGCAGTGACTTCTGACTGGAGATAGAGATTTTTGCTTCAGAAAAGCTACTATTGCACATCTAATGGAATGCAAGAATAGAAGGTATTTGAAAGTGCAAACACACCAGGCCTCAGAGTCAACAAAGAGAAGGAGAGACTTAAATCATTCTAAATCTATCAGTGACTTAGTCACTTCAAGAACATCATATTATTGTAAGTTTAGATGTATTGGCAAAAATAGTAAAATGCTCAAGAACTTTGTACTTTTAAACCAAGCTTATTTTTAGTCAAAGCTCACCTGTTTTAGCAAGACTTTTAAAGAGATCTGACAAAGCCCGTTGCTTTTGCATCTGAATATGCTTTGCCTCTGATTTCTGCTTCTCCTTAGTTGCTGTCTGATCAAATGTTAAATTTTGCAGTTCAGTTACAGAAACAATAATACCACCTGCATAGAAGGCAGAGGACAAAGGTAAGAGATGTGAAAATTTAATGTACACAAAGCAGCAGTGGGAAGACAGTCTAGGGAGGGAACTATATATCTGCACTTTTTTCTGATTTGTTCCATTTATTTTACTGAGGTCAACTGTGGTATGGAAATCACAAGAATACCTAACCTGTGAACTGGTCAAGATTTTCCACCAAACTTAAGAATGAATTATTTTTTGTAACTGCTGTACACATCTTCTTCATTTTTTTAGTAAGCTTAGGCAGACGATACTGAAGAGAGTCAGTATGAAATGTAACGCCATCCTGACATTCTTCTGGGAGCACCCCCTAAGAAAAGAAAATGAAAGAAAATGACACACACATACTCAAAGCTGTCTTGTTTTGCCACTAGAGTAAATCGCTGCAAAAACAAGGGCTGAGTTGTGCATTCATCTGAAACACCAAAACATGTCATGTGATCCTTTGAACAGTGCAGCACCAACAGTTGAGGAAAATCATAATACATGCATGTCAGGAATACATTAGTTTTAAAAACAAACAACTGGAAGATGCTATGATTCTACTGTCTTAGGTGTTTGTCATTACCTCTTTCAGAGGTTATCACTGTTTCAGGTCTGCTTCCTCTGCCTTACAAGCTCGAAGGCACAAAACTAAATCACTAATGTGCTCAGGGTGTTAGATAAGAACACCCTCATTTACTTTTCACTAGACACAAATTCTGTTCCTAAAGAACAAAACCAGTATGCAAGTAGAAATTATTAAATGACATAATTCCCCAGCATGTCCAAAGCTAACCCCTAGAGTTTGCATCCATCTTCTTTAAGGAATGAAGACAACATGAAACTTCAAGAAGTAAAACCAGTAACCCTATTAACTATCAGTAATAGGCTTGCAAATGACCAGTCAACAAACCAAACCCTCAGTCAATTAAACACATTAGATTTGCATTAGATTTCTGCCTCCTCTTTCTACCCTCCTGACTGTCACGGGGCATGTGCAAGATCAGCCCCACTCTTGGTCTGAAGACACTGAACAAAACTGAAAGTAACTGAGCATTTCCCCACTCACGGCCAAATTCTGATGAGTTACAATTGTCTCTTGCATCTTCTTAATAAAAACAAATGATGTGAATAAGAATCTATTTTCAGAAAGAAAATTAGCTGACCTCCTCTCTGAGGTGCCCAGCTTAGAGATGTACTAAACTGAGACACTGAAGTAGGATTTACCATGTATCAGCTTGTCCAAGGCAAATGTTCACAGTGCACAAACTGTCAGCCAACAGCAAATGTAAGACAGAGTAGTGCATTCCCCTTTCAGGATTCAAGCCCAAAGTGATTTAATATTTAATCAGAGCTTATATACACACTAATCCTACAGCTACATGATCATGTGTTTGAGTTCTTGTTTAGAAGAAATGGGTGGTAACAATTTCGACTCACAGTCTGCAGTAGTAGGAAAGTCATAAATTGCTGCAGACAAGATGTAAGCAACTTGGAGATGAAATGTGTAACAGCCTCATCTCTGTCTTATAGATATTAGATATTGTGCCAGATCATGCTTGTCTATCCATGCTGCATTCCCTCCCATCTGCAGTGTTTCGTAACACTGAACACAAGTAAGACCAAAGCAGTTTATAATATATTCAACAAATTTGACACTTACATAAGACTGTCCTGCATAAATCAGTGAAAAGCAACACAGACATGAAAATAATTATACCCACATTTCGAGTAAAGAATGCAGTCACCTTGGCAACATCTGTTCTAGCAGACAGAATCTTTCTTAATGTGTTGTTTAGCCTCTGAACTTTGGTTTCTTTGTTCTCAGATTCTTCCTGCTTTTGCACACAGTCCAGCTGGTCTTCCTTACCAATTTCCACCAAGGCAGGCTGACATGGCTCATTCAGAACAACTTCAAACTTCTTCATGAATTTAAAGAGGGTTCTGAATACCACAGGAAAGTAAAAGTGTTACTGGGCTTTATAATCCTAGAAATCTCTCAGGTGCTGGAAATAAATGTTTCTACTGCATTATGAGCAGAAGTACTGTTGTATTCAAATTTAACATCATAGAAAAATCATCTAGAAGGGGGTTTCCCAACAGGGACCTTAATTTCAAATTCTGAGTTACCTGCGTATTTTTTCAACTGATTGCTTTATAGCCCAGAAGCTGACATCATTCCACTTGGAAATTTTCACAAATTCCTATTAGGAAAATAAATAAATCAATGGCATTATTTACATAAATAAAATGAAATATTTCCATACCAAAGATGATCTTTAATGCTTATCAGCTATGATGATCTGGTAGTCTTAAAATGCAAGACATTTTAGTAAGTGAGCAAATTATTGCATAGTCATCTTAGTCTATTAATATACATGTTTACACTAAAACTGCTGCATAGCCAAATGTTATAAAATCAAAAAGGGCTTCACCACGAGGCAGAAACCTTCATAGATAAAAGGGACTGATCAAACATTAAAGTCTTCAACCACCCCTCCACACACACACATATCAAAAATAAATTCTTGCCAGAGAAAATGTGAAATATAGGAGTGATTTCAGTGGCCAACAGAGCTATTATATAAAAATTCAAATAATATCTGCTCCACTATTCCTTTGATCAATATGTTGCCTGAGCCAAATTTCCTTTTACCTTAAGTTCCTTCTCTATGGGTTGACGAAGTTCAGTGATTCTGGCCTCAACACACTCTGAAAACTGCTTATAGTAATGGTATAGATTCCACAGGATGCTGCACAGAACATCTAGATGGGACAGACAATAAAAATATTGTTTTACAACAGGATATTCTTCAGTCATGACAATAAACGCACTACAGTTCTTTCTGGAATCATGAAGCTTTGCTTGGAAAGTTTGGAATACCTGACAGCCACATTGCTGGAAAGATGACTCAACACATGTAATGCAAACACAGCTTACCTTTTTCTGCTACTTGAGGTATCAGCAAGACATGGCAGTGGAAAACCAGTAGTGCTTGAAGCCGTGCATGAAACTCTCCCAGAGTAGAGCCTTCAATGAAAGCCTGTAATGTGCTGACCAGGGTTTTCAGATCCATTTGCTCAGTTTCTGAACATTGCACCAGAAATTTAGAAGGAAAGTGAGAGACAACAAAAACCCCAAAAGATCATGTGAAAATTGTTGCCTGCTCTTTGTAAACTTTAAGCTAAATATCAGGTCTTTATTAGGAAAGATTCCAGACAAAATAGGAAAGGGGCAGGGAGGGGAAGAATTCTAATTTAATAATAAGTAAAACTAACAAACACCATAGTGGAAGAAAGAACAGGTAGCACAAGGCAGCATAAAGACAGCGACTGAGAAGGCCATTTACATGTCCAATGTCAGAGTCCATCAAGTACTTAAAGAGCACTTGCTATTTCCTATGAATGAATGGCTTTTTCAGTCATGACAGATGGGCCATACTACAAATTAGTTGCTGCCAGTTCCTTAACTCCTCAAAATCATGAGGACAGAAATAGATCATAGACAAATCTGGTAGAGAATACAACGTATTACCTATAGAAGAAGACATACATAACATGGGTTATGTAATATAAACCAAAGATCTGAAGCTCATCAAGTTAGTGCATTAATTCATCCTGAGATTGAAAGAATTCTGCCTCATGCCAGAGGATACTGCTTTCATCTTTACAATTCCATTACACTGGAGGAGGCAAGGGACTGAGAGCATTATTCTTTACCCTATTTTATGCAACATGGACAGCTGCAGACAGAGTTGCTAAGAACAGTATGCACCAAAACATATTTACTGTAAGAATTTGTTAGGCTTTATACAGAATGTTAAAAGCAGTTTAGCTGTGATATGAGTTATTCTTTCTATAGCTAAAAAAATAAGGCGTCTTTTCCATTTGCAGATGGAGGCTTCCTACCCTCCAAATCTGTTTGAAATGTCCATGATGTACAGCTGCCACAGTTCTGAGTTCTTTTAGATGCTTTTTACTGACATCTTTTTTTCTTTACACCACCTACAATGTTGGCCCCATGAACCACAGGTGGTTTCAGAAATACAAACAAGCAAATTTCACTCCATACAGAAGACCTTCTACAGTCATGGAATTTATTGTAGGGCAAGGAATTACATGTGAAAGTGCATTGCCAAACTCTGGCATTTAGAACCTTAATCATGCATCCTTAGTAACTGCTAGAACTGCATCACACATTCATTTTAAGGACAGCACTTACGTTCTGTAGTTGCCTCTGTCTGTTCCTGAACATGCTTCTCAATCATCTGATAGATTGAGAACCAGTGCTTTGTGGATTTCTCTACATGCTGCTTCATAATGTTGTCCAAACTTACTGACCAGCAACTGAAAACAAAAAGGAAGGGCGGAAGAGAGAAAAAATAAAGCAAAAATGTTGTGGATAGTTTGGGCTGTAAAACAACAAAAACTTTATTCTCTCTTTCTACTAAACTAATGGAAAATTTTAGGATGCAATAATCTGCACATATGCTTAATGTATGCATTCAACTCTTGAAGATCACTGTTTTGCCAATATTAAAGAAGAGAGAGAAATGCAGGAACTAGGGGTGGTAGAACAAAAGATCAGAGGCAGGTTCAAAAGTTTCTTTTGCTCTGAACTTGAGGGGAACTCATAGATTTCTTATCATGGCATACGGTGGCTATAAAAATTTCACATGGTTGTAACAGGAGACTGGACAATAAATAATTTTTAAGGAAAATTTAATGAGGGTCGTTAAACAGACAAAACACTGCAGGCTTGGTAAACCCTAGGATGAAAACAGGAGAGCACTGGGAAAATACCATGAAATACTGTAATTCTATCCTGTTTCTCCTCCTTTCCTGAGGCAAATACATAGGGTCACCACAGGCTGGACATGCTCATTCTGAGCCACTACAGGTACTAGTTGCCTCCCCCCTCACTTGTACTATGACAGGCACATAGAAGCATTTCCAATGATTAAGGCAATTTGGCATTGGAATGTGCCTCCATATGGAGACGAAAGCTTACAGTATCTAAGAAAAATGAATATGGAAGGACAGTTCTTACTTCAACTCCAATTTACGCCACTGAATAATCAGTTTTGTGACCAAATCCAGATGTTTCCTCAAGGACAAAGCTCGACTAGCATTTTCCTCCCAGTCCTGTTAAAAAAAAGGAGGTCTCCTTTATACAAAGACAGAAATTAGTCCTTGCATGGCAATACTGATTGCAGTATTCTGGATTACTTTAAACTTTCAACATGGAGCAAGTTCACTTCCTCAAATCCTGACAAGGAGACAGTTTTCATATTAAAAACATGGTACCCATACAAATAAGGGAGCATGAAAGAGAAAACAAAACTTTCTCTTAGCTTTTTTCTTACCTGTGCTTTTGCAAGAAGAATTTCCAAGCCATTCAGGAATTTTGAGAGAGGACTAGAGAGTGGAAAACTCCGGATTCTGTCCATCACAACTAACAGCTGCAGAATAAAAACAGAAGCGTTCAACCTATAGCAAGAGCTTTGCAACAAAAGTCATGAAGTTAAGCTAATTTGCATTAGTGTAATCCTGCCCCTTCAAGAGGTAAAATTGGTTTTGGGTTTGTTGTTTGGGGTTGTTTGTTTTGTTTTGTTTGTCTGTGTTTTTTTCTCATTTTTAAGCTGCTTTCTCAATTTAGTTCTTCACTATTAGTTCAGTGAAGACCAGTGCAGCTTGGGGAAAGGAGCACAAATGACCTAATGCAGAGTTCCAACAGAATCAAAGTTTTTATGTTACTCTAAGAAATGTAACCTGATGGCCACACAGGTCCCAGCAGTGGTTCTAAAAATAAGCATTCTAAAGCACTTTGCACAAACAGCAAAAGACATCAGGGATCTTTGAGGTATGGCAGATTGAAGGTTCCTTAAAGCTCTAAGACAAGAGTAGGCAGAATACCACTTAACATTTCATAACTAAAACAGAACAGCAAATAATACCTAATACCTCTTAAGAATAAATAGGTATGACCTCAAAATATCTGCATAAGTAATACAGACAACATCTAGGCAAACATATGAATGTCTGTGCACATGTCAATGCACATCTATACGCATATTTACACATAAATGCAATGCTAAAATGCTCCAGTTTCCCCCAAGTATTTGTTGAGGTGTTCTCACCTGCACGAGGACTGGATGCTCTGGCCATTCCTGCAGTAGCCCATTTATTTCTTTAGCAAAATTATCAAGTACAGGTTGGCACTGTCGGACTTGCTGAATATTAGGATGCTGGTAGAAGTCATATGGGCCATCTTGCTGCAGCACAAGATCTGATGTTAATTCCTCAAAAAATGTATTGCGAAGGAGAGTGCTGAGTAGAAGCTGACTTCCCAAAAGACTATCATTCATTTCAGCACCTAGGAAGCAAGTAAGGAAGACATCACACATGCAACTAATTCTTTTTTCAGTTGAATAGATGAAGTTGAGATTCTTTCCCCTGTATCCCCAGCCTTAGCATGTTACACTGTTCCACTCATAAACAATAAGATGAGAGTATGGAACAAAAGAGACATATTTAGAGTTTATATTCTCTATTTTATAAATTTTTTTCTATAAAACTAAAATTGGCATCCTAAAGGTGGGCTGTGATCCCGTCAGAACACAGCTCCTCGGTGCATAAATTCATATCAAGCAGGTATTACTACAAAATTAGTAGCAAGACACTGTGGAAAAGCAACCCAACATATAAAAAAACCCCCACGTACGTTACACCTCAGGTATGAGCACAAAAATAAGGTACTGTAGAAACAGCCCTGACATGTTTCATCTTAACTGCAGACATACATTTATTAGATCAGAACTGAAATATATAGCTCTGCTTTGAAAAGTGATGACCCTGAGGTCTTGCACATCCTTAAAATGATTTACACATCAAGTGTTGCAAAATTCGGGGGGAGGGGGAGGGGGCAAAAAACCAAAACAAAACTCCACCTTTTTTCTTTTTCAATTATATATATATAAGCTACATTTAAACCAATTCTTTTATGAACTTCATTGCAAATTCTGCTTTTGGGAAATTTCTGCAAGTGTATCATCTTCCACAGTACTGTGCTGATTCATGGGATCAAAATTTCACTTAGCATTCAATTTATTTTTAAACTGTGTTAGTCTTACGTATTACCAAACTGAATTTAAAAAAATCCATAAAAGAATAAAAATTGAATCGTTCCACAAGACAATTCTGAACATGGGACAAATGCTTTGGAAAATGAATATTCTGTTGAGAGCATTTTCCCCGTAACATGGCTGTTTCGTGACTGTAATACAATTCATTTGAAACAAACCATTACAAAGCTAAACCTGCATATCTGAAATACTGCCAGCAATCTTACCAATTAAGGGATAGAACTGTGACACCAGGCATGCACCAGTCTGATAGCAGGAAATAAATGTACTGAAATAATGCTTGGCTTGATGAGAAGGCAGCCTCTGTTGATACCACAGGGACTGAGCAAAGTTTAAGCACAACTGTTGATGAACCATCATTACTGTCTGCATAGAGCTCTTGGACAAGAGAGCTCTGTCAACTTCCAGATGGTCTTCCGATGGATCTTCAGTTTCCATTTTTTCTTCAAGGCTTGGCTGAGCTGTGATATCCTCAAAGTCCTGCCAATTACATGATAACCAAAGGTAAATTATAATTTCTTCCTTTAAAATGCCTTCTCTCTCCATCTCTCTTTTTGCACCTTTTGGCATTGCAAGGACATGCTAATGATCTGCAGCTGGTACCATATACAGATACAAGGCCTGCCTCACAGCCCAGATGTCAGGCTGAAACAGAACACAGGCCTACAGAACATTTCAGGGCATAACCACAGCAGGCAAGAGTGCAGTACAGGGATCCTTGAGCAGCTGCCAACTAAACCTCTTTCAGAAAAAGCAGCAGCAGCTATGTCTGCTGATAAAACACCTCAGTGCTGTGTGGTGGCTTGAAGACCTGAACTGCTACATTGCAGCTGCTTTATTTAATCAGAGACTAACCTTCTACCCAGGTAATAGAACCTCATATGATCTTTCTTGCTAAGTTAATCAAATTTCAGAATTTTACAACAAAAAACTAATTATATTGTCACTCAGTTAAGTAACTTGGGATTATTCACTTGAACCATGGCACACTTCAAGCCCAGAAGTCAATTCCAAATATTTTCTTAAACCAAATGTTAAAGTAAACTAAAAGCACAATACTTAATATCTATCAAAATCTGTCCCACATTTTGCTTTTGGCTAAAGGAAAAAGTTTTATTCCTCATCTTATTTATAGCATGTATTTTCAGGAGCTACTTCACATGTAATTTTTGTATTTCTTTACAGAATTACAGTTATTACCTTTTCATGAAAAGGAAATCTCCTCCTAAATTCTTCTTCTTCTTCCTCTTCCTCACTCTGTCCTTTCCCATGACTCTTACTTCTGTACCTGTACAGACTTTGTTGCATTGCCTCCTGCTCTTGGGCACGGCGTTCCTGTTCATCCCATTCATTTACAATTGCCTAAGGAAACACAAAGCAGTATGCTTTTATACTAGTTAATGTTTAAAACCATCTCATATTTCATCAAAGGGGCAGCATCTATTTTTCTTGGCTCTTCCCCTCTCTACAGTTTACAACAGTATAAATCAAAGCCATCTAAGGTTTGAGAACTGCCCTCTCAACAAGCTAATAAGACAAATGCAAAGACAGCAGTATGCAACAGAGTGCCAAGTTCTGGGATCCCTTCTCAATCATTTTATAAAGCAGGTCTCTGCAAAGTTTGCTTTGTCAGCCTGTCTTCATAGAAGGATGTTCCAGCCCTCTCATGGTATCTGTGGCTCTCCTCCAGACCTGCTGTAAGAGATCCATGTCTTCAGCAGGGGACAAGGTAATTCAGTACAAGAATCCTAGGTACTGGCGTCCAGATGTTACCTGACACAGATGTCTGAAAAGCTGCAGAGATTTCTGGTCCATCTCTCCTCTGGATAGTACATGGCACCGAAGATGCAGCAAAGCATTCACTAGGAGCTGCTCCAGAGTTGGGCAGGGCTGCTCAGCTCCCTCAGATTCCCCTTCAGAGTGCTTCAGAGAAAACTTTTTAAGTCCATGAAGGACCTCAACTGAATTCACTGAGCATAAAATTTCGGCCCGAGCAAAGTAGGTGGGGAAGGCACGGCCAACAGAAGGAAATGACAACAAAGAAGTGAGGAGGTTGGTTAGATCAGCAGGACACACGAAATTCTGGAGCACTGCATAAACTTCAGAAGCCACTAATCGCATGCCATGTTGCAACTGTAAGATGGCAGCTTGCAGCGGGATGATGGCATCAGGGAATACAGCATACTCCTCTGCCAGGTGTTTTCTAAACTGATGGTGGGATTGTTGCCATGATGCTTCTTCATTTAGCAGGTTTTGTATTGCCTGGAGTGATTTAGGTTTTTCCCCACGGAGAAACTGTAGAAGGCGGCTCAGAAGATCTTGGACTGAAGAAACCCGTGCTATGCTGTTGATGTACTGGTGAGCCTCCTGGTATAAGCAATCATACAGAGGAGCTGGAGGCCTGAAGGCCTTTTTTCTAGAAAGACTGGTTATTTGCTCCTTCAACTTCTGCATTCTTTCATGCAAGAGTCTGTTAAGAAAAAACATAGGCTAGTTTAGACATAGAAACATGTTTCATATAAACTTGTTCAAATATATTTAATGTAACAGTTAGATATATAAAAAGATTCATCAGAAACATTCTGATAGTGTGAAACAAAATAAGGATAAAACAAGGCGCACACTTATAGCATGAACATGAACATCTCTTCCCCCTGCCACTTCAACCAACTTCAATCACTTTTTTGCTTGCTACCTAACAGCATTGTGAACATTTAGAAAACATTACTGCAAGCAATTTGTAAAACTCAGTCATTCAGAACCTGCTTTCAATGACTATAATTCCTTTAAGCAATAGCATAGAACTACCAGATCCAGTATGTGTATAAGAATAAAATCAGAAACTTCCATTAACAGTGCAAAATTATGAATAAGAAAGTTTTTATCTCCATGTACAAGGAACATACACAGAAACCCATGCAAAGGAAAAAGCTCTGTTCACATACAATTTCCTTCTCAGGTTCCTAATATAAAAAAACAAAACAAAACAACAAAACACCACCACCACAGAAGAAAACCCCAATAAAATAACAGTGGCTACAGATTCTGTACAACAGTGTGCTCCATGCAGTAAGAAATTTAATTCATCCACAGCACCAGAGGCAAAGGTTAGTGCTTCAATACACATATGGAGATTTCTCTCCAGTAAAATCAGCAGAACTCTGCAAAATAGCACTGAGATGAAGAAAGGCCTCAAGGAGCTACAGTGACAGATAAACAATCCATCTCATTTTTACTAATTGATAACATTGTCACATTTTAAATAAAGCACTGCAATTTGGATGTATGGTTTTATTTTTGATTCTGGGCATGGCTTCAACTTTATCAATACACGAAGGCCACACCCTTTAATTGTTCTATTTACAGCAGAACAAAGAGGGTACAGACAATTGCTTAATCACTGCAAGTAAACAGCACAGCTGCATTTTTCTTTACCATCTTGGTGTTAAAATCGATACTTTAAAATCAGGAATTCTTGCTTCCAGAGAAAGACAAAAATTGTAAAACTGTAGAGAGAAAACCTTCAGAGCCTGAACATACAAAGATGACATAACATACGAAGGTGACATGTCTAATCTAAAAGAGATGAGTTAAGTGCCTGGATGTTACCTGATATGTGGATGAATATAGTTGCTAACTGTTTCATCTTCAATACTTTTTCCTGTATGCAGCTGGGATGAAAAATCATATGTTTTCCATTCACACTCCAGCTGGTATAACTAAAAAGGAAATAATAAACCATTCACAGAGGTTCTAATTTCAGTAACCACATAGGTACATCATCTTCTTAGACATTAAAACCAGTTCTAACTGTATAGTTTAAGAATCATGACCAAGTATTTGTCCAAGAATACCTAAGCCAAACTCCTCTGCATTGATTTTATACAGTAAAAAAGTAAAAGCCAATTCAGCTCCATATTCACCTCTTCTTTTGCATACTTGAGCTTGTATTCTCTTTTAACAGCTGGATCAAACCTGGTCTGTGGAAGCCACACCTGGATCTGCACCAAACCAATAATCACCCAGAGACTTCCTCGCCAAGCTGGCTCTGGTAATTCCTTAAGCCCTTCTCCATAGAACTGATGCAAGCAAGTGAGCAGAAGAAACAGGAATTCTTTAGGAAGTAACTCCTGATCAGAGATGCTTCCTAGTATCTTGAGAAGGTACTCATATGCAACGGGATCCTTGAGGTAGAGCTTCTCGCAGCACTCCATAAATTCTTCTTGAAGATGCACTGGAACCAGATCTACCAGGGCAGAGAGCTGTCTGCCTATCATTATTCCTTGTAGTCTAGCATCTGTGTGCCTGGAGAAAAAGGAATGAGAGTTTACACATGGTAACCGAGCTTCTGTAACATGCTTGATTTAAACAACACATGTGGAATAGAGGTCTTAATACCTAAAATCTGCTATTGAAGAGACAGGCAGGTTGGTCCACAGTGCAGTGCTGACTTTGTGAAGCTGCTTTGCTCTATCCATCCATTCTCCCAGAGTTACATGGGATGATGACAGAACAGGAAGCCCACTCACATCCCACTGGCTTGTCTTGCTGCTGCTAGTTAGAATTTCAAAGAAGCACTTTGAGAAAACGGCTCGTGTCAAAATGCCTGGGCCCTAAATTAAGAGAGTAAGAGTTAGATTGCTCAGATGCAACTTGCACTGATTAAGCTAGAATTCACTATATTGCTTTAGAAAACCATTGAATTATTCAATAAGAGTATTCAGCCTAAAGTTTGATTAGGTCAAAGAGACAAACCTTCATAGAACGGTTCATATGGGACTTAGAAAAGTTCTTTTCCTCTGTTGCAGGTAATGGCCTCCATGTCAACCAGTAGTCTGGGTCTGTGGTGAAAGTACTGCTCCAAAATGATGCTAGCACAGCATTAACCAATTGAGATGACAGAACAGACATTTCTTCAAGGGGTATCTAAGGAAAAAGAAAAACCTAGCGGTGAGAATAATGTATGGGAGCAAAAGAGAATTAAGCACACACACATACAAAGAAAGTATGATACTGTTTTTCAATATGGATAGTACAAGATATTCCTCTAGATCCTTTACAAATTCACACAGTATTTGTTTGCATCTCTTGTCAAGAAAAAGAGTATGCTTCCCAAGATCTACACTGTCTCCTGTCTGTGAAACATGCAGCATTTTTACAGAGCAAGCTGTTAGAGTACAGCCTCTAATCTTTGACTGTACAACCTTTTGCAACAATACACAAGGGTGCAGAAGCATGAAACAGGTAAAGCTATCCAAAACTCTGCTTCAAAGCATTTAAAGTGAACTTGTGGTTTACTGTGTTTTACGGGAACACAACCACTGTATCATAAATATTAACCAGAGTTATTAGATGCTCTACAGAAAATGCATCAAATAACTTTATCGGTCTATTCAATTTGCAACACAGATCTAAAAAACCCTGAGATGCACAGGAACAGAGGTAAGTATTTTTCAGCATAAAGTTACTTTGAATACATAGATACAACAAAGCTGGCACCTGCCATTCAAACAATTTCCTGTTTTCCAATAGGTCACGGATGAATGGAACAATGCTACCAAACTGGATCATATAGAACTATGCTATTTTAAGACTTTGTTGTATTTTATTTATGTTTTAACATCATGTTTTAATTACATTTTCTAAAGGCTCACAGTTAATAACCTTCCTTACTAAAAGAAGGAACAGGTTTCCTCAGGCACAGGTAGAAAAACTGCATGTCAAGAACTAACTGCATGTTAGAGATATACTTATTTTAAAGAATCTGTTGAAAACAGATTCTGCAAGGCTAATTAAACTAAAACTTGTCCTTACCTCATTAAGGTGTAACAAGTGCCACAGTCCAGAAAGCTGATGAGAAGCAGCTGGTGTCATCTTCAGAGAAAAAGCTATAAACTGAGCTAGATCTGAACACATGCTTAGCTCTGGACTGCAGTTCTCCCTGTAGCAGGTAAAAAAATAGAATCTAAGTAATGCTTAAGCAGGGGACATGAAATACATTATTCAGATAGTAACACAAATTGAGAACGGCAGGCAAAGTCACTGAAAGGTTAAAACAACAGCATTTCAAACACTGGAGAAGAACAAGCACTCAAATAATACCCAAAACACTTGAATCCTTCAAAGCTGACGAAATCTAAACACAAGAAAAAGAGGAAGTGGAAACTTCCATAGCTATAAGCTACGTGTTCAGCAAAATATATAAAACGTTTGGGAACCAACTCTTTTCTAGATTTACAGTTTTTGTAACAGATCAGAACTCTGCTGAATTCAATAGTGAACCAGTGATTCTAAGTCTCATCACACGGAAAATTACTTTCACTGAAATCCATATATGAACAGCTCTCTTTTAAGGAATGGTAAACCAGACAAAAATGAATACACTTGGCTCCTTAAAACAACACTAACACTTCTTATACTAACAATGTTTATTTAAACTGTGATTCTATGTGTGTATAGTTTACACAAAAGGAAGCATGCACACTAGTGTACTTTCTCCATCTTCAGGTGTAATGCAGTCTTTCTGCAGCAGCCCCCAACAACATCGTGATAAACATCTTCATGTTGACTCCTAATATGAAGGACTCTTCTATTTCATTAAAAAGTAAATATATACTTGCAAAAGAAAAATGCTACGTGCCATTTACTACATAAAAGGTTTTAGTTTTCCTTCACCTATAACCCATTTTACCACTAATAAAGCAATTTCTGGAGTCTTATGTGTTTACTCCCAGGGGCGTGGACATCAGCATTCCTGTATTTGCCTCAATCAAGTAAGTTAGAATAGAGAAAAATTACCTTCTCAATATAATACTAAACCATTTCTCTACTGATACTTTTTATATTTGCAAAAGTGCAATTCTGCATGCAGACAATGAGTGCACATGCACTTGTATACACAAATACACATATTTGTGTACTACATAGATATACATTCACATACACATAGCTATATATATATATCTATTACATGTATATACACACAGAGATTTACATTCCAATGTAAAACACCAAAGTTACAGCTTCTAGCCAGGGATTCTGAAATTTCATGAAAGGAATATAGGATTTCTTTCTTCAACCTCCTTCTTACCTCCTTGCACAAACCTTGGCCACATAATCTGCTGTCATTTTGTACTGCCAGAGGACACCTATGTATTCCATTGCAGGCCACAGCTGAACCTGACTGCAAAGCTGGTTTAGCAAGGCAGGGTCTAACTGATTGGAGACAGTGTCTTCAGGAAACCTCTCTTCTGAACGACTATATTTAACTCCTTCTGCTCTCAGGTGTGAATGCAAAGCTTTCAAAAAAATCTGTAGTTGACCTGTTTGACAGAACATAAGAAATACATAAATGCACATACTTGCTAGTGAACATTTAACATCGTTACCATCTGCATACAGAAAGAATGGATATGACAGAAATCATCCTGTTGAGCTCTTCAGAAGTGTTACCTACCCAGACTAACATCTTCCAAATGATTGGCTCTTATTATCAGGCCATCGGCTTGCAGCAATGCTTTCTTCATCCTCATTCCAGTGGCAGCAATTTTCAGACAGCACATCTTTTCCTGCCATCTACTTTCTCCAAAGTCCAATCTTAGCTCCAAGATGTTAAGTGGTTTGCTGAGGACTTTTAACTGAGAGAAACATTCCATGCCCAGTTTATCCTGGAAATGTGGAAAGGACAATTTGTTTCAGCTGCACTAACAAAACAACAAACAAAATTTGCGAGTGCAGTCAAAACTAAGATTTCAAATTCACATGCACAACTAAAGTACAGGTATATATAAACCAGCCTGCAACAACAACTTAAAAATCCTTTGGTAGCCCCACTCAATACAGCAAGAAGATAGAAATTGAAACAGTTGGCCACAATTCCTCCTTAACAAGTTGTTTTGGTTTTTTTTCTACATGAAGAAACGACATAGATTATGCAGACAAATAATACTTCAACATGGCAACTTAACTAAACCCAGGACAATAAATACACAAAATAATAAAAAACACCAGCAGCTACTGTAACTTATAAGAAACTGCAGTTTACACCCGCAATTTAAATATAATTGCTTAGAAAAATCTCCTCAAATTCCTAGTAAGTACCTAATGTTCTTCAGAGTCCCACAAAGTAACTACCTTAAAAGGAAGAGGTCTTCCTAGAGACTTCTGTAATATCTTCATATTGGCAGAAATACCAGCAGGATTGACCAAACAGCTCTGAATCTGCTGTGAAACAGATTGAATTTCCCTGGAAATCCTTGTAAAAAAAAGAGGGGCAGCGGGGAGAAAAAAGCCCACACAGTTAACAGAAGTTTGAGAAACAAGGCAAAAGGATGTATAAAAAAGGCAAGACTGTCATCTTTCATTAAAGGTGTAGAAATTCTAGATGATCATTTGAGCAAGCAGAAGCCCAGCGAAAGGAACCCTGAATTTTAAAAAAAACCAGCTATTCAATACGCTGTACTTGCATCATTAATGGAACACAGCTTGGACACTAATGGCAAACAAAGCTAATTAGCTATAAAACTAAAGAAAAGAATAATTTATACAAACATTTATAGAAACAAGTCAAGAGCCACTAAACAAAGTCACTTACTTGTTCTGCTCTGATCCAATAAGCATCTGAGAAATTCTGTCAATGAGGTGTTTCATAACCCAGTGCCAGTGCAGGGCCAGAAGTGACAACCCTGGGGAATCCACTGTCACAGTGTCAGAGACTGCCCAGAAGCGGTCACGCCACAGCAAGCAGTACAAAATCTAACAAGCCAAAAAGATTACAGTTTTACCCCTGTTCTATGTTACAGAATACTTTGTACGTCATGCAAGAGAAAGAGCAAAATCACCATCACTTGCAGTAAGTTCAGACTCCCACAATGCTTTATATTTAGCGTTACACAAGCAGTACTCAACTACACATTCTCTAAAAATACCACACAATTCTTCTGGCAGGTAGAACTACAAGCCAAAACCAAGCAATCCCTGCACCAAGCCTACAATGTCAAGATTTCAGCAAAATTATATTCATGGCCTGAAAAGGGAGAAGGAGAAGTGAACCACCCCCATGACCTGCACATCACCTGTCCAGGTTCAGATATTCTTATCACAGATAGATGTGGATACACTCTTTACCATCAGTGGAGAGAAACAGGCACTTTTACAGAACAATTCATGCCATCCTAAGCAGGCATTAGAAGGCTTGATGATCAAGTTCTGCAACTACCTACATCCCAGGTGTGTATTTAGGTAAGACAATTCTGACCCCAATTATCTGCAGGCCGAAAACCTGTATTTCGCACAGAAAAAATGAGAAGACAGAGCACACATACAGGCACTGAAACAAACACAATCATTTGCCTGCTGCCTGTGTATTCTGAACACCAACAGAAGCGGTGTGCTTTATTTCATGGTCCCTGAAACCCGAAACCGTGCTCTGCACACCATCTCATTTCACTTCATATACTACAAGAAGTCTACTCACATCATGCATGTCATCGTCACTTAAAGCCAACTGAGTAGACTTCAACCAGTGAAGCATGAATGCATCCCAAAGTTCAAAGAAAGCAACAAGGTTGACCACAACTGCATGAGGAAGACAGCTGTAACTTCCTGGATCTGAGGTTTGGGGAAGAGAGAAAGAATGGCAGAAGCTGAACATTCCCGCCATACCACATAACATGTAAGAGTCAACTTCTGATCACTAGATCCTCTCCATGGCTGAGAAAAAAACCTCACCAACTTGAAAAGTTCTAAGATCAAAGCAATAAAAGTAATCCTTCACTACTTGCACAATTCTCTATTACCTTATTGCATTTTACACATATATATATGCCATAATGAGCGAATCACTGATCAGTTGCTCCTATGAAGCACACTAACTTCACTAAATTCCTACCCTTTGCTTTAAAACTTCCTACTTACATAAAACAAAAACATGTCTGAAGAACTTGGCTCTTCTTACTAGCTAAAGGCAAATCACAATTCTCATTTCTCTCCATTATCCTAAAGTTTAGATAATTAAGACAGAAATTATACTCACTCATTACCTAGTAACAGCAGGACGTAAATAAGGTATATCTAATTTCAGAATAATGTGTTAGGTACCTCATCAGTCCTCATCTGACTGCTTTACATTGACAGATTCTTTCTTGGCACACTCAGGGCACATCACGTTTAAAGTATGCATTTTGTAATACTGCAAATTAACCATTTCAAATTGAATAAAGAACTGAAGGGAACAGTGAAAATCAACTTACTTTTGCGGAAATCTAGAGACATTCTTAAGACACTGCTTCTTGGCTTCTTGCTGGCAATCAAATGCTTCTCAGTGTGACTTCTTTTTTCTCGATCAAGAAATAACACTGCCCTGAAGCAAAAATAAAAATTGTTTAAAAACCTGGTACTATTTTAAAGCCTCAGCCTTACGGGAACGGTGAACTACAAAGTTACATACTACATTCACTGTATTATGGAAAAGGAATCAAGTGCAGGACAACTAATTGCTTGAATATGGTTTCTGTAGAAGAAAGTTTCAGAAGGAGCAGATTCCTGACTTCTGCAGGAACGAAACAGTAGTGAGCCACTAACAGATGCAACAGCATGGGCCACAGAATAATGTGAGCAGCTGCTTCCTTACGCTGCAACTTCAAAATCTGTGTATTTTTTACTCCTAGGAAAACCAGTCCAAATCCAAAAGCAGGGCAACTATTTCAGTTGCATCAGAGATGTCACACTTCTGGTTTTGCCTGTTTAATCCTTTATCCCACAGTTTTGGTTTGTTCTTGAAGTACTGCAGCCTATATGGAATGCTGGGAGATCTGCTCCCTATATTAAGCGATTAGTTTTAGCATGCATCTACAGAAAACAGAAGCAAAGAATTTAAACACCTGTACAAAAACTCTGCCCGGCATTTTAGATCACATCTATCTAAAAACATATTTGGCAGACACCGCAAGTGTTCCCTCAGCACTCATTACAGTCATTGGTCAGTCTTCACAAGTTGGGTTTTTCTGTAACCCACCGATTTGCTGCAGACTTCAAAAGGATTAGAAGCTGATCTGTGTGTTCCATTTCTGTCTCGAAGTTCACTGAATTTCTAATGATCTCCAAAAACTGCATATTCCATCTTGGGTCCAGAGGCATCACATGTTCATCTGGAAAGGCAGAGAAGAAAAGACAGCAGTGGAAACACTACTCAGTAAAAGACTTTTCCTGATCACCCTGCCTATGCAAGAACAGTAAGGAAGAAAGAAGGAAGCCTTAAGAAGTCTTAAACTCTCACTCCAGATATCCAAACAGAAAAACACTGACTGCAGGTTCTGTAAAACAGAACAGTGGCAGTAAATTAAACAGCAGAGTACTCAGAGAGCCTGGAAACTCAACTTCAGCTCACAGCCCTGGCAAGAGACCACTGACAATCTGTAAAAGATCCAGTGTCACTCTGTGCAGCTTTCATGCATCTAACAAGCTTGGAAGGGAAACCACAGGCCTGAACTCACCACAGAACACCAAGGGAAAATTACAGGCCACAGCATAGGTTCCAGGTGGGCTAACACAACAAATACTGGGGAAAAACAGGGTGCCTAAACTATCAAGTCAGAAAGGTATCACTCTTCAAAATATTGCTTAACTCTGAGCTCTAGGAAGACATCTGGGTCACAGATACACAGCCAGGACTCATGGCCGTAGCACTCATATCCAACTTGAATAGCATGAATGCGTTTAATTGCCATATTTGCAGTTCTAAGAAACACTAAGAAAGTCTGTTGTAATTTATTTTATGACAAAAGCAACATATAGTTATAATTTAGCCTTTGCTCTGCTGCACACATTTCCTACCAAGGGTTGCAGTGTGTTCAGAGAACAAATAATGGAAGCAACCAAACATCAGTTTTTTTCAGAAGTACCTGTCATAGTTGGCTGTAGCAACTTGATCATGTTACTGACTCCAGATGAGAGAGGACTGGCATAGAAACAACCAAGGGCTACAGCACCTGCTTCCAACTGAATCCGCACTGAATCTGTAGGCGAAGAGGAGAGAACACAGCCATAAAAGAGCATTTAATACAGTTAAAGAAAAATAACTTCAACTGAGCCAGCACAAGCAGTCTGAATCAAATCTGCCCATACACTCTGGATATGCTAGTTCATATTACTTTGTATTAGCTCTAGGCAGTCTTTAAAGCATTCAGAATATCATGGCTGAAGAAGTAAATCCAGTAAAGAGTTCTAGTTAAACTGGTGATACTTCATATATGCTATTAAAAATATGGCTTGTGAAAATTCATGAGGTTATACCTTCAAATCCTCCTTTCAGTACATCTATTTTTGTGGGGTTTTTCCCCTTTTCCAATACAAAAAGAGCATACTTTTCAATCATTTTCTAGGTATTTTCTCATTTATAGCCCTACGTGCCTGAAAAGACAGCAAAATAAAGGGGAAGCAATCCCACTAACACTGGGACAACACAGACTGAGATTTCACACCATACAAGGAAGTCAAATGTGTGAATTACTAGGACTAACTCCTGTCTGAATTCTCCTAAATTTTAAAGTGATTAATAATATAATTAACAGTGAATAGCTCATCTATAAAAAAGGACAGTGTTTAGCCCAAAGTCTCCTGTTGTCCTTAATATGCACAAATTGTTTCTATCCTTCCTTGGAGCCTCAATAGCCTCAATTTGGTGTGGATAGTTGAGAGTTTTCATGTCACCTAATTTGAATGGTCTGAATGGTTTTCATAGGAGATTTACAATTTGTGATAATATAACAAATCAGCCCTTAGACAAAACAGAAAATAAAATAATTACATACCAAGCACCTGTGGCAGATTTTTGGCTAAGGAGTTAAGCCATTTAACTCTTAATTTCCAATCTTGATTGGTTGCCTTTTCTATGAACAATTTGACTGAAGCCTGGAGAACTTCCATTTCATCCACCCAGTTTGTATTCACCTCAACAGGACTGAATTTGAGACTGTCAGGATTAGCAGACTGCATAATTTTTTGAAGATCTGGCAGAGTCAGCGGCAATGTTCTGAAACACAAAGGAGTCCACTAATCAAGGGAACCCAGAAAAGAATATATTTTGCAAGTAAAGTTACTCAGCACACAACCATCTTCATGCAAGAAGGCAAAAATGCAATAATCTTTCCTCCTTTACTCAGTTTTAAAACCAGTTCCAACTTCAAATCAGTTAGGGGTGTATACCGTTAAGAACTCACTATTGCCAAAAATTCATGCAGTATCTGAAGTGAATATGCACAGCAAAGCACTGAGAAATTCTAATTGATTTGCATGATATGCAAGGTTAAGTTATAAAGGGACAAAGATAAGAAAGGAAGAGTCATTGATTAAAACACAAACAAAAAAGCAAACACCACAGCATGTTTCTAAGGTTTTACAGTTTCAACATTGTGTCTTAGTACTAACTTCTACAGGTTGTTCTTTCATTGGAAGCAAATGACAGCACCTGTTCAGAGTAGGTTAATAAGCAAAGCAGGCATAAAGGAAGCTTTTGCACCAGTGTTTTGAAAATAAGTTATATTGCACAAAAAATCATTGGAAAAAATTCTTACATGGGCCCCTGTTTCTTTCAGACAGCTCTGTCTGAAGAAGGAAATTTTTTTCACCTGAAGCTACTGCACTGAAAATAACTGATGAATAATTGATTACATGAAATACTGAGGATCATTAGTATATTTAAAACTATTTAAATACTTGGGGGTTTTAAAGCTCAGAAGGAAACTGAACGAAGAGATTTTGTAGCTCATTACCTATTAAGTTCAGAGTTTGCATTCACATTTTCTGCTAACTGCTTACTCCTAACAACCCTCAAAATGGGTCAAATGTACTTATTCAAGATTAAAGAATCAAGTTTTTTGAATGTATTTTGAATATTTTGAAGACTGAAGAATAAACCAGAAAACAATTAAACTTTTTTAAGTAGTAGTTGCATGCAAAGGTAGAAGGAACACAGTTACAGAACACAATGATCACAGTCTCCACCTGTGCAATTTGACAAAAACAGAATTTTGCAGGGAACAGTGACATGCCAAGAGTACTTCACATATATAATTTCTTATTTATTAGACGAAAAAAAGTGTTTCCCGCCTACCTGCAGTTTCTAAGGTTCAGTCTATGCAAACAATACATGAGGACCTGTGCATCACTCTGGACTGTTGAAAGAAGTGAGTCTTCAGCTGCAAACAGACCCGTAGGCAGGGAGTCTGGCCACAATCCCATTGCTAGCAAGGACGCGCCCCAAGTTTCATGGGAGGCCAGAGAGGAAGCATGCTTTGTAACCAATTCTAGCACAAGCTGCAACAAACAACCAAAAACCAGTTGAAAATCATATTCAAACATGTAACAGGTATTCAAACACAATAGCTCAGGAGACTCTTTAATTACATGTACCATTATAAAGTAAATGTTCTAGAAACACTATATAAACTGCATAATAAAAGTACCAAATCATTCCTACCAGAAGTTAAATAACATACTGCAGTTTAAAACAGGAAGTGAATACGTCTGCAGATGACAGCGTGCAGTGTTACAGGCTACAGACTCATCAGTATTAATATCCTAAAGTCTCAGCTGAAGTTGTTAAAAACTACAAGCCTCAGAGTCCAACTGGGATATTCTCTGGCCCCCTTATGCTGCAAAAGAATGAGCCACTGTCTAGAAAATGTATGACAAACCATGTTTATCCCCTGAGGATTATCTCAAAAAGCACATCACAAACTGACAGTATGCAACTCTCACTCATCTGACTTCTGTCTCCAGTAGCATGTCACAAGGATGAGGAATATGTCATGAAAGGACAGGTGACAGTCAACATTCACTGTACTTCACCCTTCAATACTAAAAACACTCCAACTTCTACAGCTTCAACCAATCTGTTACAGTAAGTTATATGGAGAACTGAACTGCTTACACTGGGCCCAAAAAACGCTCAGTACCTAAAAGTTACAAAAAATGTTCCAATGTCACTTAATCCCTTCTCTTCATCACTTGACAGATAGTTGAGAAGACATTTAAAATTGTTTAGTACATCTCTCCAAAAGCAACATCTTTATCAATCCCTTGCTCAGGCAATTAGGAAACAGAGGATCTCAAACTAGCCTCACGAAATTACATTTTTCACTTATCTAGATGCTACAAGAAAAGCTTGCAAATACAGGACTTTTACCTTTTGGTTAATCTGCAGTTGTTGGGCATGGCCATAAACTTCCCAACAGGCTCTGTAAAAAGACTTTGCTAATCCAAGGCCTCTTTGTATTTGTTGCACAATTAATACAGCAGCCTGAAGCAGAGGTGACAAAGATGACACAGAACCTGAAAGATACGCAGCATTTAGGGTGATATGAATGTATAGCAACTGTCAGTTCTGTAACCCTCTGAGGGCAAACACCACTTTAGATGCCAAGGATGATTCAAAACAAATGAATTCCACTCTGTCCTGAAAACCGAATGGATTATTACTGAGGTTAATAAGAAAATCTGACAAGACTGTAAATAACAGATGACTAGCTCAAAATAAGACATCGAGCAGCTGAGATGAATGAAACTTATTTTGCTCCAAAGAACAACTTGAATGGGCCCTTGTGCAAACCCTCTGTTTTGCTCATTTTCACTTAGAATACAGAGATTGCCTTCCCTATAGCAATAGAAAACTGACACGTGCCAGTGTCTGATATCTCCTTACCAAAGCACTCTAGCTACCACCTCTTTATTATCTGGGCCTACTTCCTGAGAATGCAAAAAAAATCCAAAACTAGCATAGTTTCATGCACTTATATAAGCACGTTACACAGCAGAATAAGCTTGAATACTGAAGAGTTCATCCGTATGTTTTTAATGAGCCCAAGTTGTTAACAAACACCAAATTGACTTTTTTTTTTTACCTGCTATTGCTGCCTTGGTTTCTGAATGCACAGCCATAAGTGCGTCACAGACACTATCTCCAACTAACCCCAAACCATGCAGGAGTAACTTCAAATCCAGACTGTCCAATACATTTCCATCATTCTCCCCAGGAATGTAAATTTCAATCCCACGGTTCCGCATGGCTCTGGATATTTCCCCGTGAACCGGATCCATAGAAAGGAAAAGCCTGTGGGATGTTAGAATGGAATAGTTCAAGTTGGAAGGGATCTACAATGATCATCTAGTTCAACTGCCTTACATTCTTAAGATATAACTTAGGTCCTTAAACTATCACTCTGGAACCACCAAACTTGCTCTTTCATAAAGTAAATGCTCTTCATAAAAATAGGGAGACTGATGTCTAGAAATCCAGAGACAGCTACTGAATTTAAATGAGAAATCTGTATGAATAGCTATATTTTGAAATTAGACACAGATATTCTGCATGACTTTTAACTCATTATATCTGAGTTATGTCTGTTTTATCATTTGCCCACTTAATAAGAAAAGTTAAGCTATGCCTCTGAGCTATAAAGACTTTTAAAAGTCTTAGCAACAGCTTCAGATAAATATGTGCTGTTTGAAACACAAAGTATTCAAAATCCAAGTAGTTAATGCTATCAGTAGATATCTCTTAGAAGCAAGGAGGGAAATACACTTCTGAGATACACTGTAGTGAAAACAGGTTTCTGAAAAGTCAAAATGTTGTTTCCAGTTTGGAGGAATCAGAGCATATCAGTCCCAATACTCTTTTCATGAATTTATAAAAGGTAGAAATTATACAGAATACTCTGTATGTTCTCTTCCCATCTTCCCCAGAAACTACTTCAGGTCTGAGACAATAGACTGTCAGGGTCTGGGTGGTTTATTGGGCTTTTTTTAAGTTCTGTCACTGTAGGAAACTGAAATTTGCAGATGGGATGGAAAAAGCTGGGAAGAAAATTATTATGTCCATATACCAGCTTTCATTACCCTGCATATCTAAATACTTCACCATCTTTAACACATGTTCCTTCAGCTTCATCACAGAGATAGGGAAGTGGTGAAATCCTAAGTCAGAAATAGAAAATCAAGGCAGTGGCACACTGCTCTGAATTTTTCAGTGTAATAGTCTGTGCTGCAACATGGATATAAAGCAAAGCCTCTTAAGCTCTCTCTTGTACGCTCATCACAGTGCAGTTTTCTTCCTTGACAGGCAGACAGTGTCACTATAGTACAGGGCAAACTGAACAGCATTCAAAATACCAAAAGACTGGCTCACTGATGACATTTTTATTCTAAACCTGCTATTTGGTAAAGAGAAGGGAAAAAAGGCAAATGCAATGCACCTGAAGTTTGGATGAGGAGCTATTGTAGGAATTGTGCCATCTATCACACCTCTCTCACTCATGGTAAGAACACCTCCTGGTTCAAGTAAAGCATTCAAGCGGTCCAGCACAGAAGGGCTGCATTCAAAAGAAATTCATGTGGTTATAAACAGGTAACAATTTGATCCCTTTCTGATCTGAAATCAAGATGATACCAGTCAAACAAAAAGCCAAATAGTTTACTTTATAAAGTAACAGGAGAATTATCACCTGCTAAGCTGTCTAAGAAGGCAGACACTCTTCCAAAAAAATCTAAGTTACTGCTCCCATGTATTATCAAATGGAAAATGTTCAGCTGTGAACCATACAGTAAGAGGCAAAGTCAATTACGGAGATCAAAGTATTTGCTCACTGAAACAAGACCACTAAAATCTTACTTGCAGAAATTAACGTTATCCATTAAGAGCCAGTCTCCAGATTGCAGGGCCTGAACCAACATCCCATCCACCCACTCGAAAGTGCCATGGCTATTACAGTCAGCAGCCTGGGTCTGCTGCAGCTTGAAGTGCCGGAACTCTTCTACCAGGTGAGCAAACTCTGAAAGGAAGGATACCTTACACTGAGGCTTACATCACTGAGGTAGCTTCCTGTTCCATTCAAGGAAAATAGTCATTATTTTGTTAATAAACATATTATGCGTCCTACATTTTAGAGGCATATAATAGCAGAGGCTCCAACTCTTCAAGTAGCCTCCCATGAGCAAAATCCATGTGAAGAGAAGGGGTTTGCAAGCACAGAAACATATAAACCAGATTGACACTTTTCACCATAAACAATTTTCTCCACCCTTTTCATCCCGTCAGATAAAGTTTGATAGATATTAATGCCTTATGTTAAAACAATGATTAAAAATAATAAAAAAGGAAAACCAACCCATACATTATTCTGCAGACATTCATAAAGCTCAGCTGTTAAGTGTTTCAGAGTACAAATGAAAGGAGAGTATATACAAGTTCCCTTTCTTCAGAATACAAGAGAAGAGCTTGTATTGCATCATATATTGAGTAGCTCAATACAGGACAATTTCAGTACTTCAAATTGCCCACCATACATACCTGCCTTCGAGTAAGAATTTATTTTGTTGTTCAGTCGCTGGACAAGGACAAGTATTCCCTCCAGTTTGCTCACTAAATCAGCTGTAACACTTCTACCTCCTTCACCCAGAGATTTGGGTTTGTAATTCAGGATGAAATTGCTCCAAGCACGCAGCAAAAGTTCAGCATCATCTGCACAAATTTCTGTCAGGAGAAGACTGTCCCTCACTAGTGTGCTCACTGCATTCTCCACTTTTTCCAAGAGGTGCTGCCACGGCCTATTGATATCAACCTGCAAACAGTGATTATAGAGTTAGTTCATGCTGAAGACCGTGGTGCCTAAGGCTCCATTTGTAAACACTAAGCTAACAGTGGACTGGCCACTGTTAGATAGGAAGGAGAAATATTACCATATCACTGAAACAGCATTTACCTGTTCAAATCCACCCAGGAGCTCAGTTGTGTCCGTTGCACTGTTCATTGCCATGATTTTTAGTCGATGGCCAGTGAGATGGGCCAAGAGCTCAACAAGAGTGGTTTTGCCGACAGCTGCTGGGCCCACCAGGATTACCATCCAGCTCATGTGCACACATTTCATTATGGACTCGAGGGACTGTAGTGAGTGATGCAGAAGTGAGAGATTTCTGCCAGGATGAGGAATATGGTTGCCACGCGAAAGAACTGAATAACCAATCTAAAAGGGATGAGAGACACGTGGGTGACTATTGCAAGAGACAAATGGGAGCTCAGCCGTGCAAGCTGCTTCCTTCTCTCTCCCCTTACATAATCTCTTGTCAACATTTACCTGAACATTATATGGATTGATGTGAAACTCTCTGGTTCCTGTATACACATCAGTCTCCGGGCCAAAAATGTCTCTAAATATAGAAATAACCTAAAACATTTAAAAGAGCAAAAAAGAGACTCATCAGCACAAGTCATCCATTGTTCCAAGGATTTACTTCTAAAGTAGCTTTCCCTTTAACACAGTTAAATCACAAGCATCATTTAACTCACAGCGCAGCCAGCAATTAACATGAGTGTGAGCTGCCCACAGCAACCCCTTCATTAATGATGGTTTTCTGTGACTTTAAATACTGTAAGCAGTCTCTCTTCAACAAAGTGCTGGGGTAGAATTCACAGGAAAATACAACAATATTACAGGGAAGGGAAAGTAATCTCCTGAGAAAAATATGCAGTCACATACTGTTAATAACTTCAATCTTTGACTTTTAGTTTAATACCATTTAAATGCTGTAAAATTAAACAAAGGCAAAGGATTTCTAGGCAAGAAAGGGGAAAGTAGGTGGCAAACATTATTTAATACAGAATCACACAAGAATATGTTGTGTTTTGCTCTGTTTAAGTACTTGCCTTCATTTATACTATCTTTCTGGTTTTATTTTAATTAAATTGGTGTTTCAAGTGGCAAAGGGAGCAGGTATGTATTTCAAACCTCAAAAGCCCAAACAAACCTATCTTTCTTTTGTAAGGGATAATGTCTATGAATGAATTGCAAAGCATCTTCATATCTACACTTGGTTCTCTATAAATACTTCCTGACCATCTGAAGAGCAAGGGAGAACATACGGCTCACCATTTCTTTGTCTTCCCTGGTTCTCATTCTTTCTCCATACACCAAAAAAACATGCTGGCCTGGATCGTAACATCCTGGTGACTGGTCAACAAGCATTAGCTGGCACCAGCGGAAAAGATCACGTAAGTTGAACTCCCAGGGCCCTCCTTTCTGTCCCCACTTTTTTTCAACCATTACTTCTTTGTCAATCTGGAAAAAAAAATTTAAAAAATAAGGTTTTATTCCACTGGCAGGGTAGTTTTCAAATACTTTTTAAAAAAATTCTATGAACTTCTGCCTTTGGCACTGCTTACATGACAAATGACAACTGAAAGAGCAGGTTACGTTCACTTTACTGAAGATATGTCAGGAACTAAAACTTGATTTAGTTTGTCTTTCCTCTATTATTTTTCTAACACACCTCAAATTTCCTATTTACTCTTGCACTCATATATGAATATTCAGCAAGATGCTGCCACAAGAGACTACCTAAATACTACTTTCTCTTAACATTACTACTGCTGTGTATTATGTTTTATGTCTCTGAAAAACAATGCCTCTTCAGTTATCAATAAAGCATCTGATTGTCATGGTACAAGAATTGAGGCATGGGTTTAGTGGTTTTCTTTACTTTCTTCTGCATAGAAATCCATCCTTCTTTTTTTACCCATGCATTTCGCTATAAAAATGCTTGGAAATATAACATTTATTGTTTTCTTATTTTACTACACTTTGCCTACTTCTACACAAAAGAAATTAAAATATATTTACCTTGTTATTGAAAGCAACCATTTTAGCAACAATAGTTTTATCAATAGCAGGAAACAATGTATTCCCAATAAACTCCATATCTTCTGCTGACAGAGGATCAACATACACCTGTAAAATCAAGAGGATTCAGAGTATTGATACAATCTGAAAACTACAAGATGGATCAAGATGTAGTTTAAAGCAAACAAATAAGCTTGCCTGTGTAAACCTATTAAGAAAGGACTTGGGCAGACCCTTCCTTCCACCTCCTTGTCTGTATGGATTCTGGCATCCAAAAATCTTGGTTGTCCTGTGCTGTACATGAAAATTCATTCCCAGTTCTGGAACATAAATCTCAGCTCTGTGGTCAAAGCATGCATTTAGCCCCTCTAATACAGACTGAGAAGCCAGATTCAACTGGGGAGAGAAATAAAGACACAATATTAATGTTCCACAAAACATTTTTGCATAATCTCTAGTTTAACAGTCTGGGATATACAGAAGGTAAAATTCAATTCCTTTGCTGTTCTAGAACTATGACATGTTACTACCTTGAGCTAGACTATTATTATACTGGAGCAACTAGCACTTTTCCTTATGGGCACTTGTTATTTGTGTTGGTTTTTTTCCACTATGATATTAAAATAATTCTCCATCATAAAACCTGCATGTTCAAGATGTTTCTTCTGAATTTATGTTCATACATTGGTGATATTTGGAGTGTTTTGTCTGCTTGTTTTTCAAAAGAAGGCAGTCTAGACTATCTAAATACAGTGGTTGTTTAAAGTGATATTCTTCTCAATAGGGGGGAAAAAAGAGGTATACAAGAGGCTAAAGAATCCAAGATTTTGCTCTCTGTAGTAATTAGAATGCACTTTGCCAAGAAGGCAGATCTGTGCATACATATGCTTAAAAGCCCTTGTACACAGTATATGAACAGACCTGCAGCAGCAGGATAGCTTATTCAAGCAGGATGGAACTCTTCTCCACCTCAATTAAATCAGTACCCAACACAGTATATCAGTCCCAGCAAAACATCTCCTAGTTCAGTGAAATTATATCCACATAAGAACACAGGTACCAAAGCTTCTGTCACACTCTTCCCTAAAAACTTTCAAATGTAAATCAAATCCATCCTTGGTTTTCTGCAGTAATTCAGGCTGGGATTCAACCCCTGTTCTCATCTCAAAGAAGTCAGGTCATTGCCTCCCTCTATGGAGTGCGAATGTGCAAAGGGGGACTTAGTAGAGGGAAATTAATTTTCTCTTACATGGAATGATCACTTTCCATGTGACACTACATGCATATAACTCAAAGTAAGCAAATTTTATTTCAGTCATTGACCCTCAAAGCTATTTATTCTACATGCCAAGACGTCAAGTTTGCCCTTCTGAAATATTCCATTTTATCGGTCCCTTAAACCTGGATTTACCTCATCTAATACAATCCAGTGTCCAGCCTTTAATGCTGCCAGCAGCGGTCCATCACGCCAGGCAAATTCTCCTCCCTTCCCACCTTCAACAGGCAGGTCTGTTCCAAATAAGTCTGTCACATCCTTTGGGAGTAGAGAACAGGATGGGGGAGTTGAAGAATGACAAAACTTCACGGAAGTTCATAAATAGCCTTTGTTGACTTTACTCAACATTTTCTCCCTTCCCATTTAATTACATTTTAGATCTAGTTAAAAAATTTCAGTAATTGCAACATGCTAAAAGTTTTTCCGTTTTAGTACTCCAGTGATGAATTACTATATTTAAAAACAAAAATTTAAATTGGAACAGAAAGGCTAAAAAGCCTTAAAGCTGTTGTCAAGTAAGGTTGCAGAAGCCAAGAAAAACAGAGTAGACAAAATACACAACTTCACTTGAAAAGAACAGAAATATCTGGGAATTGGCATTTACTCAGAGCAGCTTACTGCTCTTTCTGGTTCCCCTTCCCATTCAGTTTTATCTTGAGACCAAGAAGGAAAAACTGATATTTCAGAGTCAGTGACAAAGTTAAAAAGAACTGCACTTTAAGTGCAGTTCCAAAAAACCTCCCACCCTGCCATAAACACCAAGTTACAGAGAAGGTATTTTATGTTACCGTTTGTTCAGACAGGTTGATTCGAACAAGACAGTTTCCCGAGGCTTTTGCCAGGGCAGCAACTAGACTGGTCTTGCCCACTCCTGGTGACCCTTCCAACAAAATAGGTTTGTTAAGCTGTAGGGCTCTTAACAGTCTTTGTGCATTCACTGCTGTAGTCCCAGCATTTAAAGCATAATCTGTCATGTTGTTCCTGTGGAGAACAGGGCCTAAAACAAAGGAAAGGTAAACCAGAAAACAATTAAACCAGAATGTTTATGCTGGAGCTGCTGACAGTGTGCCTCTGAATGAGATCACTCTGTCTGTAAATTGATGATTTCAGTACAGCAAGCAGTGGAGATCAAGCTTGTACACTTTCTGTCTGACACACAGCTGCAACTCATGCCATCTCTGCATCTTTATCCTGAACTTTGCAAAAAGCATAGAACCATTTATTTTGCCGTGAAACTTCAACACCTCCTGGTTCATGACCTAAACTAGAGAACTATCATGGAGAAAAACATTAGTCTTGTCCTTGTGCTTCAGACATGAGGATCTAAAACTCAAAAGCAGCTCTTGAAAAACTGACACTGAAGGATCCGACTTAGTCATGTTACAGAATAATGCATTAATCTGTTCCATACATTGCCACTTCTGTGAAGGAAGACTGCTTTAATTAAAATGTGCTTTTTTCTTTGCTGTTATTATGGCATACGGTAGGGAAAGAGTACAGAGCTTGTCTGACAAATTCCAGCCAGTATAGCTCACTGGGGCATCACTCCCCAAATCTGTAATACAGCATTGCTCAGGTATACAAGTTATTAATCAGCTATTTATCTAACACATCTTGGTACCTGTTTAGTACGAAAAGGATCCAGAGATTTCTTTTGTGACCTAATCAACACAGGGGAACTGAGCAATTTATAAAAAAGCATTACCTTGTACAATTTTATGCATGACTAACACAATCCATAAATGCCAAAATGTTCAAACATGGATGATTAATATAGCATCAGGAACACACAGTTCCATGTACTAAAAACTAACCAGCTGAATTAGAAAGCTCACAGTCATCGCTTTTTCTAAGGATAAAAAGCACTGGTTCCATTTGCATTAATTTGTCTCAGGAGGAACTGAAATGCAGGGACTAAACAATTTTGTGAAGACTGCAGCAAATTTTTGAGAGTCTACACCAAGGCCGGACATTAGTCTCAATTCTCTTTAGCTTTGTACTCAGGATTCCTGCTTCCCATGCTTTACACGAGGGCCAGGATAAGCTGTAGCTTTAATTACTGGAACTTAACAGACATTCTGCACCATGCAAATATGACAGAAAATTACAACTCAAAATTAAAAAAGTTTTGCTAAACCAAAAAGGTCTACAAAAATTAGGCCATTAACCATTAAGAAGTCATCAAAGAAAGGAATGAACAGATATGTCTTCTTAATAAATGTGACTGAGTTTCAATCTACACACTTGGAGGATGAAAAGGCATTTTTTTAAGGCTTGAGAATAAATAAATTGTTCTGTGATGGTTCATGTATCCTACTTAGATGTAGTGAGTTACAAAGCTGCTGAAAATATAAACTACAGAATAAATGTCCACCCGCTCCCACACAGTCTCTTGCCTCTTGGAATAAAAAAGGGGTGAATTCCAACAAAGTTGTCCATCCATACAAACTCTTTTTTCTTTGTTCTGTCATAAATCTTTAGTTCATTCTTTTGGTAGTCAGTCAGCTCAAGGAATTGACTCATTCTCCCACATAAGAATGTCAGGCATTTTTCACGAGCTAACAAAGCCGTATCAGCTGAGCAGGATGTTGTACCTGTAATTAGAAAAGTCAAGTAGGCATGTGCTTCACACAACTAGGCACATTCATTTTATGACTAATAAATTCAATTCCTTCACAGATACCACTTTTGAGCACACAGGTTTATATTTTATCTTAATGCTTTTGCCTGCCAATGCTTCCAGTACTATATACCATGGGCAAATTGTTCTGTGAGCAACAGCATTACAGACACCTTATTTCCAAACCCCTTTCTTCTACCATCACTATCATCCTGATCCTTTGCCATAGGGATTTTGTTTGCATTTGACTAAAAAATATTAATACAAATAATACAGTTTCCTATTTTCTGCCACTAAATGAGCACTGAAGACTTACCTGATCCTATTCCATCAATATATACCAAACACGCCGCATGGATAAAAGACATCATTGGAGAAATGTGAAGGTGACTATAACCCTTGGCAGAATTTGACTCATCTTCTACCATGACATTCATAAAATTAACCCATGACAAGACATCTCTCACACTGAGAATACACTGGCGACCAAACTCTTGATTAGTCAGCCATTCAACAAAGTCCATCATGAGTTCTGCTATGTCTGCCCCTAAAAAGAGAGCAAAATAAATAAAAATCAAATTAATTTGAGTTATAGTTTTATTGGTTGTATCTATTATACTGTTGTAAAAAATACCTTTAAAGTAAGTACAGCTGTAATGCAGAGCAATGTGGATGGTATTGTATATCCTAACAGGCAGAATAACTGAAGAGTTGTAACAGCCTATGCTGTCATTACAGATCCTTTTAAACTCTAGGAATGACACAGAATCAGGTGGCTCATACTAACAGTGAAGCTGCTGGCAGAAAGTGAAGTGCCAGTTCTTTTAACACCCTACTTTGAAAACAAGTTTGGACACTGAAGGTCTGGGGAGAGTTCAACTACCTGGATGGTGAAGTAATACAGCCTTGAACTTAATTCTGACTAGCCATATAGCATACCCAGCAAGGGAAGAACAAAGTCCAAAATATATCATAATTGTCCTCATAGAGGGATACAGTCAGAAGAAAATGTGACACAGTGGTGAAAATTGTGGCAAATGGCTGGCGACCTTCAAATTATTTTCTTAGCAATGTCTGAATACACAAAAATACACAGTAATACCTACCTTCATGGTTTACTGCACCCAGAGACAATCCTGGGTGAAGATTGTGTTTTACGATCTGTATCAAATCATCGCGGCCATTGCTTTGTGGACACCATATCTCAGTAAATCTATTGCGCAGTGCAGGAGAAAGCTGCCAACAAGCAGAGCGACACAGCCAGTCACGTTACATTACATCATAGTCCTTAGTGTCTCAGTCAATCAATAGCCTTCCAGCCACTGCACTCACAAACCATTAATAAACTGAACAAGCTAGACCTTTCCTTCTAATTTTGACAGGGACACTTGGCAACAAAACCTTCGAGAGAATGCCAGTTTTAAGATTTCTACTAGTGGCATCAATGCAGGAAATGGCTGAAAGTTCGAAAGAAAACAGGAAAAAACAGAGCTGGTTTGTAAGCACCAAAGCTCCATTTCATTCTAGGACACCATGTATCAAACAATGGCTTTGTAATCTCCCTTTGCTTACAGACACAAACTGTAGTTCCTTTTTTTAGACCTAGCTTCCAACAATGTTTAAAAGTTGTGGAAGTTTGGGGGGGAGTTTGTTGTCTTTGGGGTTTTCTTTAACTGCTTTTAGTTACTTAAACATGAAGTTCAGAAACAGATTTTCTTTTTTATTTTTCATTTAATGAGAAGGACCTTTTTGGATGTGATGTTCCTGTTTATAGAGAAAAACAAGATGACTTCTGTCACTTTCTGAACACCATTTGGGAAAATAACCTACTGTGTAACTTTATGCTACTCCAGACTCATGTTAAAGCTCTTTCACAAGTCACAGTTCCTGTATTCGAAATATCCTATCAAGCCTATCCCGAGAGGCCTGAAGCTTCCTTTGACATTTTGCTGAGTGTTGACTTACAATGTCAAAATGATATGACATATAAGTGATGGAAAACAGATAAATCTTAAACCTCCTTTACAATGATGAAGCAGATGCCTGCTAGAAAGCACTGGATGTCAGAATTTCTTCATTGCTCCTCCAGTCATTAAATGGTCAATGAGATCAGAAAATGTATGCTGTACTTCCAGATGTTTTGACATTTACCTCTTTTTTCCCAAAGTCACCTCCTGGGTTCATGGTTGCAAGGATACGAAATTTGTTTCCTGCAACTAATAGTTCTACCTCATTCTCCTCCTCATCTTGACCACCTTTTTCAGCAAGTACCAATGTCTTCTCAGCTTCAAGAACACTAGAGAGAAGGTTAAAAATTGTTTATTTTAAATTTTGTTTCATACTTCAAAAGTTCACTTAAAAATGAAAATCAAATTAATTGACCTGGTTAAATTTTCATTTATCCAATATAATGGGTAACAGAAAACTAAAATGAGGGATACTGCTGGAAGCATATAATGAAATTAAGTTAGTATTTTAATTTTTAGGTGTTTTGCACACACAGAAAGGAAAAGAACTAGATTTTTTTTTTCTGGGATTTGACGAGATGCATCATTTTCAAGAGCTTACTGACACGCTGAAAATATTAATATTGCAGATGCTAAACTGGAGATTTTGCTTTCAGTTTTATTTTCCAACCTGACTCATGATTTGAAGTGTCTTCAGATGCTCCTCAAACTGTTTCAACTGAACTAGGGTTTATGATGTTAATTTCTTTACCCAGGGACATAAGTTCTTGAATAAGGCAAATCCCTTCATCATCATATTTTTGTTCATGAAACAGAAACAAACACACCTATTTGAATGTAATTAGTGGCACTATAAAGCCAAACAGAAAGTAATGGCATCAACCAAAGCATTCAAAATTAAGTCAGTGTAGCAACATATGTCAAGCGGGTGTGAACACATCTGCTTTCCAATAGAAATACTTTTTATTTTTCCATGTAAGTTAAGACTTTAAGACTTCGGCCAGACAAAGCAGTTTTGTCTTGTCTTACCCTACTAGCCTCTACCCTAGCTGCAATCAAAATTTCAAAGAGCAAAAATTGCCTAAGCGTTACTGTTTAAAATTGAATTATTGATTAAAACTAACACCACTGTCAGATGGATGACAATTAGAAAAACAAAGCAAACTGGCACAGAAGCTGAAATGTGAAGGACAGTTATTTGTGCCACTGTTCCTTTCAGCAAGAACTGTACAACTAAGAGCATAGCTCACCTAGGCCAGGAAACCAGTTGCCTAAAAGAAGCTCAAGTTTGTAAAGAATAGACACAGTGAGAATGCTTAATACTAACACATTTAAGACATACCTGTTAAGTCGCTCCAGTACAGAATCATCAGCTAAAGAAATCTCGTCAAGGAGGAAAAAACCCTCCTCTTTCATTGCTAAAACAAGAGGTCCATCACACCACTCAAAGAGTCTAGAACCATCAGATTCCTCCTAAGAAATGGAAAAGGAAATGAGACATCATAATAATTGCTACTTTTTGCTTCTGTGGTCACACTATCCAAGCTATTACTGATGCATGACAAACCTGGTCTTTCGACCTCTGCCTGACTGGGCGCAGTCCTCCTAGGAAGTCTGATGTCTCCATATGCAAGTGGCAATTCACTGAGTATAGCTTTTGATTTGTTAATGCTGCAAAGATCTGACAAATGGTTGTTTTACCACACCTGCAACAAAGTAATTTAATTGAAAGGGATGAATTAAAAAAACCAAAGCCAAACAACCCTATCAGCTCACTTTGGACAGGATTCATACTTTAATTGAAGACCTATGAGGTAAAGGTTCAGCATGCAAATTTCATTCTGTTCTTTTTCTTGAAAGAAATGTATGCAAAATGAAGTCAGTTTTGGCAAAACTGTTGCTGACTCGCACAGGAGGCCTTTAATTAAACTTAAATCAATATCTGCATTGATGGATTTCTGCAGGTTCAAAGTCAAATTTATTTCAGTGTGACCTTACAGATACTCAACCAGCCTAACATTACACTTAACTGGAAATGCTACATATCCAGATCAAGCTCAAGTCTGAGGGAACAAACTGCTGACTATCTAGTTTTCATTTACTACCCCAATTTTACTTCTCTTTTCTAGCATTTTGCTTTTCTTCTCTCCTATAAAAAATTTACTCTACAAATATATACCCAGCACAAGAGCAGACACCATCTTCTTCCACAACATCCTTTACAGCTTATGAGGTGGAAAATTGGTAGCAAGGCTATACTCAAGCTCTTAAAACATGTAAAGCGAACATACTCTTAAACAGAAAAATGTCATAATTCCCCAGAAGCAGTCACTCCAGTGAGGCACTTTTTCCTTTTTTTCTTTTCTATAGGACACCTTGTAAAAGGTGGGGGCAGAAGTCAGCTTACTTCCATTTCACTACTTTCTGTATAACTTCTATGTAGTTATATACAATGCAAGTAATTTCATTTAAAGACTTGTGTTGAAAGAGATGCAATTGCTGCCTCTCAAAAAGGAACTGTGAAAAACAGCAGCTGCAAGTCCGCCATGAGAGAGGCTCAAATGTCCCAGACCAAAGCAGCACTGAAGCCCACACAACCATTTTGTGTCTGACTCAGTGGCTGGGGCAGCACTACAAAGAACTGCATCATAAAAGGTGAGATTACCCAGTGTCTCCCACTAGCAGTACTGGTTCACCAAACTCCAGGGCTCGTCCCACCAAAACAGCAAGTCTCCTCATCCCTTGAGTCCAGACAACATGGTTAAATTCTTTATCCATCACTGACATCCGTGTGGAAGATTTAGCTGCACAACACAAAGCAATCCATCAGCTTCAGTCACATCTAGGGAACTACCAGATGGGTCTCTCTAGGAAAACTCACCCAGTAGCTTTTTGACGCTTTCCCCTGAGAAGAGAGACTCAGGATGTATTTCTTTCTTGAAGTGTTTTTCAAGGACACTCTGAATAACATCCACCTCCTCCTGTTTCCTCACTCTGCCTGCCAGAAGCATAAAACCTATAAAACAGAGGAAGAGAGAAGGCAATTACTACCTGGTTAATCAGCACCAAAAATTTACACTTAAGAACTGGGTGCTGGAAAGCAATACTAGAGACACTATAAAGAGCTGAAGCAGCAGAGCTCACCATCGTTTGCTAAGTGCTGAAGCCAGTCGTACTCCTTCTCCAGCTGTTCTGCCAGCCTGTACCTTTCAGCCCAGCGGAACAGATCCCTCAGGGTAATGAACCCATGCTTCCCAGCAAACACCGTCGAACCTCTGCGGTAAGACTGCCACAAGAACAAAACATGAGCCATTTTTTCATGAACCTTTTCAAATTCCTCAAGCAAAGCTAATCAGAACACTCTGCTGTGACGCTTCTACAAGTAAATTCTATGGGAAAAAAGTCTAGTACAGTCACGACTCCCAAACACAAACTCCCTTTAGTCAGGTATTTGACCGGTACCAGGAACAAAATAATATAGATAATAATAAAAAAATACTAAGAATAAAATAGGTACCTGGAATAAAAAAAAAATATCTAGTTTGTGCTGTTGTAATTGCTTTTGAAATATAAGGCAGTTTTAGCGACACTGTTAAATACCTGTTGAACACAGGAATGTCCAAACACATCCAAAATTACTGCTTAAAAATAATAGCAAATTTCACATAAACCAAAGACAGCTACAAATCCAACACTACTTTTGATGCAGAGCAAGTGATAATTCTATATATCAAATCCCAAGGTCTCCGGTGATTATTTTTTTTGCTGCTGTCTTTCTCTCAAATCTGGCATCACTTTGCCTATTCTTTATTAACCACTAGAATTACTACCTTGGTGGGTTCTCTTCCATCAGTTATGGTTATGATTTTAAATATCTTTCATATAACAATACCTCTCCCTTTGCCCCCCCAAGGAATTGCTATTACTGTATGCAAATTACTTTGAAATATGTTTCCATTTCTTATACTAAAAGAAGAAAGACTCTCATACTTGCAGGTCTAACATGACTTTGACAA
Organism: Dendrocincla tyrannina; assembly: GCA_035047865.1. Classification (NCBI taxonomy): domain Eukaryota; kingdom Metazoa; phylum Chordata; class Aves; order Passeriformes; family Dendrocolaptidae; genus Dendrocincla; species Dendrocincla tyrannina. The sequence continues at coordinate 78,273,487 of JAWWMP010000116.1, read as the reverse complement.
GCTTGCTGCAATAAGAAGGTGGCAAACTGCATCTCTTGTGCAGGATGGTTTCCAGTTCAGCACTTGGCAGTTCATCAAAATGTAGTTCCACAAAACGATTTCTGAAAGCTCTGGACAAAACCTAAAATAGGAGACCATACTGTTGCTTGAACTTTTCACTTTGATATTCCTCATGTTATGGATATTCTTCTGTACATCCAAAGGAAATACGGATAGTGTCATAGCATACAAATTATCATATACACATAAATATTGAAAGAAAGCTTAAGAGACAGTCTGGATGAGCATAAAAGCTTTAAAATGCGTTGTGGTTTAACTGCAGTAGCATCACAAAGCCACAGTCTCATCCTCCCTACAATAGCTTAGGGAGGAGAATTAGAAGGGCAAAAGGGAGAAAATTTGTAGCCTGAGATAAAGACAATTTTCATTACCTAAAGCAAAAGGTGTATGTGCAAGAAAAGCAAAACTAGGAATTCATTCATCATTTCACATCCATAGGCAAATGTTCAGCCATCTCCAGGAAATACGGGCTTCATCATACACAAATGTTATTTGGGGAAACAAACACCTAACATACCCCACTGTCTCATTTTCCTTACTCTCTCCCCCCAGTTTTGATTGCTGAGCACAAGGACATATGGTATGGAATACCTCTTTGGTCATTTAGGGTTGACTGTCCTGGCTCTGTCTCCTCTCAGCTTCTCGTCCACCCTTAGCCTACTCCACTAGTGGGGCAGTGTTGAGAAGCAGAAGAGGCCTTGACTCTGTGCAAGCACTGCTCAGCAACAACTAAGACATGCCTGTGCCATCAACACTCTTGAACACAAATCCAAAATATAGCACCATACCAGTCACTACAAAGAAAATTGGCTATTCCAGCCAAAACCAGTGTAAAATGCATATTAACAGCCTAAGTAGAATCTCTTTTCAAGTGCTCTTCAACAAGAAATGCCAAGTCAAGTCTAATACTTACAGAATCACAGAATATTTTGAGTTGGAAGGGACCCACAAGGATCATCTATCCAACTCTTAAGAACTGAGTGTATGGGGATTGGACCCATGATCCCAACATCATCAGCACCATGCTCTAACACACTCCAACAACATACATGAACTCCAGCTCAATAAAACACTTAAATCCCAACTGCTCAAAATTAATTAGAAATATGATATCTGCTAAGGAAGCAACTCATCTAAACAGAACCCAGCTGTACTGAAAGTCAGTCCACAGCCACCTCAACTCTCTCCTTTTTGAGAGAAACATGTTGATTCTCAGCTATGCATCAAAATGTTTCCACATCACACTTAAACATGTGAGAGAGCTTAATTCCCTATAGTTTTAGCTACTCAAAGGATTATATCATACAGACCTTTCTGCCACCGTAGAGACCTGGAGGATTCTGTGTAGCAAACAGCATGAAGCGAGGGTGCGCTTTGACAACTTCCTGGGTCTCAGTAATGAACAGCTCTCTGTTATCATCCAACAAACGGTTGAGAGCCTCCAGAACATCAGTGGGAGCCAGATTCAATTCATCTAGAACAATCCAGTAACCCTTTCTCATTGCATCTATGAGAATGCCTTGGAGGGAACAGAAAAAGTCCTAGTTAAAAATCTAACAAAGCAAATCTAACAGAAGCAGATATTTTTAGCTACCCATTTTCACTCAGCATAAACACTAATTCAGAGAAGGAAGCAACAGTATTGCTCAAGCTGTTGAATTATCTTCTTGATGTCCAACAGGACAAGCATGATGAGACAGACATGAACTCTTCAGAATCTGTTGAAATTCACATAAGTGATTAGCATTAATGTGCAACTACTAACTTTACAACAGGTCATTTCTCCACTGTAATAAAACAGACAAGTTAGCAGAAAGGAGGAAAAGGCAAACAGTGAACTGAGACAGGAATTTGGAGTATATAAAACATGTCCACTTACCCTCCTTAAATACCAACTTCCCAGAGGCGTCTGACGTATAGCAGCCAATATATTCTTGGATGTCAGTATGCTCGTGATTGTTAATCCTTACACAGTGATTCCCAGTTGCAGCAGCCAACCAGCGAATTAAACTGGTTTTACCAACAGAGGTCTCTCCTTGAATCAGTACTGGATGAGTCCTAAGAGCCATAACCAAAACAGTGAGTTTGAAGCATGAGCCTTATCTTTCTCATTGAAAAGATGTCAACGTTATCAAACCACATTACTAAAACATCACCACTGAACTCATCTGGGGTATCCGAGATCACACAATAACAGGGTAACATAAGTAACTTGACTCTCAAGTGCCAACAGCTACCCATGAAGCTTTTCATGGCATTATGAAATAAACAGGTTGTTTTAACTGCTGATTCCTAGACTGTAATTTAAATAAAACAAAGTACGGCTGCAAGATGGTTTAAGAAAATAAGAAATACATGTACAAATTCAAGTCACTCTATAATGAAAAGTTAAATGTAAAGTAGAAGGAAAACAGACATTATTCATCCAAACAATAAGGGATAGAGAGGCAGCAAGACTCAAGGCCTAAACAAATATATTTAACTTATTTTTTTATGAAAAAGTTGAAACACTTACCCTGCAGACACAACTCTGACAATGTCTTTCAGATTAAGCTTAACTGAAGGGGTTAGCACGTAACTCTCATCTATGGTAGGTTCTTTATCCCCAGCTGAAATCCAGTATCCTTCTATAAATATAAAACTCCCTCCTTGAGGTTTTGGTATTTGCTAAGGAAAGATGAGAGAAATAACAGATTATACAAACAAGTTTCAATTTGCTAATGAAAATAACTACTGTTACACCACTGCAGCATATTCTGTAAAAAGTAATTTTAAATTAATTCCTGAGCACTCCCACAGTAAGCAATGACCTCTTGCTACAGAATGCAAGTTACAGGACAAAGCTGACCAGATTATTTCAGGGTCATGAAGCAGGAATCTTTACCAGTGCCACGAAGATAAAAATGATTCAAGAGTCCTAGCACTGAATTTTGAAGGGTGTTTCCAAGCAGGAAATCTGCATTCATCTTTTTATACCCATAAATATTTTCCAATAGGAAGGGCTTTATTCTGAAACAAACACCTATCTCTTAAACTGGCTTCCCCATCCCACTGCCCAGTCCCACATGCAAACTTGTGCTGGGCTCCCAGCACGAGTCAGATTCTTCCCTTCCCATTAGAGAAAAAGCACAAATGTTTGCTTCATATCCATATGTTCTGCATTCAGAGTCTAAAAATATAAAGCCTGTGAAAGCTCCTCAAAAGTCTGTGAAAGCTTCACAGTTGGAGTGGTTGCATTAAGCTACCCACACTCCACAATGCTTTTATTATTCAGACTTCCACATTTTTTCAAATTAACAAATAAACTAGCTAACGTACGGACATTTCAAGCAAAGTAAAAAACTACAAAGGAATGGTATTCATTTTTTCTAGTTCTTATCTCTATAATATGAAAAACAGAACTGCAAGAAGGAAATGCAGAGGAAAAAGCAGAGAAGACAACTCAAAATAAATTCTACCCCGAACACTAAACAGATCTTTAGAAGATTAGTTACCTACCTGCTTGAGAAGGCTTTTGATGTTGCCAGAGACTATATGCTGGCAAATTAGCTTTTGAACTACAGGGTGAGAACCTCTGTCAAGCTGTGTCAGGAAACTCAAACAGAAGCCCTAAGAAGAATAATTATTTTTAGTGATAAAATGAAAAAAAAAGGAAAAAATATACAGAATAAAGAACCATTTCTGTTCAACGCTGCACTTAAAGAGGATTATCCTTCACCCAAACAACCTTCGTTGTAAATGCACATTGAAACAAATGCTACCATAGGTAGTCACCTCATACAGTGAGCGTGGTATGCTGCCACATGGGTTAGAGGCTGCAAATCTCAGTGCTCTGCAAAGCGTACGGAGACTATAGTGAGGTCTGTGGCCTGTTCCATCCACCAACTTTGTTTCTGCTTCCTTTCTCACAGACAAATAAAAGCTGCAAAAATAAAGAATTACAAAGAGATGTTACTGATCAGACCACTGCACTAAGGAATTAAATCCAAGTATGAACACTTCAGCTTATCTCCAACTGTTACTTTTCCTAAAAGCTTCAGGTTAGGAAAGCCATGCCAAGTTCTGCCATCTGTATAGTCAGTGAGGCAAAGCAACAAAGTATTTTTAGAGCCATATTTTTGAGAGCGCTTGATATGGAGAGAGTGCCTGCAAATTCCAAGTATTCTAAACATGAGATAGTTCACCTTAAACTAGGGGAAAGAAAGGCAACTCTAGATAAACACACATGACTTACATTGGTATGATCTACAGAAACAAACCATCTTAGTCTCTCAGACAGAGACTCTTAACAACAATGCTCTTTAACTGGTGCCACCAAGAAAACAATTTTGGATTAAAGAAACAATCTCCTCCCCACAAACAGAGAAACCTTCAGAATTAAGCAGAGGGATGTCTACTCTCTTCCTAACACTCTGCAAATTGCTAAGTAGGGAGCATTGTAATACTTCCCAAAACAGTCTAACCACAGACTACAGTTACATACTTTCTTTTTGCGACTTATTTAATCAAGAATTTAAAGAGATTACAATCAACTTACTTCACAATTCCTTGTACTGTATTTTTGTTCACATTCAGGCCTCTCAGGTAATCCATAATAAGAACTTTCAAGTCTCCTTCATTTCTCAATTCTTCTACATAAAGTTCAGTAAACCTGTAAGAATCAATCCATCAAAATACAAATCGTAACACAGACATCTGGCCAAATTTTTAAAAAATCACATTATATATGCATCTCATGGCACATAACATTTGAATTTTTTTAAGTAGCAGAATACGGCTTGTCAAATGACCTACAGACAGACTCAAGAACCAGAATACATAAAAAAAAATAGGTATTTATATTACTTTCAGGTAATTTATCTGAATTATTTTAACTTATTAGACTGAAAATGAACTATGGGACTATATTTTTTTAAATTAAGATTTTAAACTATCTACAGTAGATACCCAAATATCACAGCTTGAACACTGAAGCACTGACACAACTGCAGCACTTTTCAAAGTGGACTCTATTTTAATGAGTGGACACTTTAGAGATACCACCCATTCCTAATTTAGTTATGACTAGCATATCCAGGTTGTTTTCTACTTTCACAAACATCCAGCTCAGCAATGATAAAATAATAAAACTTGACAATAAGCAAAGGAAAATTAGCAGCAAACACATACACAGTGAAGCTCTGAGTAAGTGTTGCCCATTTAGTAAACTGCAGGGCCAGCTCTAGCTAATGAACACACTTAGCACTCATGAGGGAAACCTCATCAAATAATACATGCAGAAGACCTTGGTGTTCAGATAGTACTGAAGAATGGATTTACCACAACTCCAACTTTCTGGTCAACTTAGATGTTTTAAGGCCACACATCAAGCACTGCGAGCATCCCACAAGCACTGCGAGCATCCCATCAGCTCCACCAAGCAAACCACCTTCCTCTTAAGTGAACAAGGACAGATGTGCAGCTTTTTGCAAAGATCATCAACACTTCTGAGTTATCAAGAGAAAGGTTGCTAAACAGATACAAGGCAATGTGTCTTTCCCATCTCCATAAGGATGCTGCAGTTGCATTCCCAAGTGCTGACAGCTTAATTGTAAAGAATTATCATTTCCCTGCCCCCAGTGACAACAGTCTACACTACCACTAGAATATCTGCTCACGGCTCAGCAACTCCACAGAAGTATTTTCCTGACACTATTTCATGAAAAACACTGGAAATTTTTTATAATAATGGGAAATGCAGAAAGCATCTCTCACAGGCAGTAAATCTGGGTTCAGATTTACACCCGGAGGTTTTAGACAAGGCATTCTTCTCTGAGTCAACTCATGAAACTAATTAAACTCCAAAAAAGACAGTGACTAAGTATTTTGTCACAGAATCATTATTTCCTACCTGTTTCTTATTCCTAGAGGAAGATTTCTCTTTCCTACATCAGTAGCTGGATTCATGCATGCAAACAAGCGAAAATCAGGGTGACGGACAAGAGGCTCTAAAGAAAAACAGAAATAAGAGACATGGTTAATGACAAACACAGGATATTCATTATGTTAAATAAGGATTATTTTATCTAGGCAAACTTTCTATTGCTACACTACTAATATTTTTTTAAAAGTCAGCATAAAAAAATTTTTAGAGAATAACCCTGCATCATTTTATCAGAAGTATCTGCACCTTACAAGCATCCACCAAGCCACTTCAACTTTTTTCTTTGTAAAGAGTTTCAGTCCCTCAATAGCCTTTAGAGAAATTCGTGCTTACTGGGAGCACCAGAGAGATCTGCACCTTGTAGAGTCCAAAGAGGCAAAAGCAACAGTTTCTGCACGTGGAAATCTCCTGAGTCACAGTGAATTAAAACTCCTACTTTTTGCATAAAAGTTTGAAATCTATCAAGACCATACCACTCTCCTTTGCACACTTTCATTTGAATGGTAAATATTCTCAACTTATTTTAAGCTGTGTAGGATAGGAAAATCACCTAGATAGCAAGCTATAGTATAAGCAAGCAATGAAATGGCACCTGTGTCTCCTCTGTCTAGCAACACCAGTGACCCAGATGATCCTTCCAATAAACCACTCAGGCACTCCAAAGTCTCCGCTGCAGCCAAGTTGATCTCATCCAATAAAATCCACTCTCCCTTTTTTACTGCTTGTGCCAGAGTACCCTAAAATAAGATCAATTTGTTAATTGTACCACCACCAAGGATCTATCAACTGAAGCAGTCATACACTGGAAACACTTGGTGTGAGATCTATGGCTTGATTCAACACATGGCAATTTCAGACCTTTTACAGCAATTCCAGACCTTTTACAGCAATAGCAGTTTTACTGGTCTCTGTCAATAACAGCAATTATTTTACAAGTCACAGAAGTCAGCCAGTCATCACCATTAGATTAGTTACCCTTTAGACTGGTTGAAATGTAACAGAATTAAGATCTTTTATTTGTGCAATGCTGCCTGTCAGTGATATTCATCACTGTGGTTCACACTGATACCTCATGAGAACAAAGACAGTTAATCTAAAGAAATCTAAAGACTCAAATAATATTATGTTCCTACAGAAACACTATCTTCTTAATTTATACTTCAAAGATTTTCAAACTATTCACACACACATTTTTTAGATAGGACTGGTCAATATTTTACGCACTTTACATGAAATTTGAGAGCATATATTCAGACTAACAGAGTGACAAGGAACAAACATGCATAAACCTCATAGTTTCTCCTAATCACATGTAATGTCATTAGAACATACCATGGGGAAAAAACACTTCAAGATAAACAGCACAGATTCTTAATATTAAATCCTTCAGAGGAATCCCTAAGCAGAAGTATATTCTACTGAGATTGGTCACGAAGTTTTTTCTAATCTCATACAGTTGAAATGATGATATGACACATCTAACCACTGCCTCCTTGGAGCAGCACACTTTGTTTTACAGAGTTATCATGGAACATGTTTTACTTCACAGCAAGGTTCTTCCCAGGAAGAAATTTATATAATAATGACTGCAAAATCTTTTAAATACTTATTCCTCCTAGTATTAAAATGCAACTCTGAATACCTCAACAAATGCAAAGAGGAGAGCATTTTCTGTCATTTTCATTTGTTGATGAGCATGATTCAGTTTAAGACCAAATGCCTCCCACTTTTCCTTTAGCGGTGAGTCTGTAAGTAAAACAAAAGTAGGTTTGTACCATCCAAACAATATAAAAAAAATGTCCAACAACAGTATTTTAATCAGGCTATTTCAAGCAGAGATACAAAAGCTTGGCTGAGCAATGAAAACATTCAAGTTCTACAGATGACACAAAAAAAAAAAAAAGTTGTTTTGGTTTTGTTTGTGTGTGATTGTTTTATTTTTTAAATTTACCCAAACACTATTGACCTGTGGGTACAGATACTTTGCTGTTCATTCCTAGCTTAGGAAAAAATACTTATGCTGCACTTTTTTCCAGCATGACAGTTACCGCACTCCAATTTCCAGAGACAGAAAGACACGTGCCAAAAAAATAAATCCAAATTTATAAACCCTATGACAGAACAGATTAACAATGACCTCTTCAGTATCTATTAAAAACACTGTTGCTTATCAGTTATGACATTATTTACTATTGTACTGATTTCAGGTATTTTTTTAAAATCACTATCTGAGCTACATACAGCATCAAAACTACTAAAGTAAGTTTGCAAGTTACAAATGTCAGCTTGTATGTATTTTAGGATTGTCAATACTTGCAACAAGTGGTCTTTACAACACTCATTTTTTCTTTTTTTTTTTTCCATTTGTGGGCATTTATCTTAGCAGCTGCATATTCAGAAGAACCAGTTAAAAGAGTAGAGATAAAAGTTCATAATTAGTTTTACTCGGCCCATACTGAATGAAAGTTACAACCTGACTTGTTCTACTGGTCTAGAACCAGAAACAACTCCATGCAAGACAAAGTATCAACACTGCCTCTGACCAAAATGAGCTGTGAAGTACAAAACCAAAAAAACCTTTCTTGGAGACAAAGCTACATTGAAACAAATTAAAGCACTAGGCAAGTCACTGACAATGATACCAAGACAAAAGCAAGATATTAGTACCCGAAAAGAGCTATAACTTTGGATTTGGGTTTTTTTTGCTATTGTTTTGCTTTGAGTTTTTTTTTTTAAATAGGACTTATGAGACACCTATGGAGGTTCCAGGACTGAAAGTATTATACATTCCCATTGAAGACTGACACACAAATCACAAGGACTGTTCACCAGCACACCGAACAAGTAAGTGCTAAGTGAACATGTCAAGGGTACCATAGGTCAGACAAATCAACCTTCACATTGTCAGACACAGCTGACAGCAGTGATGAGTTAGAAAAAGGAAAAAATTAAACAAAATACAAACCCAACCACTATTCTTAACAGTATTTTGAATGTCTTACTGTAGACAGACATTGCATTTCTCAAAAGCAGAAGATGTAATAAAGGAGGATAACAAAAAACTAAACCCCAAACAACCCCAAATTCAAAGAACAAAAGAAGTCATTAGTATTTATCTACTCTGCTATGGTTCAATGCCAATATATGTTTGATCAGTCTGAATTCTCACCAGATGCGTTTTCTTTTACTTCCTTATTAACAGCAGATTTATGAATATGCTGCATTAGTTTTAGCAGATCATGCCAACGTTTCTGCCTGTAGCAGGTCTGAATGTGTCCTAAGAACGTTTGATTTTTTTTCCTAGAGAATGTCTGAGAGAAGAGTTCTTCAAAAGACTCTCGCAGAGGTAGCCAGATCAGCTTGTTATCCACAGGCTTGTAACTGAAGAGAAGCAAAAGAATAGCTACTTATTTGTGACACAGGAATCAGTGAACTAAAAAAAGAAAACAACTCCCAAACCAGTTAGTGAAACAATAATCTTGTGCATGAATGAACCCTGGTTTCTGAAGTTTTTTATTCAACTAATGAGCAAAGTAAAATTGTATATATTTAAATGCACCTCATCAGGCAATTTTATAAAGTCAGGACCACACTTATAAGTAAAATGTTTTTAATACTACCAACCAGAATGTCCAGTGAATATTACAACAGACCTATATTGAACAGCTTAGTCATTCTTAAAGAAACATTGGGTTGTGCTTTCAAATGACTATCACATACAGCTGTGCACACATTTCAGTGAAATTGCTCTGTTCTTTAGCAAGGATAACAATGTTTCTGAATGCAAACATGTTCATTAAGACATTTATATTACTATGAAACAGGTAATAGCAACTTGTTATGAAGAACAGACAAAACAGTGTTCAGCAACTCACCCCCCTAACAGATCTGCTGTATCACTTTGTTGGTTCATGTTGATAACCCTCAAACGGTGTCCTTGAAAAAGAACAAAGCACCATCACCTTGCACCTTCATTCATTTGCTATTTTTAAAATTATCTTCATGTAAGTTACAGTCTTCACACTTTACCTGTAATATGAGCAAGGTACTGAACAGTTGAGGTTTTGCCAGTTCCTGTTTCACCAACCAAAAGCACTGGCTCTCCTTTGATAACACACACTGCAAGCTGTTCAATCAATACTACAGATGGCCGTGTGGCAGCAAAGGTTTGTTTTGCCCTGAAAAAAACAAAGGAAGGAACACAAAACTAAAGATTTAACAAGTAGCTCATTTCAAGTGTATCTTCATAACTTCTTTCACAAAGTGGTTCAATTTAGGATAATTTTTTTTTAAATTAATACAGGTCTGAAAAAAACCAGTTCCAAGATATTCTTCTAAGATACTTATTTTTCTCAAGATACAACTAGAAATTCAGGGTTTTCAAAGAACTTCCTGGACAATGGAGTTAGCAACACATACTACAAAAATCTCCCCTTATAAAGACAGATTCATCACAGTTTTGTTGTAACAGTTGTGGATCTACACTGCTTTGAAGACACTCAAGTTCAAAGAAGCTGACAGTCTCCATCCTTTGGCTGCCAGAAATACGATGCAGACAAACAATGATAAACAAGGTAAAACTCAGATCACAAGAGAAAGAACTCTCACATTCCTTCCAATAAAGTGAAAGTATCAAATGTGCATTTTCGTTAACCCTGTGACTTGCAGTCTATTCTATTCCACCACAAAATATTTCAGTTTACATGGAAACTAGAAGATACTCTACCTGTGTACAGTGAGAGTCTGGGTTTGTTTCCTTGTGAGACACACTCTTCCGACAGAGACTTCTTGTTCCCGTATTAAAATTTCTGGTTTATAGAGTTCACAAAAGAACTCCACCTGTGAAAAGAGCACAAGCATTTCCAATACTGATATAGCTTATGTCACACTAAGAACACCCATGCTGTGCTACCAGTATCACTCTGCAGCAAGCTAATTCTTCATGGTAGGATTACATTTTGCAGATTTTACACACTCATCACCAAAAATACTGAAGGACTTCAGAAATGATTTTATCTGTACAAACAAGTTTCAACTTAATAACCTGTTAACAGGTCTATGCCATTGTATTTCTATACTTCATCTACTTCCATGGTAATTCAATTACATAAACTTGAACAGCTAATTTAACCATAAAGAACCAACCTCCCTCTAAAAAGCCCTTTGTGTAAATGAGGGTATTTTCACATTTGCAGGGAATAATACATTCCTTTTCTGAAATAATGCAAAGAAGGACAAATACAGAAGTTCCAGGGATGCACCTGTCAACTTAAAGTAACAAAGGAGGGAATTTTCTTTACACATTTCTGTAGTCATAAATAGTTGACAAAGAAATGATGTAGTTTAATTCTGCCACTTACAGAGCATTACTAGGCTCCAGAGAGGTACTTGATTTTGTAATCAATGATTACAAAAGAAGTCATTAGTATTTATCTACTCTGCTATGGTTCAATGCCAATATTATGTTTGATCAGTCTGAATTCTCACCCGATGCGTTTTCTTTTACTTCCTTATTAACAGCAGATTTATGAATATGCTGCATTAGTTTTAGCAGATCATGCCAACGTTTCTGCCTGTAGCAGGTCTGAATGTGTCCTAAGTAGCAGTAGAGATCATGTTTCTCTCTGATCTCTTCATTTAAGTGATTAATGCTCACTAAACCACCTAAGAAACACATTCTTCACTACTCTGTGCCTCCAGCAGTATCACATGCTTGACACAGCTGTGCTGTTCCAGCTGTGCAATTCTTCTTTTGTATGATGAGGCCACTTGCTCTGCAACAGGTTCACTGAAACTTTCAGAGGGAAAAAAAAGGCAGCTGAATATAAAACAGGAGAAAAACCAGATCCTGGGGTAGAACAGAAAATAAAAATAGTACTTGTGACAGAGAGGTGGGCATAATTTTAAAGAAAAAGTAGCTTAACATACCAGTAGAAAATCAGTATCAGTATCAGTAGAAAAACTGCATGCTATAGATTACTAGCCATAAACCTCATATTAATTATAGTTCAACATACCTTTTTTTTGGAAATGTTTAGTTTAGTTCCAATAACTTTTGCCATTTTCTGTCTGCTGCCTTGATTGGACAGCATAGCTGTGAAACAGTCCAATGCCTGTCAAAGGGAAAAACAACTTCTTGAAGACTACTTTTGTATGATTTGATCTCACAAGCATCATCTTAATCTAAATGAGCCCGAATCCAAACCAGCCATGGTAAATAAAACTACATGACAGTCCACAGATTGAGTCAAACCATAGAGTCCAAAAGGATGTAATAAGAACTTTTAAACTCTGTAATGTAGTGGATTTCTATGAAAAGCAAAAATTTTTCAATGCCCAGAAGTTTAGATGAATGGACCAAAATGAGAAGGAAGTAACACTAAGATCTTACATCTCAAAACTGCCTCTGACTGATGCACATGCAAAAAATTCCCAACCTGGAATGTAAACTGATGCACAGTAAAGTAGAAAAGCCCTGTATTACAATAAAAAGGAAAGAACTTATAACTTTTACTCTAAATCATATGCAATTCCAGCTCATATAATTGAAATTATTTTGCAACACACTGTTTGTATGACAGCAGTAAGTCTTGCAGCACATTACTGCAAACAATTTTCCTAGTAGCAATAAAAGTCTCTGATTAGACAGATCACAAACATTCCAATTACAGTCCAATTGCTTCAATCAAAACTGGACATAAATTTCCTTCTCACATTCCCAGAGTATTTTGAGAGACAGTGCTAGAATTTGTGTAAGCAATTTCTAGATCAAGTCTTACCGCACCTCCTGAAAAATATTCACTGCTGTGGTTGAAGAATTGCTGTCGAAGTTGTAAGCAATCCTGCTGCACCAGTTCAAGAGGTCTCTAAAGAGAATAAAAAAACAAAACAAAACCAAAAAGACTTGGTACAAACAAGCCAAAACACACAGCACCTTCTGTCATGTTCAGCTGGGGTCACCGTACATGTAGTTATTGTGCATGTTGTATAGGGGAAGACACAAACAGGACAATTCTGAGGAGTAGCTGAGCACATAAAGAACCAACAGTGCTGCTTTCAGCCACATTTCTTAGAAACAGATTATACATACTCAATTAAACCATAAAGTAACTACGAAACTGAAAAATATTAAAAAATCCAGAAACGCATAGAAACCTATTTTTTCAAAATACCGGTTCCTTATGAGCAACAAAATCTTCCGAAAGACAAAAGAAAGCATGCAATTCTAGAAAAACAACTGTTGTTTTAAAAAATTACTGACATTCTTACGCTCCAGAAAAATACTAGGCACTACCCACATCTAATATTTACTGACTAATTCACAAAGCACTACTGGTTACAGAAATTCTACTTGAGTAGAATTGACATTTGGTATGAGAAGAAGAAATAATTGAGCATCAAGCTACATTCCAACATAAAAAATCTGAAATTAATAGTACACTACAAATCTGTTTATTTTCGGCCACCTGTAAGTTAGAATACTGTGAGTGTTCAATATGAAATGATCTAGATAGGAAAATATATTCAATTGCTGAAAACGTTATCTTCAAGCTCCTGGGCTAACATTATACAGCACATATCAGTTCTTAACTAGTACTGATAACCTGTGTTAAAATGAATTAACTCATATGGCTTGATACATACTGAGCACTGCATATGACAAAACCTAAACCTTTTACTAAAAAAAAAATGTAAGTACAGAAAATAGGAAATTTAAATAATCCAGATTGCTTTTCTTTAGAAGATACATTGTTAGTTTAAAATGAAAACTGTATTTCTCCACTTTTTACAAAAAGCCAGTTTAATTATTCAGACTTCTGTCATTATTTCTTAAAATGTTAAGACAACAAAAATAAACCTTCCTATCTTTGTAGCTAGCTGACTTCTAACGAACATGAAAGAAAAGACAACCTTAGAGACAGTTCTCGTCCTTCCAGATTTGGTTTCTTATGTTCTGATCTTGGTTCTGATGAATCTTCTGGGATGTGACTGGAGCTAGAAGCACTGTTTTCAGATGCCTGATACTTGTCTCCTGTAAGGTCAATGTAGATGTCCAGCAAGTGATCTGTTACGTGAGCAAGGTCAGGGTACCTCCTTTGAAGGACCTGAAACAAGAGCAAACAAAACAAAAACCACCAGCACCAAAAAGTTAACCATTAGCACTGGAAAGAAACCATCAGCCCCCTAAATTCTACCAGAAGGCTCTACCAATATATACCTAAGCTAGGAAGCTACACAAAACTGCTATCTTGCAATCATTCATCTGAAGAAAACAGAAGATATTATGGCTTGTTTGATATTGATTTTGATGCCTAAAATTCATTTTGCTGACTCTACTCAAAGAACTAGACTAATCTCAGTTGTTTTTTTCTCTCTGAGCTAATAAGTGGCAAAGTAACTTGATTCTTAGAGCCATACAAAGAACTGTGTTTGTCAAGGCAAATTCCAGGAACCTTTGCTTAACTCATTTCAAGTTTCCCTGACAAACTGTCCATTTACTTCAAAATTGACAGCACAAAGCTGAAATTATGAAGGTGTATTGTGGAACTTGAAAATAACAATAAAGATCGAATTTACTACGTAGAAACATTTATTACCCTGAATTGAAACAATTATTCAGAAGTCACAATAGAGTAACATAAACCATACCTCCTTAAGTTCTCCTTTGCTCATGTTACCCAGATGTATTTTGGTCCAATATTTGTCCAAAAGAGCAGCATGGCTGCTTTGCTGCCTGTACCAACCTCCACCACAACTGAATATCCTAAATAAAACAACAGGAAGAAACACAGCATACTGAGTGCTGCTGAAGAACTCAGTATTTTCAATGCATGCCTTTGCATCAAAGAATGTTACATATTGCTACTAGGGCATAATGTGCATGCTCAGATGACACACTGTTCCTCATAACAGTGTCACATACCCTACCTCACCTACCCATGCCTTTCAAATTACCTTTCAGAAAGACAACTGACAGTAAGCAACATACAGAATCCTTTGTGAAGAGAGAAGCCTAACAGAAATGGCCTGGGAAATCTCTTAAGGAATTTGTGATCTATAGCAGAGAACGAAAACCTTTGTGACCCCCTTCCAGACTTTCCCAATTATTTTTCCTCATTCTTCAGATTCACAGTCCTTTCCATCATATGTTTCATTCTCTTTTATTCTTTACTGCAGAAATAACTATTCAGCCATGTGTTTTTACCCTCTGTGGAAATAGCCTTGCACATGCAAAAGCATTAGATTCTGGTCTGTGGTTTGGTTTTTGTTTTCTGGTGGGGTTTTTTGGTTTATTTATCTATTTTATTGTGTTTGTCTTTTATTTGTAAGTAGTATTTCCCAGCTGTAAACACCACCAGAGTTATTGTATCTACTCTAACTAGCCCAATGCAAACTGTAATTTGCTACTATACAATGTTCACCATGTGCTGGCAGTGAAGGGTTAATTTTTCTTCACAGTAGCTGGTATGGGACTGTTTTGCACTTGTGAACAAAACGGTGTCAATAACACAGGGATGTCTCAGTTATTGTTGAGCAGTTTGTTTTAGTATTGCTTACACAGCATCAAAGCCTTTTCTGCTTCTTCTACTGCCCCACCAGCAAGGGGGCTGGGCACGCACAAGGAGTTGGAGGAGACATAGCCGGGACAGCTCATCCCAACTGACTGAAGGGATGTTCCACATCATATGGGGTCAAGCTTAATATATAAATCTGGGGGAAGAAGGAAGAGTGGTGATGTTTGGAGTTAGGGTGCTTGTCTTCAAGTCATGCGTGATGGAGCCCTGCTTCCCTACACATGGCTGAACTCCTGCTTGCCAAGTGGGAAGTGGTGAATTAATTCCTTGTTTTGCTTTGCTTTCATGTGCAACTCTTACTTTATGAGAACACAAGTTCTCACTTTTACTCTTCCAATTCTCACCCCCATCCAGATGTGGGGAAGTGAGCTATCAGCCTGTGTGGTGCTTACTTGCTGGCTGGGGTTAAACTATGACAATAAAGTATTAAGAAGAAAAAAATCTTAGGAGATGAGGCAACCAAAAGAGTTGAATACAAAAGACTCAAATCCAGAAAAAAATAGATCAGATAAATCAAAGAAAAGAACAAATTTATGGAAGGAAGACAAAAGCATGAAAATGCGTGAAAGGCTTTGAAATAAACTACAAAATATCTGAAAACCATGTAACTACAATTCCCCATATAGACCTTCTAACCTTTAATCCTGATATAATATTAAGACTTAATATACAAGAAGGCATTTTGACATCTGAAGCAAGAGTCACTACTACAGTGAAACAATCAGGGAGAGTACCTTAAATCTTTTTCTGGTTAGAAAACATTACAAACATTCTTTCAGCCTTGTTGAAGAGACTTTTCTGTACAAAGAGGGGATCCACTCAGTAGCAATATAGGCCCACTTACAAGTGAAAAAATAATTTCACAGCTTCTATGGCTTTTATTGGTTGTTAATTGGAAATTGCTAAAATACTCCTGGCCCAAGTACCTTGCACTTAAAACCAGTATAATCATGCTTTCAACCTCATTTAAGTTTACAAACATACCTCCTGGTTGCAAAAAACTGGAATCCTGATGCTACTTTTAAACAGTCACCACGACCAGGAATCAGTAACTCCTTTTTCTCCAAAAGAGGAATCAGCACAGAGATCTGCAGATGGAAAATTATAGAACAATTTTTCTTTTTTTTGGTGAAACTTTAACTGACAGCATAACCATCCACACTCATTTCACACCAGAGATGCTGGAGCAATTCCACTGAGCACCATTATATTGTCAGCAACTGCTGTTCCTGCAGATTGCTCTTTCAAGTGATGCTAACAGGAATTGCAAAGACCCCAGTAATTTTAATCAGCAGTGGAAGTCACAGGTGTAATGTTTACCTATCTTCCTTCTCCTGTGTGATAAGAGAATGGAAATGATAGTCTTCATACTGCAAGTTCAAATCAAAACAATTTATTCTTAAATTGACAAATTACTTATTAGACACTTCCACATTAGAAGCCTTATTTCCTTTATATGCCTGAACAAAGATGACCTGCATCTCAAAGATGTCATTCTCAAACATCAACATTTTTCAGTGTATACCCTGCTGCCCCCAGGAGAGTTTGATATCTATTTAAAGAATCTATTTTTCCCTGAAGGACAGTAATGGTGGTGGCAGGAAAAAAGGGAATCAGGACCACAAGGATCCCTCAGCACAGAGGGAGACAAGCACAGGCACTTTGATATAGGGAAAAGAGACAGGATGCCTGCAGGCAGGACCTGAAGAAAGGGAGAATGTGATGAATGCAGGTTACTATTTGGGACATGCTTATGGCGAGTGCAATGAGCCCATAGAAGCAAATAACTACATGACCCCCTGGCAGTGAACTGCCTAGTATACAGAAGCAGTATTTCTCAGCTTTCTTATAAATTTTCTATATTTCAGAAGCCTAGAACCTAATAAACAAATTGCCACCTTATTCAGTCACACAAAGGATGCTTTACAGAATAGATGTAAAAGGAAACAACTATCTGCAGAGTATCTGGCAGGGGTATAGAGCACATTGTTCTTGCAGATGACATGTTTTCAGCAGCCCTTATTTCCAAAAGGGAAAGATGACAGTCTAAATAGTCAATCTGGAGCTGAAAATAGGAAATCTGTTAAAACCTATAATGCTTAAGCAACAATAGATTTTTAACATCCAAGCCAGAGGTAAAAAAACATGCAGGAAAATCCCCCCCTCAAAACAACACAAAAAGCAGCCCCACACAAGAAAACACCAAAAAAAAAATCTTATTCATAGCATGACCCTAATAAACTGACGATATTCTGAGGTGTTTAGGACCACATTTGTTTTCAAATACTAGAACATGATTAAATAAACACATATCTCATTATCAGAGCCAATTCCAACCTTCACAGTGAAATTTTGCATCAGTGGCAGGGTCATGACTACTCTGTAACAATGACAAAAGCTAACGTGGTGTGTTAAGACAGACAGGTTAGTTCTTTCTAACCCCTTTTAAAAGATGAATAGCATGTTCAGCTTGCTGTTACAGAACCCGTGGTGAATAGATTCCCAAAACTGCTATCATGGGCATTAAGACCAGTACCCTAAAGCAAACATAAACCTACATACCACATCCAGAGGAGCATAATCAATGTCTTCCAGAAGTATCCAATGACCTTTGGTAACAGCTTGTGTCAAGGTTCCAGGCTGCCACACAAACTCCCCTGGTACCTCTGTACAACGATACATACCAAGCAGCGTCTATGAAAGAAACAATTCATATATGAGAGAGGTTACATTACATCCCTTAAGAAACTCAGAGAAAAGAATTACAAGTATGACCAAAGATGGTATGCAAGCAACACTTACTTAGCCCTCACAATACTAAACAATCCATTTACTCATCTGTGTCTAGCATTACACCTCTTTTCATCAAGAAAATGTTTTCCCCCTTTACATGTACGATAATCTAACAAACAAAGCAATTAAAACAAACTAGGTAACTGGAAGTGAATCTATGAGCTGTGCCACCATAATTTACAAACGGAAAAAGCCATCTGGGGTTGCAGTGAACTTTATTTTACATTTTTGAAAAGTCTGTGACTAAGGTAGTGAAAGGAACTGTAAAGCACGATATTCTAAGGTAAAAGCCAGTCAAGCGTTGCCTCTCAAATTTTAACTTCCATATCTAAGCATTGCTTAAATAATTGAGTTTATGGTTTCGTTACTATATATTTGGTACCCTGAACTTCAACACTTTTTCTTAATATGGCAATCTTAGTCATGTACATGAAAAGATACACTTGTGAGATGGTGAAACCAACTGTTCCATGCAAGTGGGAAGTGCTTACTCATGCCAATAAAAACCTTCAGATAGCACTTGCATAGACACTAACCACCTTTGAAAACTAAATATAAAGGGAGCCAAACAACAGGGATCAATTCAAGCTCAAGCTCAATATGCAAAACCAAATGAATGTGAAGTTACCTTCACCTCTGGTTTTATCTTTACAGACAGAGCTAGATCACTATGATGTAGGTGCAAATCTCCTCAACATCACAGGATCTTATTTAATCTCATCCTTAATACAAAAAAATTGGCAACAGATTAGACTGACATTAGCTCACTTAAACTGAAAGTGTTCATACAACCTTTGGCACCAGCTCAATATAGCTCTTCCACATAGAAAAACCCTGATAAAACATAATTTGAATGGTACAGATACAGCAAAATTATGCAAAGACTCTAAAACCTGTAAAAGCTTAACCATTACTTCTGTTCACATCTATTTATTAATTTTCATCAATAGGAAGGCCAATACTACAGCGTTGATCACTGTGGGGTCCTTGGGTAAAACAACCTTATTAGAAAATTAAGTCCCATGATTTAAGTAAAAATTACATCAACCATAAAACAAATTTGTCAATTACCTTACTATCAGTTTGATCTCCAAGCTGAACTTTCAAAATATGAGGAGGTTTCACTCTTCCTGTAACAGCTGCTAAATATTCAATTAAAGAAGTTTTGCCACATCCTATTGGTCCTTCTAATAAAACAGGAGTCTGATATGCTACAGCAATAGCAAGGTTCTGAAGATTTGTGAAGGCAGATTCAACCAAAACAAAACTGCTCGTTTTTTCCTGTTCAAACATAAAATCTGAGTTACTACACCAAAATTGTTACTTTTTCTATAGGCAGTACAACACAGAACAATCAGGAAAGTAAGCCCAGCAACTAGAAAAATTTTGGCCTGCAGATCTGTGTATCAAATAAAAAAGTCCAAAGCTGTATTTAATGACATGTTAAAACAGATTTCATCAAAAACCTATTATAGATAAAACACTTAAGAGAAAGTGTATGTACAATTTGTTCCCAAAGGGGTTCATGCTAAGTTGTCAGTACAGGCATAGTAACTACTCAATCATAACACACATATTGCAAATTGTATTTGATTGACAACTGAAATTAAATCATCAGAATGGATCCAAATCACAGGAAAAAAAATTAAAAAACCAAACAGCAGTTAATATTCATGCTTGCATCATCTGAATCTTACTGAATAAATATGAATATTTACTTCTTTCTGAAGAGGCCAAAGTGTAAGATCATTGAACTCAGTGAATGGGAAAAAAGAGGCAAATTTAGTAACATGTTCATTTTATTCAAAATTAAATTAATGCAGGTTATTGAATGGTAACTAATCAATGTTAAAGACAGTCTCCAAATATTTTGCCTCTTACAGTCGCTTACATATCAGTATATGGCACAAAAATGAGCGCTTTCTGCCAAAAGGTACAGAGAAAAGAAATCACAGCACTGAAACAAGTGTCTTGTATTTAAGTCTGACCTTCTTTTCAGATATAGTTTCCTGTACTTCTCTGGTAGCAATGTGAGTTTTTAAACCCTTAAACACCTGCTTCCCCTCACCGTTTGCTCCTACATCTTTGTCAGGCCTCCTAAGCTGTTACCAGAACCTCCCTAGTGTGACTGGAAATACACTGTAGACCAGATCAATGCAATACCTGTGGCTATTGAAAACATAAAAGCATGCCTTTGAGGGAAGTTCTCTCCTCCCTCATAGACAGAGAGCATCCTTTCAGTAATCCAGTTTATAGCACAGCCTCACTTCAGCACAGCTGCAGCAACACTGGCACGGCAGTGAGAATTTTCTTAAACAGCTCTAGAGTTTTCCCCCTGCTACAATGAATTTCAAACCACTCTCTCAATCCTATAAAAAACCCCAAAATGCTAGAAAAGAGCAAATTCAACAACAGAAGTGTGAAGGGGAAAAGGCAGGGAGAAAAGTTTAGAGGAAAATTCCTCTTTCCTTGCCTCTGTTACTCAAAAAATTCTGGAAACTGGTAGTCTTCCTTCGTTTTGTTGTTCTTTTGTAGATCACTGTTGCAAAATTAAAAAAAAAACTCAGCTAAGAGCTAAAACTGCATTTAAAATACAGTCAAGAACACTGGCTGCAGCTACAAAGAGGAATATGAACATCTTAAGTTCAATAGTAATTCAAGAGAAAAAATGTTAAATACTGTTCAAAAACATTTACGCCTTTGATGGGCTTCCTAAAACTTTAAGGCACTATACTCTACATCACACTGCACTCAAGTGGAAACAGTAAGTTCTTGCTCACCTCCTTGCCCTTTTTCCTGCCCTCTGGAAGAGTAAGTAGCAGCCTTATTTTCTTTTGTTTTAAGAGAAGAACTAAGCATATGTTTGGAAAAAGGCTGTTCATAAGATGCTGTCCTAGTTACAGGGGCTGGGACCAGTTCATCACTACGTGTGTATAACAAAAACTGCATATGCTGCACCCTCTGTATAATTTCTGATGGACTGTTAAGAATGGATGGTTTGCAGCTGCCCAGGGGACACCTGACACCTCAGGCTACAAGCTGGGTGTTAAAGAAGCCTGTGAGACAGGGGAGTGTTTCTGTCTTCACACTAATGATTCAACTGTGATAACTCCCCTCGGGGAGGCATCAGTACTTTCACATCCAGCCTGAGGGGTCATGTCTGCCAATGGGCCATTAGGAACTGGCACAACAGGCAGCTGCAATGACCTAGACCACCAAAGATTCCAAAAATATTACGTGACTCACAGAGTTAAATCACCCTTTGTGAAACTCCTTGCTCTGGGGAAGGTACTGGGCATTCCCATCTGAGCCTGAGCATATATATCTGGGTTTTGGGACTTTTGGTACCACTTGTCAGATCCGGAGGAGGACTAGAACCTCAACTGGACTGTGCCAGCCACTCTCAACAACACTGCAACCATCATCCTCACCAACAGGTATTCCTTTCCTTTTCCTTAGCACTCAGGGGGAACCAATGTGGGGCTCAGCATAGGGGCTAACAAACACCATTCTGTTTGCACCCCAGGATACTGGGTTATACATCTGTTTTTGTGGGTTAAAACCAATTTTTCTCTGTATCATTGTATTTATTGTAATCTTTTTAGTAAATTGTAACTCTGACTTGAAATCTCTCTTGACATGGGTCCATTTCTCCAGCTGATTTACCTTTAAATGAGCACATCCTTCTGTATACTGCTACACAGGCAAAAGCAACTCTACAGATCCTAGTTTTACTTAGATACAGATTATCACCCAAACTTGGACTGGAGGTACTATGAAAGGCTGAATATTCTTTTGCAGTAGTTTGTGCAAACTGCTACATGAAGATAAAATGAACAGCACTGCTGTTCCTTCATTGTTTAATTCCACTGCACAGTTTCTCTGCAGTGCCTACATTCTGCAACACAAGTAGCTTACAGCACACATGGAGAAAACTAAAGATATACATGTTACCTGTAGTATCTCAATAGCATTTGATCAGGAAATAAAGTCAGTTCACTGTACTGAAGAGATTCCTGAAAAAGTAAAAAATGTACAGATTTAACCATGAGTTACATACCTGCTCTTCAGAAACACGCTGTAGTCTAGGCAGCACAATGCCACATACAGCTACTACATGTGCAGAGAGGTCACCCGACACAATATGTCCTTGTGTATACTGCAGTTCTTTCTCCTTTTGCCAAAATGAGGAGTCTGGATTGGCCAAAACAAGGGCTTGTTCCACATTCTGCAGCTGAGATTCTTCTAGTAGCCTGTGAAACATGTTTATTAACTCAATTGAAAGCCATCAGTAAAAACAAATAGTATTCAAGACTTTAAAAGTCCTTACTTTAGTCTGAAATGTATCAGCTCCTCATGATTGAATATCTTCTTAAGGAAAGATAATCTGTGCTCATCATTCATGCGTGTAACCAGAGCAAGACAGTTTGACGTATACCTAAAAATTATATTCAGAACAAAGCACATCAAAACATAGTTTTAAGAAATGTAGTCTGACAATAGTAAATTGCAATCCAAAACATCAAGTTTGGAAAAATGTGTAGAAGCCATTATTCATAGAAATTATTCTAGCACTATGCTTAACATTCTTTAGGATTAGAGAAATATCTTAGAGCTGAGAAAAGCAACGCCATCACAGCAGTTTACCATTTATATGCTAATTAGCTAACATTTCCCTGAAAAACTGAATTATCAATAGACATATAGTAAAGGAAAGCACTTGCCCAAATAAATGTTAACATATGAGACAAGGAAAATGAGGTCTTTGTCTGATCTTTTTTCTCATACCATTTCCCTTCCAAAATTGCTATTTCATGCTAATTCTAAAGTTACCCTAATGCAATTAAACCAATTCTCAGGACCAAAAGAAGCCAAAAACTCCCAAGTCTTGACTTCATTACTATGTAAGCTGTCTTGCAACAAAAGGACATTTAACATAAATCATAAACCACTTTTCATTTATTATAGTGTTGTTTTTACCTTCCACTAACAAAGATTTCAATGAGCTTGGTAGGAGGGGAGGGAAGAATAGCCAGAAGAAGATTGTTTCAGGACAAAGTTTAAAAGTCAGCTCATTCACTTCAGATTACTAGCTGAACACTGGACAAACCAATTCTATCCAATGAATTACAAGTTCTGTCTTTTCCTCTAAGATTATCTAAGTGTATCTCCTCCCAAAGAGTATCATAAATGGCTCGTAGATTTGACAACACTGATATCTGTCCTTCCTAAGTCACACACCTTACTTTAAAATTATGTTACAAACATAACTCCAAATTTATGTTTTAAAAAATGAAGACCATTAAAGACTTTTTTTAAAAATTAAAGGAACTGTTGATACTACCTCTCACATAAATAAAGTATAACGTGTGATTAGGTTGAAGCCTTGCATGCAGACACCTAACATAACACATCTGACCAAAATTACACATAAACCCTGTAACAAGGTGAATATGGAACATAGCTTTAAATCAGACAAGTTTTGCAGTGGTTGAGAAATCTGTATACAAAGAATAGAAAAAAGAACCAACTTGTTAACTACGTATCAATGCAGAACAATAAAATATATGATTGTAAGGAAAGAAGGAGTGAGCACAGATTCGTCTTTACTTTTTTCTGGGACAACTTGCTACAATGCATGCAGAAAACCAACAAGCTTACAGGAAAGGTGAAGTGATAAGTTTACCATCTTCCTTGAATCCAACTTGGGCAAACAGAAGTTATTCAAGAAGATCCTCCAGACCATAGTTTTAAACACATTCAAGAGCTGGTCTAAAATTCATCTTGTGATAGATCACTATAGCTTTCAAAAGATCAGGTAAGAGGTACAGCTACAGATATTGGTAGGGAATTCTGTTATTATTTGAAGATGCTTTCTACTTGCATGTGAACTTTGTTAACTACAGTTCAAGATACAGGTACTTCTTTTCGATGGAGAAGATTTGGGGTTTTAACTTACCAACGGACTAGAGTGTCGTGACTCCTTAGGAGTGGAATACACACACTCCAGTCCCACAGTTCCCGGAACACTGATTGGTCCTTTTGTAAAAATCTGTAGGCTGCCTCCATGAGGTCCCGTAACTTCATTCGTCTGCGCCCATATCGGACTGTGTTTGCATCTGAGCTCTCCAGGAAAAGCCTCTGGAAAACTGGTGATGTAGTCTTAAAGTATCTCAAAGCAAATCTTTAGAAGAGAGAGAGGGAGAGAGAGAAAGAGATGGAACACAGACATCCAAGCCAGAGGAAAAGAAACCAACCACTAATAAAAATGCCCAGCCAAAGGTCCTAAGACAGTAATTGATAGTGCTAAGAACTAAAGCCTGTAATTAAATTTGTCCACACTGGGAAAGAAAACCACTTCAGCAATCAGCTGACAACAGATACTTTACCTTATTAGAAATCATTAGTTAATTATCAAGGTGAAATGTCTTTGCTCTTGTTTACTAAAAAAGTAATGCTGATTCCTATTTATGTAACTTTGTATTCTACTAGCCTACGGGTCTAATTTTAAATGCAGAGATTTTGGTTGTGAACAACTTCCATGGAAGCCATTTTGCTTTTCTTTAGATCACAGATGAAAATCACGTTAGATCTTACAATTTAATTTAAATAAGCTGTGTTTGAGACTCATATTTACTAAATAATTCTTTCAGCTCAAAACACACGTGTGGGAGACAATCCAAATTCTCACACTACCTCTCATCACCAGTGAACACTGACTAGCACATATTCCCCAAGTTCAAACACTGCACAAAGTGACATCATGTTACTCACGGCAAAACATCCGGGTGGTCAGCAACCAACTTGCTCATGGCTACACACAGCCTTTCATGCTGGTCATGGTTGATCTGGCCACCAGCTTTAATGGCTTCTGCATTTCTTTCCAACAAATCCAACAAGATTGGCCGAACTTGACGGGCAATCAATAGAGTACATTCTTTATCCAGCAACAACTGTGCTAAAGTATCAAGGATGCATCGCCGATCCTGCTGAGTCCAAACCTAAAGGAATGGAAAGCAAGAACAGGATAAATGGAGAAAGATTTGTACTTTTAACTTCAGAACTATCCATGCAGGATTCAGAGCGAGTTTTATGGGAACAAATAGTTCAAAATCAGAAGGGAATCCAGAAGTCCCAATGCAAGTATTTAACTGACACAGCTTTCCATATTTATAAAAAAAGAAAGGAAAAAAATGTCCACTATTTCAAAAGCTCTGTCGCATGAAAGCCACAAAACATGTAAGAATTTGATTTCGTGAATAAAGTTTAAGTTACTTCATGTTCACTACGTTTTTTTCAAAAAAGAAGCATTCAGTCATGCACAATCACAGCCTTATTTCCATAGTTCTAATAGCAACTACAGCAAGCAGTGCTCTTGACAATGAGCAGCATGTACCTGCAGTTTTGAGGTTGAGATTACTTTTTTTTTTTTAAATTTACAGAAAGCCATTTGCTGTGTGTGAGAGACTGGAATGTTAGTGGTTAATGATCAAAACAATTGACAATTTGCAAAGGCAGCAGGGTGTTTTGCTGACTATGTGGAAGGTAACAGCCCAGGTGCAGAGGATGAGAGCACCCACCACCAGAGCCTACAAGTTAGGTTTTGAGCCAGATTTGGGAAGAAGCTGATAAGAAGCAGATTTTGGCAGGTGGGATAATGCTTTTTACCATGCCAATATCCCCCCTTACACAAATGACTCAGGTATGAAAACTCTCCTCTGGGGAAGTACTGTGACATTCACAGGTAGATCTGAAGGTACTCATCCCTTCTGATGGGCCATAATTTGGCTCCTGAGGTGAGAGGCAGCTGTAATAAGCCATCAAAGACCCTCAAATACCCCATGATCCACCATGTTACATCAGACAGTGTAAAACTTCCTGCCCCTGGGGAGGTACCTCTGTGTTCCCACCTGAACTTGAAGGTATATTAACCCATTGAACTGTGTTTCATGGGCTTCCCTTACCCACCAACCGATCAAAACTGTCACTATCACTTTGACCAAGGGACATCTAAATTGCAACAACTAAGTCTTGTCGCTGGATCCACAGGTAGTGATATCTTTCTACTCTCATCCTTTCTTTCTTTTTCCTTGTACATTTTCCTAAATACTATTTTTATGCTTTCATAATGCTCTATTACTATAGCTAATAACTAAAATGGCTACATACCTCCTTTCCATTGCAACCAAATTGTTTAAAATAAGCTTTACATAGATATTTATAAATACTGATTGTTCAATGTTGTTTCACTCTAATCTGCCCTAAGGGATCCATTAACAAGAACCTGAGTTACCCTTGCCTCCAGGGGTGGATCATAACTGCATGAAACAAAATACTAGGCTTTAGAATACATGGAAAATATATTCACATCTGCTAGGGAAGAAAAAGAAAGAAGAAAGCCCAACACACCTTTCCCTCACATTCCCCCCAGCCTTCCCAGCACCGTTACTGAAGAACAACCACCTACTTCTCATGTCTTATGCTTAAACTTCCTGGTCTTTGAGCTCGTGTTAGTATCCAAGCATCTCTCCACTTTTATGTTTAACATATAATGTGTATAAGCAATTCTGAAAAATCAGGACTGTGAATTTGCGCTGTAGCAGTTCTGCTTTTACCTTGGATGCTCCACTCTCCCCTCCCTTACTGTGTGAACCCTTTTCCTATTCAAAACAGAAATATTCTGTAATTCATGTCATCTTTTGTTTTAGAAACACGTGTTACTCAAGTAAAGCTTGCTCCTGGGCTCAGAGATGGGCTGATTTCTTCATTACAAGGTAAATAAAGAACTGAAGTCCTTTGAAAGGGTGACCTTCTAAGGTTATACCACTAGTGACATGCTTCTACAACAGATGCATACCTTCTCAAGTTTCTTGGGTCTCCTGAATTTGAAAAGACATTCACTGCCTAACAACATGTAAGAATCCAGGAAAATTGTGGTATATACACTACAAACACCAAACCCATCACGTTAATTGCAAGCAATTTCTTACATGCCTTCTGGCTATTTTTAAGAAACACGATACAAGTTTATCTTCCTCTTATCTACCAGAGCAGGATCAAAAATAATTAAAAAGTGGAGCAAGCAAAACAATGCTCATTACAGGGGCTCAGATTTTGAGTGGCAAAATGATTGATAAAGCTGTTCAAATGTAGGATGGCTCTAAAGAAACAGAAACTCCACTGGAAAAAATATAAAGTACCTTCAGTTTCCAAATCAATTACATCTTTGGCTACCCAAACAAGGCACAACAGGGTGCTTAATTTATTAACAAGATCTTTCAGTATCACATAAAACCAGTTAACAATAAAATAGTAAATAATTTGACTGACTCCGTAAAATTCTGCAGTTACATGACTACTGTACTACAAATTCATGCCATTAGCAATTCTGTGAGAGCAAGCAGTTTTTTAATCATGTGTAGTACCCTTAGGTCATATAAAACTGCTCAAATATCACACTGGCAACATTCTCATTCTACAAAGAAACCGTCTGTTTGATTTCAAAGCCTAATTAAAAATTTTATGGAAAAGAATACCACCAGTGGTTTGTTTGGTTTTTTTTAACTGGTGGTGGCTTTATCAAATACTCAGCTTTCTCAACCAGTAGCAACAGACAGCTGATCTGAAGGTGTTCAAATTTGGGATTGTAAATCTGCACACATGGTTCCAAACAGCTGCTTCAAGAAAGCATCACAAAGACTGTGCCTCCAAACACAGAACATATACACACATTGTCTATTATTACTGAGACACACGAAGCAGACACAGCTAGAATTGGGACCTGGAGCCAAACACAAGCCCAGCTGGCCCTCTAGCACCATGTTGCACACCTCCTTCCCAACCTGCACAGCACATTTACTCCGTGCTCACAAGGTACAGAAATCTCCACTAATAACCAGTTTAATCCAAACCCCAAGATTCCTAGAAGAGATCACAGCAAGGAGCAATCTGGTCCCACATGAAAGCCACATTTCTGCTCATGACTCACAGGTTACACCATACACAGATTTAGCAATGGGATACTTCTGAAGGAGTAGGAGGGCGTAAGAAGAAGCAAGGGAAATGTTTATTGCCCTCCAACACAGGAACACATTCTTATCTGTTCCCTCACACAACAGCTCTATCATTGTATGGCTGTGAAGCAATCAACTTAGCAAGATGTTCTGAATTAATCCTTTTTACAAAGTTTTCCACTGGGTGGGAAAGTTGAATGGATGTTTCACATCAGCACACTCAATGAGTTCAAAACAAGAGAAGCAACACAAAGGTGTGGCTTGGCCTTGGGAAGAGGCAAAAAGAAAACAGAGCAGCACCACTCTTTTTGGCAGCTGTCCAGTTTAGAAAGATAAAGCAAAGCACAAGCCTACATTGTTCTTACAACCAATACATTTCAAGAATAAAAGCTAAAAAGGAAAGGGGATATGCAGTTTCACAAGGAGCACAAGCGGGAACTTCCTACACCTCCTCCAGCACATCTTTGACAGGGTTGGACAGATCTCTCCTTGAAGGACAGCAAGAACATTATCTTTGTTTTTGTACATTAACAGGCTGTCTCCAAAAATCACAGCTCTACAAAAATTAGAAGCAAAAGACGACAATACAGCCCAGGACAGAATAAAAGTGCAACATACCTTCCCTGATTTATAATACTACATAATATAAAGCCTAATTTGTCTTTCAAAGCTGAAGTCATATTTTAGGAGGAAAAAAGTCTGCCTCAGTTGTCAGGACATTTTTTTTTTGACAGCCCATGAGTAGCTGTGTGACTTTGGGAGAGCTATGTCACCTCTCTTTTTCCTACATTTATTAATATAAAAGAATGAAGGCATTTATCAACACTGAATGCTAAGAGTGAAGAGACTAAGAGCCTGAAGTGATTTTAAAGTCAGTTTTCACTGCTACATAGCAAAATGGAAGGCAAAAATGATGACAAGCTAAATGACCAACAAATTAAAAAAGGAAATCAGGAATTGTGAGCTCAAGATCTCCAGTCCACTTCAGATAGTTCCACAGACTGAAAAGAAAAAATGCCCAAAGTGGTCAGGTTTTTTTATTTATATCATTCAATTAATGTACAGTGTTAGATGCAAAGGGCAGAAGTGAGTAAGGATATTTTTGCATTAAAGTTCCATTCTTAGTTGCGTTTTAACCTTCAAAGTAATAAACTTCTTTACTGAAATTACATCATCACAGGGAGCCAAAACATGTGCAAAAAACTGTATTTAGAATTCTATGCAAGAAGACTTTCTGACAGACCTTTGGGAACACACCAAAGAACCAGAGGCACATTACAGCCATTTCTGAAGCCCTATTGCTTATACAGTTTGCTTAGATTATTAAAAAATGGAAAGGCAGGAAACAAGGACTGGTTTAGACAGCTTTTCATCTTATTTTCCTCATAACGAGGACAGAAATTTGCTGCCTTTGCAGAGTTAACACTATGTACAAATACTCTACAGGAAAGGCTCCAATTCTATTGCATACTCAAGCACACTGAACAAGACCTTACATGACTGCATTAAACGTTGTTTAACTATCAACCTCAAAAGGCTGCTCCTTACTTAGCAGTTGTGGGCATGTTTCTTTCACTGCATTATAGAATACTGAAGAAATAAGTTGCCAGAAAGAGATAATGAAGCTGAAGAGTAAAAGGAGCTCTAGGTTTCCAGAATGTGTGCTTCCTAGGTTACACACAAAGTAACTTTTAAGAAATCAGGTATGATGACAGGAACCAGTGACTCTTCACTAGCAAGATAAGCCTAACACAATCCTAGATCAGTAGCTTCCAAGCCTGGAAACAGCAATTCAGTTTTCAAAAGGACACATCATTGTTAATTAATGTGCTGTTCCAGACTCCATCTATATAATCCCTCTCTAATAATTTCCACCTAGCAAGACTTTTAAACCTTAAGTATATATCCAAGCAGTCACCAGAAGGGAAGGGGCACAGTCCCTTTCTCAGCCTCAAATCTGGGTGACTCACTTCTGTTTCACTGCTCCATCACCTATCCACATCACCCCTGTCTCTATTTCTCAGCTGTTTCTTTCTCCTGAACAGCAAACCTTCATCACTGCTTCCCACCAATTAGCATCAACTCTTCAACTCAGGAATATATATTCATGCCAACTTTACTTTGATCCTGTGATTTACAGCCATAGAAGAAAAAGCCATCTGTCTACCAACAAAGAATCTTGACTACCAGGATGAAAGCCTTCCCCAACCATAAGTAAAAGACAGCAGTCCAGACTAAAAGCCAATATTCTGAAAAAATATGATACTTAGCCTTTTCCTCTTCAAAAAACTGGGAAATCTGGGAAATTTCCTAGACACTCAAAGAGAAATACGGACTTTGAGCCCCAAAATGTGTACACGACTTAGGGGCTTCAAAAGCTCTATCATGAAATGTACTAATAATAAAACATCTGATGTGCTGTTATCCTGATCCTACACCTCTTCAGGTATTTCAGAGACAGAAAGGAGATCGGCCTCGACCCTCCTGGCAGGCAGGTGTGCTTTCCAGAGCCCAAAGAGTGCAAGGGAATATCGGACCACGCCTCCAGCATCGCTACAACCCGTGACACTGTGACTAAAACAACCCCAAACCCTGGAAGCAAACCTTAGAAAATCCACTCCTCTGTCTTTTTGTCTCACGTGCCGATTCGAGATAATTAGAAAAGCCACGCTGATAGCATGGGGGCAGGGACTCGCTGCTGTCTCAGGGCTCGGTAACAACACCGCACCTCTCGCTGTCGCCGGCAGTCACCTCAAGGGGCATGGGACATACCCCAAATTTTAACCGCGGGGAAGGGCACTGGGAGAGGGACTAGGACACAGGAGAGGGGCTGCCTCAGGGACTGCACCCCTGAAAGGGGCGGCGGGGGCAGCAGGGGGAGCGGGTTTTGCCCCCCCCCGAGCGGCTCCGAGGGCCGGCCCGGGCCGGGGGCGGCAGGCAGAGCTGCGGGGGGAGATGCGGCCCGGCCCAGGCCCCTTCCCCTTCATGGTGCTCCCTGCGGAGGGCGGGGAGGGCGCCCGGGGGCTCCTGCCGAGCGCCGCCCGCCTGCCCACCTGCTTCGCCAGGAACCTGCTCAGCTCCGCGCCGCTCTTCTCGTTCCTGCGCGCCACCAGCTGCAGCGGCTCGGCCAGGCGGAACCGCAGCTCCTCCCTCACCGCTGCCGCCATCCTCTCTCCCCTGTCCTCCTCCTCCTCCCGGGGCTGCCGCGGCACGTGCGGGCGCGGCCGCACCGACTTCCGCCCGCCGCCGCCGCCGTCACGGGAAGCGCGGCCCGGCACCGCCCACCCGAACTACAGCTCCCGGCGTGCACCGCGCCCCGCTACGGCTACCGGCGTGCGCCGCGCCGCGCCACCCGCGGGAGCGGAGCGGAGCGTGGGCAGGGCCCGCTGGCTGCGGGCGCCGGGAGCCCCGTGCGCGGGCGGGGCCGCGTGCTCGCCCGGCTTCCCAGAGAGCCAACTGCCGCTGGATCCGCCTGCCCGCGGGCCCCCTGAGTCCGGACAGGGCGCGGGCGGCCGCGGCTCGGGCGGTAGGAGCGTTACGGCCCCGGCGCCCCGGTCCGGGCGCGGCCGCTCGCGGGGCCCGAGCGCGGCCGTCGGGCCGTAACGATGTGCCCGCAGGGGTTTGGCGTCGGGGCCG
>JAWWMP010000116.1:78212867-78240803 GCA_035047865.1 Dendrocincla tyrannina | reverse complement strand
ACACCCCCTCAGGCTTCCCTTCTCTAAACTAAACTGGCCCACCTCCCGCAGTGTCTCCCCCCTCTCCCGCCTGTCCCCCCCCTCTCCTGCCTGTGTCCCTCTCCTGCCCGCCCCTCCCCTCCTACCTGTTTTCCTCCTCCTGCGTGCCCTTCCCAACCTCTCCCCCGCCAGCCACCTCTGCTCCTTACTGGTTTGGACTGGTGGTATCAGCCAAGGGGAAGCTGCTCTTAAATGGTCAGCGGAGAAGAAATCAGCATTATCAATTCAGAATATTTTGACTGGTTAAGGTGCAGGTTCAGGTAACCAGTTCATAGAATGAAGTGCTTCTTTATGTATCAAATTTTCTTTATTGGAACTGTAAGATACACCTAAAGGTCTTCAGAATGCTTATTTAGAGAACATAATTTCATATTTTTCTTGAAAGCACGTGTTGTTATCTTGATGTCAGACTTTTCTCGTTCTAGTGTTGGATTTCATTGAAGAAGGACCATGAGCAGTTCAGGTGTAAATTACTTATTTCAAGATGCTTCTGTTTTGTGTTGTTCTGAAATTGCCGATTAATTGGTTCTTTTTGCTCTGATGTTTTACTCATAGATGGGGAAGCCATAGGGAGTTTGTATCATGGCAGCGGATGAGGATGGACTGGGACTGTTTGATATCTGCTACAGTGGTAAGATGTGTTAGATTACTCTCTGAATTGCAGGGAATCAATGCAAGCAGACTTCTGAAAATACATGGGTCCAAAAATAGCTTAGAAATCAAATTTGAAGTTGGGACAAATAGTGATGAGCTTCACCTGTAATTAAATGGCTGTGGTTCAGTATCGTTGTAAGCCACATCCCATTAGTAAGTTTGTATTTAAAACTATGCACTTGGGATTTCTGGAATGTTTTGAGGGAGTGTCTGGAACTGGTCTCTCCCCTGTGTTTCATGGTGTATAAGTTGCCCTTTGCTGTACCTTAGCGAAGTTTGCATGTGAACAGTTAGAGGAATGGCTCTTTTGTGTGCAGCTTGTAAGTGCCAATGTGTTATCATCTGCTGTAGTATCAATAATCAAGGTACTCTTTTATTTCCAGCTCCACAGTTGGTTGATTTGGCATGTATTTGTGAGATTCCCAGTCTCAGAAGGACTGTGGATATTGGTATATTTCTTTATAGAAGTAATGTTTGTTGCAGAACTGGAGACATTCCCATAGAGGAGATGAGAGTGGTAAGAGGCATTGGAAAAATACATGAAGAGAGTCTGAGGAGATTTAGACTAAAATTGGTTTACAGAACCAGTTAGTGTGTGAGTAGATGGCAATACTAAAACAAATTGTTTGAATTATGATACAAACTGCTACAGTACTTTGTTTTTATCAAGAAATGTTTCTTTTAATAAGAGTGGTTTTATCATATCACTTATTTTTGGGTTTGAGTTGTATAGCTTTTGCATTCAGTGTATTCTAGAAAACCATTTAAAATTTAGATCAAGTTTACTTAGTTTATAATTTTAAAATTTACTTGTACCTAAAGCTGTATCATTTGCTTTGTTCACAGTTCTTTTAGTATTTAGGAACTGATCTTACCAGGTTGTCTTTGGTCTCTGGTGACTAAAGATCTTTTCTTCACAGTAGCAGTAGTTTGGACTGGTACTGTCACTGATCACAGCTATGCTTGCTTTATGGGAAAGGTAGAGGTTAGAGTTTACTAAATGATTACTTTGGCTTTTTTTTTCATTGCTTTAGCTGAAGCTTCCCCCTTCAAGGAAGGTGATGACAGCTCAGTGGATATTTATGATGGCTTGGACAGCAGTTTGTCTGTTTCTGGTAGGTTGATTGTGTCTTACTGTGTGGCTTGGAGCATTATAGTGTCTGTGCTTCTTAGGCTGATTTCAAGTAAAACAACATTTAGCTTTAGTTTTGAGCTGCTTGTTTAAATTCAAGACATATATGTTAGGCTGTATAGATGCAGCAGAGAATTTTGAAATCTATTAGTTGAATGAATGAAAGACAGTTTTCCTGTGATACTGGCTGTTTTAAGAGACTTGGGTATATAAAGATGTGCAGAGAAATCTTAGCTGTTTTGTTTGTGCCTGGATAGAGGACCTTGGAGAAAACACCTTTTAAGTTGCATTTTTGGAAGCTTCTGTGCCAGATCCAACAGTCACTGATCACTAAATCTCCAGTGAAAAATCCAAAACATACTTTTTGTGTAATACAGTATGTTCAGGAGATCCTTTTAACTTTTTGTTACTAAGTAATTTGACATGCTAATTTCACTTACAGATGACTATCTCAGTGTACATTACTGCATCGTATGTCACAAGCATGTAATAGTTCTTTATTTTGTGTGTTGTTACCTTATAAGTACAAAAAGTAAAACCAAAATGCACAGACAGTATAGACACACGCACAATGCAGCATGGCTAGAAAAATATCTTTCCTTACGTAATTGATTTTCTTTGTACAGACAATTTTGCTCCAAACTCTACGCCATCTAGAAGCAGCTTAAATTTATTTGATGAGATATTAATTGAAGAAGGGACTGCAAAGAAAGCATCCTACAATGAGGTATGTATTAGTGTGGGGGAAAAAATCAGTTTGGGGGTTTTTTGTCCCAAATTTTCTTGTGTGAATTGCAGAAAATGTTGTCAGCATGATCACATTGTTGGTAAAATAGGCCAACTGTTTTTAAGTAAGTAAATACCAGAGTGTGCTAATAAACTCTTATGTCACAAAGTTCATTAGGATAAGTGAATCTGTCACTCTGTGACATGGTCTGTTCTCACTTAGCATCCTTTGCAGTTTATATATCAGCTATGTTATGGGAAAATGCAATTTCCCTCTAGTCAAGTATCTGTTGAGATGTCTGATACATAACTAGTCTTGACATTTCTCCCAATGAATTTTACCAGAGTAAAGCACATAGGTCATGGGTTTCTCTTATGTTAAATTCTGTTCATGAGACTGAAGACAGCCATGCAGTAGGTAACTGCTTCTAGCACATCAGCAGAACACTTACTTCTGCAGCACCACCTATCCTGGCCAACAGGACACATTGAAATGGCATTAAAAGGGCAGAAGTCAATCTAACATCCACAGATGTTAGAAGAAGCAGGAGCAAACCTCCAGAAGTCTCCTGAGTGATGTCACTTTGAAAGTCTGAGAGACTGTTTGAATGGAAGTCGTTCATTCTTTTGTGAATGATTTGTCCCTATCTAATTTCAAAGTGCTCATGCCAAATTGATTTAATTTTGTGATCTCAATAGGACTGTGCCCTTTGCAGTCTATTTTTGCAGTTAAGGTTTGTCTGTAGTAGCTTTTTGTTGTGTTTCTCCTTACCTGTTTTGTGTTACATAAAATCTGACAAGCAAGTCCCCATCTATTTGGCTCTCAGAACTTTTGATCCTTGATAATTGTGTCTTTAATTTCACAATAATACGGCTTCCTGTTATTCTTTATTACTGTTAGGCAAGCACACATACATTTCCTCTTACCTGACTGTGGTTCTTTAGAAACCTGTATGTATACCAGTTGGAGTGTATTGTAGCCTTTTGTTTTAATATGGCTTTAATATGTTACTTTTGGGGAAAAAACAGAGCTTTCTAATACATGCTACTGTGTTAACCAATTGTAAATCTAGAGAAGTAAGTTTTCTGCCCTTCTGTGGTGTGAATTCTTCTCTCTTTCACAGTTGCAGGCAGAATATGGAAAATGTCAGCAGCAAATTAAAGAATTGATGAAGAGATTTAAAGAAATACAGGCCCAGGTATTGTAGTTCAAAGGAAAAACATTGTCAAGATTTATGTAAAGAAAAGTGAATATTTCTCTGAGAAGGCAATTACTTATGCTTTCCAGACTTGATCCAGTGTGTGGTTTGTAGAGCATTCCTGTAGGTGCTGGGAGCTTGGTCTGCCTAGGATGGTTGCTGGGATAGCCTACTGACAAAATCAGTAGGAACATTTGTTTGTTTCACAATGTTGTGTTCAGTAAGACTTGATTTGTTTAAAAACTGTCTTCTGTCTCCTTAATTAGAAAATAAGCATGTCAAACGAATGGTTGTCAGAAATGTATCCAGTATTCTTGGGTTTTTAATGTGCTAGGGAGAGGGTTGCAAAGGTACTTCAGCTGTCATTAGAGCAGGAAGAAGATGTCTGCATTCCTGTGAACATAGTGCTATTTTGCTAAGTCTGAACTGCTCTTCAACTTGATCCGCTTCTGTGCCATTCTGTAGAGAGAGATTATTTTGGGCAATTCTGCAGTGGGCTCTACTGCTTATTACAGGTAAATCCCAAAGGCTTTATGCTTTGTAATGGTAAGCAGCTGCTGCCCTGCGACACTTCTGAATTGTTTTCTATAAAACTGCCTGCCTTTCTGAGCAGGCTTTGCAAAGGACAATTACGAAGAGAAAGGACTGTTAGGGTTCTAGAACACCATATCTAGAAATTTTATAACGATTGAGCATGCAAAGTTGGTTTTGATAGCTTGAAAGAAATACAATTGCCCTCTCTCTGAAAGTGCTTAACAGCTACATCTCTC
Organism: Dendrocincla tyrannina; assembly: GCA_035047865.1. Taxonomy (NCBI): domain Eukaryota; kingdom Metazoa; phylum Chordata; class Aves; order Passeriformes; family Dendrocolaptidae; genus Dendrocincla; species Dendrocincla tyrannina. Next base: position 78,236,283 of record JAWWMP010000116.1, on the reverse strand, counting down.
ATTTGACACAGTAACCAAGAAAGCAATAAATTGCATAAAAGAATGAAGCAAAGGAGCGGATTATAATTTTTTAGTTCAATGGTTACTTGGTTTATGGCATATTTCAGTTTTATTAAACTGTATGCTTAAAAACATTTTGAATAATTACTGGGAGCACAAACATGAGCATAAAACTCACTGATGTTAAAAAAACCCAACTTCTTTGGATCTCAGTAATTCTGACTTCTCCAAAGGAGTTTGCAAATGTCCTACTGTCAGTTTGCAAATGATGGGATGTTTTTCTGGTGGTTGTCTTGCACTGTTTTCATTCGTGTTTGGATACCCAAGTTAATTCTTGGTTTTTGTCTTCCTCCCCTCTCTCTCTTGCTGTCTGTTTTGTATACATTTAAAATAGAATGTCATTCTACATAATGAAAACCAAGCTCTCAAAAAGAATATTTCAGCTCTTATCAAAACAGCAAGAGTGGAAATTAACCGTAAGGATGAAGAGATCAGTCATCTCCATCAAAGGTACGAATTGGCAATGGACCTGATAACATGTTTATCATTTTATTGTGTTTATATACTTGTTGGAAATGTTTGTGTTTATTTTAAGAAAAATTAATGAAAAAACATTTGTAAATAATTGTGTAGTTTAGAACCAGTACAATCAGAAGAAATACATAAGGATCATCTTTGCCTGATGAGGTCCTTGATTTATAATTAAGAAACTGAAAAGGAAATCAAGGGTTGACCTTTTGCATGAATTTTTGTTTGTTTTGTTTAATCACTGCTTCATCTAACCATATTACATGTTTCAAAGCAGATATGATCTTGCCCAGTTCAGCTTCAAAACTAGTTTGTTTTATGGCCTCAGACATGAATTCCGTGGAACTTTTCAGACAACAAATGAAAGTAAATAGATCATACAATGTTTCCATGTCAAGATATGAAATCCCTGTCCCAGTGGTGGGGGATTGCAACTACATAATTCTTGGTTATTTCTGTATACTACTAATCTTATTGCAAGGATTTGAAAACAGTAAAGTCTGGATGGGAGAGGAACTGAGAGTATGGTTTCTGAACCACATGAAACCAGAACAGGGGTCCAGGATTTGGGACTCTTAGCTTGTCACAAGGTCACCTTGTGTGACATCGGCCACATCATTGGTTTGTTTGTATTTTAGTTTGACCATTTGATACTTTCTTGCACCAAAAGTTGTCATAAAGAAGCTTCATATGACATTACTTTGCTTAAGGCTATATGGATATTAACTATGCAATTTTTTTTTTCTAAATACAGAAAATTACCAAGTCACTATTTGATGGAGGTCAAGAGGTTTTAACACATGTAATTCTTTCAGGTGATGGGCTTTGACACAACAGCTGTCATCTTCACACCCTTGAGTGCAATATTCTGAATTTTAAATTAAATTGTTCAAAAAATATTTAATTGTTTTGAATATTTGACCTCATTAAATACTTTGCAATCTCCATTGCAATACCATCTGATGGTGATGAATGTTCATGAACAAAGTATTTGATGTAGTTGTTTTGGAAGCATCCATTATGGAAAATTGTGGGGAAGGTGGCACTTTGAAATCTTAGAAACATGCCATGTCTGCTGCATGGTTTATAATAAATTAGCTTATCTTAAGCAATGCACCAATCTGTAAAGACTATTTCAAAGTTAATATCTCTGTGGGAATTGTTAGTGCTTATCTCAAAAAAAACCCAAACCAAAACAAAAACAACAACAAAAAACCCACAAAAAACCAAAAACAAAAACAAACAAAAAAACAAACACAAACAAACAAAAAAAAAACCAACTATAAAAACCACAAAACCAGATGAACGCCAGTTGGATACAAGTACATTAATCACACATGTATATAGATTTAATAGCCATCCTGAAGCACGCAAAAGGTTGTCAGCATCAATGAAACAAATATAGGAAGAGGTTTTGTATTACAACAGCTGCAGCGTTGTTTGGGTTCAACATTCAGTTCCAATCATAATGTCACACTTTTCGAACAGAGCTGGTTTAATAAGCTGTTTGTTTCAAATTTTTGCACTATTGGCCCATAGGGAAGTGTTCAGTTTAATAACGTGAAACCAATCCAATTTCGTATTGGAGAAAAATATGGAATTGTTTTGCACTTGCATTGATTCCTTACAACTGGATGCTGAGTCATCATAGAATTTCAGGCCAAAACCAAATACCTGTGTAGCTGCCACTTCATCCTTGACTCTAAAACGGAGCCAGACATTTAGTGGTTTACTGCCATCATTTGTTGGTGTGACTTTTACTTCTATTCCCTTCTGGATGGAATATATGCAGTCATTCCTTCTGTATAGTGGAGAGCATATAAGAAGGATGATATTGTCCTGTTATTTTAATGAAATGTTTTGTTTAATGTGGTAGAAAAATGTCTGTTTCTTTTTTGGTTTTTTTTTGTTTTGTTTCTTTAATAGTATGGTAACTATCGATGCATTCTATCAGTAAGGAATAGCAGTTTAGGCCGTGTAGGGCTGTAGACTACATGTGCCCTTTTTAAATTATTTTTATTTTTAATATGATGACCTTTCAGCAGTAGCATGTGGCCTTGATGAGACTTTATTATCATAATTTACTACTTGTTTTCTGTAACTTGTAGCAACTTCCAAATGTGGCAGTTTATTTGCTTATTAAGTAGAGTAAACAGTCACATTATACCTATTCTTTTGGTTGCCAGATTACCAAAAAGTAAACTATTGAATTGCTGGGTTTTAAATTATTATTAATTTAAATCACTAATGTTGTAAAGAACAACTATTTTTTTTCCTGGGGGGGAAGCTCTTTGTAATGCTGTACAATGAAATACTAATTAGAATTACTGAAGTGGTTAATTAGCCCAAATACAGTATTTTTCCACAAATCTTGCTTGATCTTTATTTTAGATGAATTTCCTTTGGAAAATAGGTGTATAAATTATATTCTTTTGTTGTATACTGATGGAAATTATTAAACTTCTTTTTTTATCCCCCATTTTTTTTCCAAATTGAAACTGAAAGTGTTAAATTTTACAGATATATGGATTCATTGCATTTATGCGTTCATTCAGCTTGCTTTATGTTTAAATCAGTTTGAAGATAGCATAAATAACTTCTTTTCTTTTTATAAACAGACTATCGGAATTTCCCAATCATCGAAGTATTTTTACCAGAACATACCTTCCAGGATCAACTAAAACAAAAGATTCCAAATTCAGACCTTCTGATTTAGGTGACAGTGTAAAGGTGGAACATAGAGTAAAAAGTGAGTGTTCAAAAGATGTATACCACAGTTACTCTGCTCATAATACAGACACTGGGAAGTCTGTCTCTGAAAAAAGAAACACTCCGTATTTGCTGAGGTGCCCTCCTGAAGAGCTCTGCAGTGATGGTACTCCTGTGTGTCCAGGGAGCTACGACCATGCTTCCAACAAGGACAGCAGAAAGGAAAGAAAAGAAATTAAAAGCAATGAACAGTGCAGTAGGGGAAATGTCAGCAAATACAAAAGAGAAGTACATCAGACCACTGGAAATGATGGTGACAGTGAAGACGGGAATTCAGATCCTCAACAGAAGCTGAAAACCCTTCCAGAGAAGGCTAGTAAAAATGAGTTGCAGCAAAAAAGTCAGAGCATGAAACTTAAATGCAGTCCAAGTGTAGAAAGAAGAGTAGAAAGGGGTGTTTCTTCCTGGGAGAAACAAACAGCTGGTAAAGACAGATTTCATACAAGAGGTGAATTGTATGGTGATGAGAGATTACCGAACGCATTAAAAAAAGATGTTAAAACACACGATAAAGGTGAAAAGCATGCTGGCCAAAAAAATAAACCAAATGAAAAGCTGCAAGAACATCTGAGGAGATCTGGAAGGGGGAGCAGTCCACACTCAAAAAATGAACATTCAAAGAGTCTTCATGACTCACGTAAATGTCATGTGGAAGAGTCTAGAAAGGTAAAACATATTGACAGCAAGAGAGACAGGGGAACAGATGATCATATCTCTCGAGAAGGAAGGACTTCACCTTCTAATTTCAACAGCAGAGACCATAAATACGCACGCTTGAAGGAAAGCAGTAGTAGATATGAATGGGAAACAGCACATTCCAAATCAGAAAGACACAGGACTGAAGAGAAAAGGAAAAGAGAAAGAGAGGATCAGGATGAAAGTAGACATTTTAGAAATGAAAAAAAACTTGCAAAAGAAGTTTCTCAACAGTCTGTAAAAGACTCCAAGAAAGGTACAGATGTTACAAAGAGTGAGAGAAACAAATTCTGTAAGCTGGAAGAAACATCCAGAGTAGCAGATAGCTTAAAAGCTCGTAAAGTTTCCAAAAGTAAAGGTAACCACACTGGGACAAAAAACAAAGACTTAAAACTTAGCTTTATGGAAAAGCTCAATTTAACTCTATCTCCTAATAAGAAACAATGTCTCTCTGCAACAGATGGACTTAAAAAAACACTTTCCCAAAAGGCCACTGATGAGGGAAGAGCAGAGCTCACGCTGCAAGCGGAAATCTTGGATTCTGCCCACCCTGTAGACTGTGGTCCCACAAAGCAGACCCATTCAACAATACAAGTTCTGGACATTGAAGCTCAGAGCAATGTGGAACCAGCCCTGCCTGTTTCTGTGAGTTGTGAAAGTGAAGCCTTGAAAGTAGCAGGAGCAGATCCACCCCAGTCTGAAGCGCTGCCAGCAGTGGCAACTGATGAACCAATCTCAGAAACCTTACCAGAAGCAGAAGTGGGTCAGGTACAGCCCCACATCTTGCCAGGAGGAGTAGAGGTGCTGGTTCCTGATGAGGTGCAGGCTGACATGTTGTCAGAATCTGCAGAGGCTTGTGATCCGGTTGAATCAGAAGCCTCAGTAACAGCAGCAACAGTGACAGGACTGAACCACCTGGAATCTTTGCCCCCGGGGGTAACAGGAAGTGTGGCAGAGTATGAACACTTACCTGGGACAGTGTGTGTGATAAAGACTGATAATGTACCAGCAGCAGAAGTGCCACAACCTGAACCTGCCAGTGAAAGTACGGGAACCCTCCCAGAGTCAGCAGCAGAGAAGAAGGAGGAAGATGAAATATGGCTAACTGACACAGAAAGCTCTGCAGACCAATGTGGCTCTCAAAATATTGTCTTAGATGACTCGGAAGCCAGAAGTTCTGGTAACCTGGAGTCGTCTGATGTTACAGATGGTATTAATGAAACAAAACCAGACTCTTTAATGGAAGTAATGAGGAACAATGATAACTTGGCTGCAGAAAATGTTAAGTATCCCATTGAGGACAAGGATATCTGTGAAATTAGTATGAATACATCTCAGTCACTGGACAGAACTATGATAACTGATAAGAATGAACCACTAGTTGACCAGAATGCTTGTGATCTAGAGCCAGACCTAACTGGTACAGCAACAACACCTTCTCTCAGTGGTGAGATGTATCCTGTAACTAAAGAAAGAGAACCTAACCGAGTTCCTGTGGATGATGACAGCTCAATACTGAGCATTGATCTCAATCACTTGAGGTATATTCCGAAGGCAATCAGCCCACTGAACAGTCCAGTGCACCCTTTGGCTAAAGCACTGAAGATAGAAAGTCCCTGTAAAGGCCTTGTGAAGACTTACAACAAAGGTATTTATTTGTATGTATGTGCTTTCATTTCTTTTCTACATAAAAGCTTAGAAATTCCACTCATGGAAAGCAGAAATTACTTCTTTTAACTGCTTTCTCAAAAATACAAAGTGCTTCTCCTTAAGCTGTGTGTGTCTCAGTGGTCCTTTTTGTTTTTAGTGGAACCATTTAACCCTGCAGCCAAGATAGTAGCTATTTGAATATTCTTGCTGTAAAAATTGGATCTGGGCACTACTGACAAATGACTGGTTGAAATAAGCGTTTTGTATTAACTCGCTAAAAATGCATGTAGGTTTCTCAATTGTGCCTAGTTTCAAGTAGATCTCATTAGGTTTTTCTCTGAAACTGTGAAGGCAAAAGTTATTAAGGGTCATATTCTTTCAAATATTTGTGAGAAACCTAAAGAGAGTACTTGAGAGTTAATTTTTAGGAATGTCATCTAAGAGAATGCTGTGCTCTACATCTGAATTAGTTTCAGTGTGAATTTTCATATCTAATTTTATACTTGTGAGCCAGTCAATGGGGAAAGTAGTGGAACAAATAGAGCATTAGGTTTTGCCATTAATGAAGAGCTAGCTTGTAAATAACATCTTAGGAAGATATAATAAATTGATAGTACTCACAGGAAGAGAAAATAGGTGATCCAAAATTGAAATCTTTTGCTTGTTTGAATTTAAGTCTCCCTTATAATGTCCTGCTGCTACTGAAAAAAGAAAAAAAATGTGCTGCCAAGTTCAGATTTCTTATTAGAAGAGCAGTGGTAGAGTGGCATTGAAATCTGGTTTTGTATGTTTCAGAGCATAATCCTTTACAGGATTATTAAAATGTTAATGGGTTATTCTCATTGTGGTCTTGCTGTGAAATTGTTAAAAGAAAAGCCACCTGTTTTATGTAAATGTTAGTTCATAATTATGTGACCGTTATAATTTAGTTTGTGCCGTATTCAAAGAACTTGTTAAAGTAAATGGAAAGAAATTCAAAACTGATGGAAACTGCTATGTTTTTCTGTTCAGTGGATGTATTTGTGAGATAGTTCATGTGTGTTTGGTGAAATTTGAGCTTTAAAGCTCAAAATTTGCTCTTTAAAGCTCAGAAAAAATCCTTAAACTATTAGCTGCTGAAGCAAACCACCCAAACTTGTTATAGCTCAAACTTCCTGCCAGTTTCAAACAAACAATTCTGAACAGTCAGTTTACAGAAGAGAATCTTCCAGGTTTTTCTGAAAAATATCTGTTTATAATTGCATTCTTTATGATGATTAGCAAATTGTTTTCCTTTTATAGATTTAAGTCCTGAAAGTGCAGTTGTCATCTGTCCCTCAAAGAATTTGTCCAAGGAGGTAAACAAAGAAAATCAAAAGCCAGTTAGTATGTCTGATGAACACTTAGAGATGGAGTCTCAGCTAAGTATCTTTTCAGATGAATTAGAAGAAGGAGAGATCGTAAGTAGCGATGAAGAAAAATCTAACCCAGAAAGAGGCTCTGAAAATACAGAAAAATCAAGACCAAAAGCTTCTTCTGAGACACGAAATTTGACCAACAGTCCACAGAATCAAAATAGCAAAACTGTGCATTACAGTGAAGACAAGGGAAAATTTGTTTCTGTGAAAGTAAGCACACAGAAGAACAGAGAGAGGCATAAAAGTCAGACTTTCAGATCTTCAAAGGATATGAAGAAGAACAAAACTGTGAGCATTGCTTGTCTTGAAAGAATAGTTCATGTTATTGTTGAACCTTCAAATATACAAGAAATCATGCAGATGCTAAGAGCTGTACGAAAACAGATGAGGAAAAGTTATATGAAGTTCAAAGTACGCTTCCCAGTTCAGCATTTTCACAGAATTATAGAATCTGGGATCATAAATTTTACAGCATTAATAAGATACTTGAACTTTTCCAAGATATGTACTTTAGGCGATACATTGAAATTGAATATCTGTGATATTATAGAGTCCAAACTTAAAAAAGTTAAAAAGAATGCTATAGTGGACCGTCTTTTTGAACAGCAAGTATCAGATATGAAAAAGCAGTTGTGGAAATTTGTAGATGAACAGCTTGATTACTTATTTGAAAAGATAAGGAGAATTATAATAAAGCTATGTGATGTGGGAAATGGGAGTGAGGAGGGAAAGTTCGAAAGGGCGGGAAAGCAAAACCACAAGATTGGTCATAAAAATGATGTTCAGAGATGTAGAAAAAAGTCCCTGAAAGCCACTTCTCAAAAGCCTGAAAAGCAGATTGTGGATTATCAACAACCTAAGTGTCACCATGAGAAAAATAAAACAAGTGCACCGAAAGCTGCCTTTACAAAGTGTCTTAACTCCATTGATAACACAAGGAATTCTCAAACAAAAGTGAACCTCTCTAAAGAGAATAATTTGCAAGGCTCTCTTACTCCATTGAAGGGTGTAAAATATGAAAAGGAAGGATTTCAGCAATCCAGAGATGCTAACAAGTCTGATCTTAGTTATGAGCTTCTCACAGAAAAACAAGCATCCAGTCTTACATTTAATCTTGTAAGTGATGCTCAAATGGGTGAAATTTTCAAAAGCTTATTACAGGGTTCTGATCTCTTGGAAAAAAATGGTGTCAGCATCAACAGAAATGAGTGTGAATTCAGGACTCCAGAAAAAGAGTTTTTAGACAGTCGTAAATACAGAGGTAATGCTGCAGAACTGGGGCAGGAGATTGCTCCAAAGGAGGCATGTGTGGAATCTAAACCAAAAGAGGATATTAACTGGTCTGTTGTTTCACCTGTAAGAACTCCCTCGTTAGCATCTAGGGCTCAGATGCCTGTTGATCCAGACGTGCTGGATGAAAGCTGTATGTTTGAGGTTTCTACAAACACAGCTTCATGCAAAGAAGATGAATGCAATTTACAGAAGAATAAATCATGTGTTTCTTCTATCCTCCTTGAAGATTTGGCTGTTTCCTTAACTATTCCATCACCTTTGAAATCAGATGCTCATCTCAGCTTCCTAAAACCTGAGATTAATTCAGGGTCAGCTCCCGAGGGTGTTGTCAGCGCACATTACAGTGAAGATGCACTTCTTGGAGAGGAGGATGCCACTGAACAAGACATTCATTTGGCCTTAGAGTCAGATAACTCAAGCAGTAAATCGAGTTGTTCATCATCATGGACAAGTCGCCCTGTTGCTCCTGGTTTTCAGTGTCGGCCCAGCCTACCAATGCAAGCAGTAATAATGGAGAAATCCAATGATCATTTTATTGTAAAGATTAGGCGTGCAATGCCACCTGCCTCACCAGCATCCAATCACATGACTTCAGCGAAGGAGGCACAGGCATTCTCAACAAAGATTGGAAAAGAAGGAATGAGAACTGGGGGGAAAGAAAGGGGCAGTCAGAGTGCCACAGCAGCCATTGTGGAAGAAACTGTCAAACCGGATCTGGTTGAGATGGATCAGTTGCCTCATGTCAGGGCTGAACAAGAACAAAATTGTGCCTTACCTCAGCCTCTGAAGGAGTCGTGTAATAGTATTGGAAAGGAAGAAACTACTGGGTTGCTTGGACACTGTAGAAAATCTTCAAACACAGAGAGCCATGACACTGAAAGCCCAGATAAAAGCGCTGAGGCACACAGGTCGAAAGTATCCGAAAAAACGAATGAAACACGTGTTAGATCTCAAGCTTCTTTTCCTGCTGGCTGCAACATAAAGTCATACATAGACTTAACAGATGATACTGTCAGTGGAACTTCATGTCGTGAAGTGGAATCCAGAGCAGATAACGGGGCACAGGAAACTTCTATGGGAAACGCAGAAGTCAGTGATAAAAAGGAAGAACTGAAAGAATGCTTTGATGCATCTATAAATTTAACAGAAGAGCTTTCCAATGAGACTGTAGCAGATGAATGTAATCTTGAAACAAAACCCACTTCAAAGACTGATGGAGGGTGCCAGATAAATATAGATGATAAAACTAGTAAAAAGAGGAAAAAGGAGGCTGTTGAAGAGAGTTCCAACTCAAAAAGGCAACGAAAAGAAACTGAATCAGCAGGTGAGGGGAGCGATGAATGTAGTGTCAAGCCTGAAGATACAAATTCAGCACCCAAACAATGTTCCAATAAGAATGAGCTGCAGCAGAACAAAGACTCTTCTCCTTTGGCTTCATCGTCACCTAGCCTGTATGCCAAAAACATCATTAAAAAGAAGGGAGAGGTAGTAGTTTCCTGGACGAGGTAATTTCTGATTTGATCTGTTTGACTGTGTTAGGTTTGGGGGTTTTTTAAACTAGGTGATATACTTGAGAGAGAAAAGAAAAGGGATATTTAGCCGATGATATCATGCTGTAAATAGTGAAGTGGGAGCTTTCTGTCTATGCAGGGTGGCTCTGTGAGATTGATAGCCATCACTTACCCTGATCTCCCAAAACAAGTGTCCTCTTTGCTTTTCTATTTAAAGTTTATATGCCTTAACAAGTAACAAGACCTACTGTATTGCACTGTCTATGCTTTTTATTCCCCCCGCCCATATTTTTTCCTGTCCAAAAATTCCAGCCAAGTATGGTAGGGGATGGAGGTCTTTGTTCCTACAAGGCCTGGAAGCATTGGTGACTGGTAAAGGAGAGCAGCTAAAGATGTCCCCCACTTAGAAGGCATGAGAGCAAGCGGTTTTTTGTTTTGGGGTTTAGGCTGCTCAATTTGCAGAAATGTACCAGTCAGCAAGTCAGCCCATATGTTCCAATTGGCAGGATGTGGGTAACAAATGAGATGACTCTATGTGTTGAAAATACATGCAAATTATTGTGGTGTATTCTTATTTTTAAGAAACTATAGTTGGCAGGTTTTGCTGTTCTTGATACAATTCGATAAAATCAATGCTTTATAAAGAGCTTTTAAATTTTCAGACCAGACTTTTCTAAACTATAGTTCAGATATAAAGTAAGTTTCTAGGTAGCATTTTTAAAGAAAATCAATTCCTTCATGGATAAAAAGAGCAAAAAATAATACTATCTTTTAACGTGCAAACCAGTGAGGTAGGAAGAGGCAGTTACAGTTTTCCTTATGAATATGAGTAGGTATTCAGTGTCACAGTTTTTGTCTATCTTAGAACAATACCTGAAAAAAAAAAATTAAAAAAAAGACATTTATTGAAATAACTAGGCATTGCATTTTTCTTTGAAATGGAAGAAATTAAATATAATGTATTGGAATAGGACAGGTTTCAACCAAATATAATGACTGTGTCTCTATACATTTTGCTTAAATTCAATAGTGAGGCAAACAGCAAATTGGTGACACACATTAAAGAATTAATTTGTTGTTCTTTTTTCTCCACTACCACTTGTTCACGCTCACTCTATTATTCTGTGCTGGTAGAGGAGAGAATCCTCCATAAATTCATTGGTGCTGTTTGAAATTATGTTTTGTGGTTTGGAAATACTAAAAATTGTATATATATGCCTGTCTGTATTATTTTGTTTGTGTGCATGTAGACAGCTATGAGTATCAATATTTTAAAACTGCCTTTTTACTTTAGAAATGATGACCGAGAAATTTTACTGGAATGTCAGAGAAAAGGACCATCAAGCAAAACCTTTGTTTCCTTGGCCACTAGGCTGAATAAAAGCCCAAATCAGGTAGGTGATATCATTCTTATATTTGATAATAGCAATGTTCCTACATTTACAGTTGCAGTTGAACAAAAATCTCTGGAGATCTTCTGCAAATCTGGAGTTGTCTTTTCCTCATGAATTTTGTTGGAGGAGTCTTGGAAAAAAAAGAATCTTAGATTCCCCAAGTTGTGACTTCTTAAAAATATACGGTATAGGAATATTATGGTCCAGGGATTCCTTAGTACCTGTTTGATTGGTACCACTCATAAGCCAGGGGCAACAGGATTGTCCTATTGGATTGTTGGATCAGCACTTAGATAGAGAAAGGCAGTTGGAGAGGTTTGAAGCTGTTGCACACATTTAATAAATCAGAAAAGTATAAAAGTTAGAGCTGAAAAAGAAAGTACCAGGATTGTGCAGAAAGGAAAATGTTTCTTTTTTTCTTTCATATTTTAATTAAGAAATTTAAAAAAACATAGATGTCAAGTTGATGTGGAGTATTTCCAGAGGTTTACAGATAGCTTTGTACACGTCTTAAATGGCTCTCTTCATCTGTATCCTGTAAATCTAAAAAGACAGAAACATCCATTTGACTAAGTTAGGAAATCCTGTGTGCTTGGGATTTGGCTTTTAGGGTGTTGTATTGTGTGGTTGCAGGGTCTTTGTGGGGTTTAGAAGCTGTTGGGGTTTCTGGTTGCATAAAACAGTGTTATCTGTGCATTTATGCCATTCTTCCCAGTTAGCTGGTGGATAGTCAATATGCTATAGCAATATGCATACCACGATAAGAAATACTAACTTAGAGTTGAATGAATTCTCTATGTAAAGTGTAGCTATCTTGAACGAAAAGATGTTTGACTCTCATCTACAGACCAGTTTTGTACAATCCTTAGTAGGAAGATTGCCCCACGATGAGCCAAAAATGCCTGAAGCAGCAGCTGTACAAGAGGGTAGAAAAACCCAATAAACTGTGCTTTTTGTGGCGTACAAAGTGATCTTTTGTCCTTACATTTGAATCTTAGACACGGTTATACTTGACAAAATTCAAGACTAATTGAGGCTTTAATTTTTTTTCCTTCTTCTTACAGGGAAACCTGTGTTAAACCAGTAGTTAGCCTCCAGGTTAATCACAGAGAGCTAGAGCCATTTCAGATGTCAAAGGTATAAGAAGACTTCCTAGATCAAGTTGATCTGTTAATGGTGCTCCTAAAATTCCCCTAAAATTTATTGGAAGCAAATAAAATGGCGGTAGTCATAAAAAACTCTATATTGTCAGATGAATCTGTCTTGATACATATGGAAATCTGGGGTCCTGATGGTATATGTTCTTTTTTTTGTCTCCATTAGGTTTCAGAAAGATTCAAGCAGTTAATGAAGCTGTTCAAGAAATCCAAGTGCAAGTAAACTCACACCAAGCTGCTTCATGATTATAGGGCTTACTTGCTGTTACCTGCAATGATGGACCACAACCACTGCATTCATATGATGGGATTACTGGCAGTATCCAAGCTAGAATACTAAGTTTGGTTAATCTGATGCACTGTTATTTAATTGTCCATGTTTCTCTGAAGTTCTTTAACAGAGTAACACAGACAACTTTACAAACAAAGCGGTTGGGAAAGAGTGGGCTCGTACAAATGGAGCAGTATCATTTCAAGGGGGTGACATCTCGTGTTGGTTAATTGTGTTCTGTAAGCAGACACAAGGGTGTACAGTCAAGTCAAAGTGGTGGCTCTTGCTTCAATTGCCGGAAGTACTGCACTGGTGATGCCAAACTGTGATCTTCAAAAATAAGACTGGGTTGGAATCCAGTTGGTAGATAATCCTGGAAAAGGACAGGTATGTCATCTTGGTTACCTTGGAACGTATTTTAAGAAGTAAGGCCTTTTTCTTTTAAATAAGGCAGGACAATGATAACAGTGATTCCAAAAGCTGCTTATCTAGTAATTGAATTCTGATACTCAGGAATAGGTGGGTTTTGCTGCTTGTTCTTAACAAACATTTGTGACAATTGTTTACGTAATGGAGATTTAAATCGAAGTGATTCTGTTGTCAGAATAGTCAGTTTGCAGAGTAGCGTAAATGTTACTTTACATGAATGCCACACTGCAAAGGCCATTATGTTTTTCTGCTCCAAATTACATCTGCGAGAGGTACTTAATTTAGGTATTCAACATAATAAACATTCTGGTTTATTTTTTAAAAAATTATGAATTGAGAAGTTACTGTCTTTTTAAAATTTATTTAAAAACAGACCTTTACAGTTTTATACAATGTGACTTTATACATACTTACCAGGAGCAAAACTTCTGTAAAAACAAGCAGTTACAAAAGCTTGTCAACTTGGCATGTTTTGACAGCAATTGTACCTGTCTTTACAAATTGTTTAGTGCATTAGAAATTCATTATGTTCTATTTTAAAGAGTTTTTTATAACTGTTTCCAGTTCTACTAGAAGACACCTAAAGTGTGTGTGCATGTGTATGTGTGTATACATATATTTATATGTATGTATGTATACACACACACATATATACATCTTATTCGTATTGCTGTTTTATCCCAAATTTCTAAAAAGATTTTTTTATTCTCCCTGAGAAACATTCCTGGAAATGGCAGGCGTGTTTGTTTTATAAATTTATTGATTTTTAAGGTTTTATTCTTTACTGAGGATCAGAATTGCTGTAGTCTTTATTCAGTCAGAGCATCCGCTGCGTTTAGTTAGACTTCATTTAAGAGCTTCACCTAAGTGCATTGCCTTTCAGCTTGGATTGAATTGGCTCTTTTTCAGAGTCCAGTGACCATTTCTTTAGTGTCAGCATGTATTTTTTGCTCCCTATCCAGCTAATGGGACAGACTTTCTAATAAACTGCCGGATAATTTGTCAGTGCTGTTGTCACTGACCCTTTTGGAGTATTGTAAATGTGACCTGTGGAATGGATTGCTATGCTGCCAAGCAGTGCATTTGTGCTCTGGAACTTGTTACAAGGAATGACTTGAGTAGGTGATGATGTCAGTTCTGGCAGTGTTCCTTCTTATGTGCTGGCTTCTCAAACATTTACTTTCGATGATCAAATCTCACCTTCCATGATACGCTAGCAGTGCCTAGCAATTTCAGTGGAGATTGGTGTACCTACCCGTGCTTGTTCTTAAAAAAAATTTTGACAATTGTTTATTAATTGGAGATTTAAATGTAGCTGAAACTGTTTCCAGAAGAGTTGGCTTGTGGAGTACTGTTCATATTAGTGGAAAAGTCAGACTCTACTAAGACTCCTCTTTCAGCCATATCCTTAGAGATCAACATTTGAACAGTACTGAGAGCACTGAGGGAAGTCACTTCTCTCCACTTAAGTGCTTCCTCTGTCTCAAAAGAGCAGGCAGTATTTTATTACAGAGTTGTTTATTCCTTGTGTGTTTACTTACTTTCATATCTGTATAGGTGATGGGGGACAGGGTTTGACTGTTCTGACTCTGATTTGGATTCCTTTTTTTGTAAAGTGTGACACTTGTTTAATGTTCTCTCTATTGTAACTATGTGTACAGGTTCCTACATGGTCATGTAAAATATCTGATGTTTGTATATATATAAATATATGTATAAAAATAGAAAGAGCTTTGTTTAGCCAAAGAAGATTTTTTAACTATATAAAACTACAGGTTTATTTTGTATAAACTAAATAGTTTGCTTACTGTAAGAGCAATGCAAAAAATAAAACTGTAAAACTCACACACATGTTCTTGTTGAACAAAGGTTGGTTTGGAGTTGTTTTCTACCATTGTTTGTAATTTATTTCTCCAACATAATTTTTAATACATATATGCAAAATGTACTGTAAATCTACAGTCTTCTTTGTGGAACCTCAGGTAAATGAAGATATTTTCTAGAACTGTTGGCTAATAGTTTGACAACTACACATGCTGTGAAGCAGCATTAAAATTTACTTCTGTTAGTTTGTATAAATAAGTAGCTATGTTGATGTTCTGGCCAATAAACATGAAACTCATCAGTTGCTCCTCTGGTGTAATTACTGCTCTGAATACAGACTACTTGTTTCTTAGTGGGTGCGACTGGATCAGAAATTAGACAATTTCACAAATTACATAAAACTTTTAAGCTACATAAGAATTAGAACCTACAACTTTAATCTTTTTTTTTCCAGAAACATTGAGTTAGTGTTGAGTATTTTGAAGGAGAAAGACCATTTTGTATCCAAGGCCTCTCAGTGGAAAAGTGTAGCTGGCAACCCTTTGAGAGTCTACTCCGTCTTGTACTGAAGAATAGGTCTGCTTCTATCCAACACAGGTTACAGCATTCCATTTAAAAATTCTTGAAGGATGTGAGTTTTCAAAAATTTTCCAGAGTGGAAATTCAGAGAGCAGGGCTTATGGAATGTGGTCTCTAATAATTAGCCCTGTCCAAAAAAACATACAGCTATCCTTGCTGGTTTAGCCAGCAGCGTGGAGCAGGGGCAGGTTGGAAGAAGCTCTGGATGTGAGCATCCAAGGGTTGAGCTGTGCCAGTGCTGAGGGCTGCAAAGACGTCCCTGGCCTGTTTTATTTCATACTTAAATGAAAAGGTAGCCGCCTTATTCCTGTGAAAGGTAACTTGCCCCAGAAAGAGCAAGTTAGTACTGGTAGTAACAGTAATGTTCATCTGTACTAAAATGGAAAAATTGGCAAGTTTAGGGGAGGTGACTTTTTTTTAAGAAGCCAAGGGGTTTCTAGGTAGTCAGGTTACACTGTACATGGAGTGATTTAGGCTAGAAGTTGGTAAAATTCTGTAGTCTCATCCTGGCATTTCAGTATGCCTATACCTGAATGCCTTTGGCCTCAGCCTTTTGTCTAGCTCACTGTTCCATTGGCTTCAGAGTTTTGTGGTGTGTTTGGTGGGACAGCAGAAAGCATATACACATATATAGGTTTTGACCCTGTACTGTTTGTTTTGAATGTCAGAATAGTAATGTATCAGTACAAAGGAATACTACTGCCTGTGTTACAAGATTCCTATTGGATCCCCATATATCCTTTTCTCGTTTTCAAATGTGTGAATCCCTGACAACATCAAAAGCTGCAATGCTATAGAAAGTGTATTTGAACCTAATATTTTAAGAACTTCTTTTATACTAGCTGCCACTTACAATTTTGAATCAGCTCCTGGCCCTGCACAGGACAGCCCCAAGAATCTCACCACGTGGCTGACAATGTTGTCCAAACACTTCTTGAAGTCTGTCAGGCTTTGTGCTGTGACCACTTCCCTGGGGAGCCTGTTCCAGTGCTCAATCCCCCTCTGGGTGACGAACATTTTCCTAATACCCAAGCTAAACCTTCCCTGACACAACTTCATGCCATTTTCTCAGGTCACCACAGTGAAGAGTTTGGTACCTTCCTCTCTGCTTCCCCTCATGAGAAAATTGTAGACTGCAATGAGGTCTCCCCACAGTCTCCTCTAGACTGAACAAAGTGATGTCAGCCACTCTTTATAAGCCTTCCCCTCTTGACCCTTCACCATCTTTGCTGCCCTTCGGTGGACACTAACAGCTTAGTATCTTTCTTATACAAAGAAAGATATTATTATTATTTGTGGAGCCCAAAACTACACACAATATTCAAGGCGAGGCCGCCCCAGTGCAGAGCAGAGCGGGACAATCCCCTCCCTCGCCCGGCTGGTGATGCTTTGCCTGATGCCCCTCAGGACATGGGTGGCCCTCCTGGCTGCCAGGGCACTGCTGACTCATATTCAACTTGCCATTGACTGGGATCACCAGGTCCCTTTCTATGGTGCTGCTCTCCAACTTCTTGTCTGCATGTACATCCAGGGTTGCCCCCTCCCAGGTGCAGGATCCTGCTATCGCAGGCAAGACAGTAAATGCCCCATACTGGATTTGCATACTGGGGTTTACTGTAGAACTATCAAGAATAAAGCTTTCATCCTATTTGGTTGTGATCAGCTCCTGCCCCAGCACTATGTTTCCTGGGTCTCCACTTTCCATCAGGAAGGTCACTTCTGGTCCAGTAAGATCAGGCATGAAGATGTACTGGTTCCCACTGTGCCGCTGCTCACTGTTGCCCATTCCAGGTGCCACTGGCCAAGGTCGCATCTCTCTCAACTCCAGGATATCTCCTCCCAACATATCCACACAGGCTGCCTGCTGGCATTCACACTGTAAGCTGATTTCATCTATGACAGATGCTTATAGCAAGAGTGTGTCCTCAGCTACCACAGATTTTCTCATCTCCAAATATAAACAACACCACACTCCTGTTCTTCATCCTGATTACTCCCACCATCTCTGTGGCCCAGCCCTGCTTCCCTTCCATGTACAAATAATTATATGGTCCATTAACAAGCTTGTGTGAGCAGTTCTTTGACAACACCAATTATTCTGCTGCTAAAGCAGGAACACGGCAAATGGTCTCTGAGCAGCCCACTGTGACCTCTCCTGTTCTCTGAGAAAGCCAAAACCTTAAACCAGGTTGCTTCAAGGGCAGTGAGGTTGGCAGCCTGTGGTTCTGGTGCTGTGACCTGCTGAGGGGGACAAGAACTGGGACAGAAATGTGCTGGGCCCAGAACAAGCTGCTTCTGCAGTGAGTGACACAGCACATTCTCTGAGAGGATGAACATGTCACAAGTCCTGCATCTCTTGCCCATTTCTCAAGTTTTCACAGGGAGCAGAGGTGAAGAGGGTGTTCCTGAGAAACACCAGGGTGCTGCACCCAGGCCTGAGTCAAAGGTCTGAGACAGCTGAAGCAGCAATGAAAAGCCTTAGGGACTTGGTGACCAGATTTGGAAAGCAGAGGCAAGAAAATAAAAGGCCAATGACAGGTACATGAGAGTATATAGATAAGAAAGGCCTGTGGAGGTCTGGGTGTTTCAGTTGAATATTAACGTGTCTCTCAGCAGTAGGAAGTGTAGCCCTACTGCCCCTAAAGGATTTGTAATGTGTGCATAAAGCACACATCTGCATTAGGGTGAGGCTAGAGGAAAGATGTTGTAGCTACCTCATCTGCTGCAGGGCAAGGCTCTGAAGGCATATTCAAACAGGACTTTCAGGGACACCAGTACAGCTTGTCTGAGAGAAAAGGATGAGATGGTGCATCAGTCAGAGATAATTCCCAAGAAGATGGGGGGCTACTGTCTTTTGAGAACTGGGCATTGGTTAGTGGGAATATCTTTACCGAGAAGAGTCTGAAATGGAAATCAGTCATGTGCCTTATAAGATGGAAGGGCCAGAAGTTCCAGAGCAAGAGAGGAAAAAAAATGAATATTTGGTATTTCTGGAAAATTTAGACCTGGGCAAGATTAGGCAGCAGCAGCTCTTAGAATCAGAACCTCAGCTTTTATGGCCCTAATTTCTCACAGAATCCTATTTTGGCTTCTCACCTTCCTTTTTTAAGCCTTGTCCCTCATAGATACCAGTTCTTAATGGGCTTGGGGGTGGCTCTTTAACCCTGTTGAAGAAGTGCTGAAAATCTGTTTCTAGCTGAAGACTTCAGTATCAGTTCCCATGGCCTCCATTTTCAAAGACTCGGTCTAACACATCCTAAATTAACTCACCAGGCAACAGAGTATGAAATCGGACATGACCGATTGATCCTTGAGCATTGATTCAAAGCAAAACTAATGGAATGTAAAGAAAATGTAAGACTCTATTGTACTGTAAAGGCTGACTATTTAGTCACTTTACAAAGTAAAATTTCATTTGGGACCTGCATGGAGGTGTAAATTTGAAGAAATGACTAAAACAAGACATAGGGACTTTACAAACTACTGCCATACGAATTGAGCCTTCAGGGAATGGCTTTGTTAGATGCCGCGGACTAAAATAATTGCATTATAATTTTGGCTAGAGGCACCATCCAATCATCTGATGATTTTTAAACCGTGCATGAATAGTTTAGGCAGACCATTTTTGACATCCAGCTACATAGAACTGAGAAGTCCATGGAACATCTATGTTTCAGCTCTTGGGCAAAAAAGATGCCCTAGTACTATCGAAGAAAGGTCTCTGAGACACAACAAGCAGTGCTACATGCTCCGTCTGCAATGCTCCAAGAGACTAACCAAGGGCGTTCTCCTAAGGTAAGTGGCAGAAAAATAATTCTTCCTAGGGCAGCACAGAGCAGGCAGGTCCCTCTCAGACTTGAGCCAATGTAAATTAAACCCTTGAGTATTTGTATCTTAACATTTAACTTTTCCTGACAAGAACTCTAAGATTTAACTCTGCTTTTTCAAACTCCTGCTGATGAAAACCTGGCATAAATTCAGTACAGAAGTGAATAGTGCCAAATAATCAGATGAACTTTGAAGAAGTAATGAAATCAAGAAATAGAGAAAATTCCTCCAAGTAAAATGGTGGACTTGCACCTGGTTCTAACTGATTACATGCCTAAATTTTTATTTGAAATAACTATATAAAAATACTTGGGCAGACACAAGGGTCATCAGATGGTATAATGGGACATGTCTCCGGTATGTACTATCTATACTGAATTTTGTATATTTCTAGTCTATAAGGCTAGTAGTCTAGAATAGGCTGTAGCACTAGAATATACT
This sequence comes from Dendrocincla tyrannina, assembly GCA_035047865.1. Lineage (NCBI taxonomy): Eukaryota > Metazoa > Chordata > Aves > Passeriformes > Dendrocolaptidae > Dendrocincla > Dendrocincla tyrannina. Next base: position 78,216,516 of record JAWWMP010000116.1, on the reverse strand, counting down.
AGAATTTCTATACTAATAGACTGGAAATAATGATATCAATGATATTTGAAATTACTCTCTTACAATAAACTGAAATTAATCTCTTTTACAAAATTCAATTAAGACCAGGGAAAGGAAAAAAATGGAAAAATTGGAAGCACATTGCTATGACAAAGTTGTAAAGTAGTTTGGACTGATTTCTTAGAAACTCTGGGTTTTGTGGCTCAAAACTAACTCCTTTACTTTATACATAACGTTCACTGTGTCTATATTTTTACTGCATTTCTACCAGTGAGTTGAGGAAAAGTGTCCTGGCATAACAGACTCACCTGGAGGGTGAATTCTACCACTTTTGCAATTACTCTCCTCTGTCGGCTTTTATAAAGGGAAGGCGAAGACAGTTATTTAAATACTGGTAGAAACAGCTTAAGAAACAAGCATCTGTAGAGCCAGAGTGATATGTTTGTACTCCTCTCTTGCCCCAAAGGGTTACACTCACTTTCTTCTCCAAGATGGACAATGATGGTTCCTATTGCTAGAGGAATGCTAGCATTTCATCTTTGGGATTAACACAAGTCTCCTTTTCCCTTTGATTCCTGCATTTACATTTTAGTATCACACTTGGGTTTTTGTTGGTTGGTGTTACTTTTTTTTGCTGAGTCTATCAGTTTCAGTGACGGATCAGCCACTTGCAAGGCAGCAAATATACACAAAGCTTCTTTGCTTAACTGTTGCTTTGCCATCATTCAGTCACCTTTCAGGGGAAACGGGACAGAGCAATCAGCAAACGTCACCCACTTGTACTCAGCCTCTTGAGTACTCTGGGTTTGTCAGCTTGCTCTGTGTAAATCTTTGCTTTCCCATTTACTGAACTATTCTGTACCAGTGCTTCCAAGCTTAGAAAAGCAGGTTCAGCCTTGTTAGCTTGAGATGTAATGTTTTCCAGCAAACAGCTCAACAGATGAACATTTCTGCATCCACCCAGACAGTGACATTGCAATAATTTGATATCTGCTCTGAATAAAATCCATATGAAATCAGAAGAAAGATCTGAAATTGTTCTTTAAAGATGAGGGAAAAGGACTACAATAATTATTGCTGACCTTTTTTTTTTTTTCCATGTGTCTTATTTCAATTGTATACATGGGAGAGAAAGAGTGAGGAAACAAGATATTCCAGGTGCATCACAGCAACTAAGAAATTACTTGAATAGATAGGTTTCCCTAAGCAGTTCCATGCATGAAAAGGGAAGTTCTTTGTGAAAATTCACATTTGCAGAAAAAAAATAAATCTCAGACATATAACAATAACATCTGTAGAATGCCTCTGCTGAGAGTGACTGCACTGCTGGTTACAGCTGAAAATCTTTACTTGCAGTATGGATAAATACAGCCGTGAAGCAGAATTGTACTACATGGGATTATATCATAAACCATAACCAAGCCATATTGATAACAGTGATATCACCCAGCTATGTTGTCATTTAAATTTGTGTAAGATTTTGGGTGCATCAACCAGTTCTCTTCAAAGAAAAGCTTATAATTCGCACTTTACTAAAGGTTGTGGTTTAGTCGAATTTGGGCAGTTTTGAAAGTATAGTAGCATAAAAAAATTCAAGTGCAAACCCTAAGGTATATATGATCCCAGATGCTTTCAATAATTTCTTGTCACATTAGCAGAAAAAAATTCTGGGGCACACCACCAAATATGCACTGCATTCACAAATAAACATGCATTTACATTTCAATTCCCCACATTACCTGAAGCTCCTAAATAGTTTCCGCAGAAGCAGCTTGGAATATAGATCAGTTTGCTGGTGAATCAGTGAAATCCTGGGAAAGAGCTAGGTAAAAAGATCATTGCACGCTCACAGCCAAAAATCTCCACATCACTCCATTATGTAATCCCTGATTCCATTATCTTACATGCTGAAATTTATAATGAAAGTCTTGGTGGTTCAGTAAAACCTGATGCATAAAAATAAAGGTATTAATTGTAGAAGAACTCAGTTTATTAATATTATCCTAGAACTGAGGCTACAAATGTATGGCTATGTGTAAATCAGCCATGTATTTGCAGTTTTAGGAAGCCAAGACAGAAACATGTGAATTGTTCCCCTGGTATATGGGAAGATATTGGATGGATGGCACTAATAATGCTACTACCTTGGGGTAAAAAATGAAAATTTTTTTGGGTTCCAGTTATGTGATACTTTTCAAAACTTTATCTGAGAAATGAAAACCATGAACATTATATATCATGATAAAACTGTGGCAAAGCCACAGTCTGTGTGGAAAGGAGTTGGTGTACAATTAAACTGTAGTTGGCAAAGGATTTGCCAAGCAGGAAGGAAATTGTCTTCTTTTCTAGTGGGAAGAAAATAGTGCAAAACTGTGGGCAGTTAAGTAGCACTGTGGTTTACAGCTGAAATAAATATCTTTTTCTTTTAATCTTAAAATAAGCTCACATTTGCACCTTTGACCAGTAATCTTAAAGTCAGAATTCATTTGAAGACCCAGTAAGTAGAAAATAGTTATGAACTTCTAGGAGCTCTCTTGCTATCAGAAGAACATTTATGAGATATCATTATTAAAACAAAATGAAACAAAACAAAACTAAAAAGGGCCATTTCCAAAAGAAAACCATAATATGAAAATAACATTTTTTTTTGTTTGTCTCAGAAATGAACTTCTGACCATGGGGGACTGGAACTTGTTGGGCAGCATCCTTGAAGAAGTGCATATCCACTCCACCATAGTTGGCAAAATCTGGCTCACGATCCTGTTCATATTCCGGATGCTGGTACTGGGAGTGGCTGCTGAAGATGTCTGGGATGACGAGCAGTCTGAGTTCATCTGCAACACAGAGCAGCCTGGCTGCAACAACATCTGCTACGACAAAGCCTTCCCCATCTCTTTGATCAGGTACTGGGTGCTGCAGATCATATTTGTCTCCTCCCCATCATTAGTGTACATGGGCCATGCGCTCTACAGGTTAAGGGCGCTCGAGAAGGAGCGACAGAACAGGAAAGCCCACCTGCGGGCTCAGCTGGAAGACCTGGAGCCCTTGCTGGAGGAACACAGGAGGGTGGAGAGAGAACTGCGTAGGCTGGAGGAACAGAAGAAAGTGAATAAGGCGCCCCTGAGAGGGTCCCTGCTGCGCACCTATGTCCTACATATCCTGACCCGCTCGGTGGTCGAAGTGGGCTTTATGATAGGTCAGTATCTTTTATATGGGTTTCACATGCCCCCCCTTTACAAATGCACTCGGCCCCCGTGCCCTAACACGGTGGACTGTTTTGTGTCCCGACCCACAGAGAAGACCATCTTTATGGTTTTCATGAACAGCATCGCTGCCGTCTCCCTCTTCCTCAACATCCTAGAGATCGCCCACCTGGGCCTCAAGAAGATCCAGAAGAGCCTGTGCGGGCCGTGGCCGCCCGAGGAGGAGCCCAGCCTGTACAACTCCAAGAAGAGCTCCGTGGTGCCGCCGCCCTGCCTGGCCAGCAACTCGGCCCCGCCGCTCCCGCCGCCGGTGGCGGTGCCCGTGGCGGTGCCGGTGTCCGTGTCCGTGCCTGTGGCAGCCCGCCATCCCCGCGGCCAGCCCCGCGGCACTCCGCCGCCCCGCCGCCGGCACCGCGCCCCGCGCCGCCCGCGCTAGATCGGAAGAG